>CM066045.1:25593732-26028732 GCA_033557465.1 Ichthyophis bannanicus | reverse complement strand
ACTGGCAGAGAAGCTTCTGCCACTGCTCCATCAGGAAAACACTGCCCATCCAAGCTTCAAAGCAGGCTCTGAGAAATTGCAACATTTCGGAGGGTTGCAGAGCACTCTTGCTGTGATTCACCACCCAACCAAGGTTGCTGAGGATCTGCAGGACTCGCTGCACCTGACAGGTCACTTTGGAGTGGGATTTTTCCAGAATGAGTCAGTCTTCCAGGTAAGGATGGACAAATCCCTTTGTGACGGAGAGCTGCTGCGACCACAACCATCTCCTTCGAAAAGGTCCTGGGGCTAATCCAAAAGGCAAAGTGCGAAACTGGTAATGATCACCAGGATCGCAAAATGGAGGCACCGCTACTGATCTGTCCTGATGGGAACGTGGAAGTAGGCCTCTGCGAAGTCCAAAGATGCAAGAAACTCCCTTTCTTGAATCGACTGAAGGACTAGGAATGGACTTGGAATGGAAAATAAAACAAAAGATATTATAATGCCTCTGTATCGTTCCATGGTGAGACCGCACCTTGAATATTGTGTGCAATTCTGGTCGCCGTATCTTAAAAAGGATATAGCGATTTTAGAAAAGGTTCAGAGAAGAGCCACCAGAATGGTAAAGGGGATGGAAGGATACTCCTATGAAGAAAGGCTTAAAAGGTTAGGGCTCTTTAACCTGGAAAAGAGACGGCTGAGGGGATAGATAGAAGTCTATAAATTAATGAACGGAGTGGAACGGGTAAATGTAGATCGATTGTTTACCTTATCAGAATATAGAAAGACTAGGGGACATGCAATGAAGCTACAGGGTAAACTCTTTAAGACTAATAAAAGAAAATATTTTTTCACTCAACGTGTAATCAAACTCTGGAATTTGTTACCGGAGGATGTAGTAAAGGCTGTTAGTGTAGCTTGGTTTAAAAAAGGTTTGGACAAGTTCCTGGAGGAAAGGTCCATAAACCATTATTAAGAAGGGACCCAGGATATCAATGCTTGATCCAATACAAGCATTGTGGAACCTGTGTCCCTTGGGGAAACTGCTAGGTACATATGACCTAGATTGGCCACTGTTGGAAACAGAATACTGGGCTTGATGGACCTTGGTCTGACCCAGTATGGCATATCTTATGTTCTTATTGCTGCAAGGTTTCCATCCGAAAGCATGGGACACACAGGCGCAATTGACCCCCTTGAGGTCAAGAATGGGCTAAAAAGTCCCATCCTTCCTTGGTACCACGAAATAGATGGAATATGTGCCCATACCTCTCTTGACAGGTGACCCATGGAGAATGGCCTGAAAGCACTGGAAATGCAAAGGGTGGAATGCACAGCAGTCTGTTTTTGAGAAGATCTGCAGAGAGAGACCACAACGTTATCTGGGATAGGTCTTGTGCATTCCAAAAGATATCTGTGATGAATGACCTGTAATACCCACAGTTCTGACATGACTTGTGCCTGTTCTCGGTAAAAAGGAGGCTGAGACACCACCCACCAGCAGCATCTCGGAATGGGCCTCTGCCAGTCAGTAAGCAGGGCAAAGGGAAGGTGGATTGACCAGTGGAGGAAGAGGGGTTTGGTCCCTCGACTTCCTTCCACTTTTCTTAAAGCATGGCATACAGCTGGTCTGGGCTTCCAAGATAGTATTTTTAAACATCCCCAAGCTCGATATAAATATTTAACCTTTGCAACTGCTCATTTTAGTTTTTTCTTAACTATTTTCCTCATTTTATCATAGTCTCCCTTTTGAAAATTAAAAGGTAGTACTGTGGATTAATTTACCGTCCTCCTTTCATTTATTAAATCAAACACGATCATGCTATGATCACTATTGCCAAGTGGCCCCAATACCCTTATCTCTTGCACCAAATCTTGTGTTCCACTAAGGACTAGGTCCAAAATGGCTTCCCCTCTGGTCAGTTCATGAACCAGCTGCTCCAAGAAGCAGTCATTTATTTAATCTAGAACTTTATCTCCCTAGCATGTCCTGCTGTGACACTGACCCAGTCGATACCGGGGTAATTGAAATCAACCATTATTATTACTGTGTTGTAACTTTTGTTAGCTTCCCTGATTTCTTTGAGCATTTCATCATCCATTTGTTCATTCTGGCCAGGCAGTCGATAGTACACCCCCACTGCCATTGCCTTCCCCATCCCCTTATTACATGGAATTTCAATCCATAGAGATTCTACAGTGAATTTTGTTTCCTGCAAAACTTGAATCCTTTGTGACTCAATGCCCTCTCTAACATAGAGCGCAACGAATTTGGTCTTCTCTATCATGATATAGTTTGTGCCCAGGTATCAGTGTCCCACTGGTTGTCCTCCTTCCATCATGTCTCTGAGATACCAATCATATCTAACCTCTCATTTAGTGCGATATATTCTATCTCCCCCATCTTATTTTTTTAGACTTCTAGCATTTGCATACAAGCATTTTAGAGGCTGCATTTTATTCATATTAATTTGGCTATCGGTGGGAGGGGTAATTTGGAATCTTTAAGCGCTGTCTTCTCTGTACTCAAGGGCATTTGGGCTACTTTTGCCTTTATTGGAACCTCTCTACTGATATGCCCTAACTTCAGTCTTTTGCTAGTATCCGTCAAGGATACATTGTTCCGTACCATGCACTCTTGGGCGATTGGCGGCTTTCCTGTATTATAAGGCTTACCATTCTGTAGTTTCCCAGATCACTCCTGGAGCCCTTTTTAGAAATTGGCGTTAGGCTGGCCATTCGCCAATCTTCAGGTACTACAGATGATTTTAATGATAGTTCACAGATTACTAATAGTACGTCTGCAATCTCATATTTCAGTTCTTTCAACACCTTTGGATGTATACCATCCGGTCCAGGTGATTTAGTACTGTTCAGTTTATCAAATACTTGTAATACATCTTTATGATTTATCAATATTTCTTTCAATTTTTCTGATATATTACCTTTAAATACCATTTCAGGCTATGGGTAATTTCCCTACCTCTTCCTCAGTAAAGACTGAAGCAAAGAATTCCTTCAAAGTTCTCTGCTATGGCCTTATCCTCCCATAGTGACCCTTATACCCCTTTATCACATAATGGTCCAACCAACTTGCAGGCTTTTTGCTATGTATGTACTTGAAAAAGTTTTTGTGTTTTTGCTTCCACAGCAAGCTTTTTTTCAAATTCTCTTTTTGTCTGCAATAGCAATGCCTTGCATCTAACTTGCCAGTGCTTGTGTTTCCCATTTTTGTGATTTGGCTTCTTTTTCCCATTTCCTGAAAGATGCTTTTTTGGCTACAACAGCCTCTCTGACCTCTCCTTTAAACCATGCTGGCAGTTTTTGACCTTCCTTCCACTTTTCTTAAAGCATGGAATACATGTGGTCTGGGCTTCCAAGGTAGTATTTTTTTACAGTGCCCATACTTGATGTAAGTCTTTAACCTTTTCAGCTTCTCCTCTTAGTTTTTTCTTATTTTCCTCGTTTTATCATATTCTCCCTTTTGAAAGTTAAAAGGTAGGACTGTGGATTTCCTTGCTATCCTTCTTCCATTTATTAAATCAATCATGATCATGCTATAATCACTATTGCCAAGTGGCCCAAACACCGTTATCTCTTGCACCAGATCCTGTGTTCCACTAAGGACTAGGTCCAGAATAGCTTCCCCTCTTGTCTGTTCAAGAACCAGCTGCTCCAAGAAGCAATCATTTATTTCATCTAGAAACATTATCTCCCTACCATATCTTGCAGTGACATTGACCCAGTCGATACCAGGGTAATTGAAATCACCCATTATTACTATGCTGTAACTTTTGTTAGCTTCCCTGATTTTCATTATCCATCTGTTCATTCTGGCCAGGCAGTCAGTAATACATCCTCCACTGCCATTGCCTTCCCCTTTTACATGGGATTTCTGTCCATAGAGATTCTACAGTGTGTTTTGTTTCCTGCAAAATTTTAATCATGTTTGACTCAATGCCCTCTCTAACACAGAGCGCAACCCCTCCACCAATTTGATCTACTCTATCATTGCGATATAGTTTGTACCTAGGTATCAGTGTCCCATCAATCCTTCCACCAGGTCTCTGAAATGCCAGTCGTATCTCGCCTTTCATTTAGTGCTATATATTCTAACTCTCCCATCTTAATTATTAGACTTCTAGCAATTACATAGAAGAATTTTAGAGGCTGCATTTTATTCATATTAATCTGTTTATCAGTTGATAAGGATAATTTGGAATCTTTCAGCTCTCAAGGGCATCTGGGTACTTTTATCTTTATTAGAACTTCTCTGTCGGGATGCCCTAACTTCCCTCTTTTGCTAGTATCCTTCAAGGCTACATCCTTCCAAACCATGCGCCCTTGGATGATTGTCTGCTTTCCCCTATTAACTAGTTTAGAAGTTGCTTTATTGCTGTTTTAAAGCTTAATGCAAGCTGCCTGGTGCCATCCCAAATAAAGTAGAGCCCATCACTTTGTGAAAAGCCCCTATCTTCTCCAGAATGTTGCCCAATTCCTAATGCATTCAAAACTCTCTTCCTTGCACCATTGTCTTATCCACACATTGAGACTGCGGAACTCTGCCTGCCATTTGGGTCCTGTGCATGGAATGGGAAGCATTTTGGAGAATGCCATCCTGGAAGTTTTGGATTTCAACTTCCTACCTAAAAGCCCAAATTTGGCCTCCATAACCAACCTCCCCACACTTTTGTATGTCATTGGTACCAACATGTATCAAGACAGCAGACTCCCCCCTCCCCCCCCCCACACTATCTAAAACCTTGTTTAGGTGGTACATGAGGTCGGCTACCTTTGTGCCAGTCAGGCAGGTTACCAGGCAATCCTCACGTCCACCAGCCACCCATCTATTTACACGCCTAATGATCAAATTGCCAACTATAATGGCCGTCCTAACCCTTCCCTGATGGGCCCTTGACCCTGGAGAAACTTCCTTGGTGCAAGAAGGTTTCTATCACCTGGAGGACCGGTCCTAGTTACAGGATCACTTTCTGCCACACCAAGGTGATGCTCCCCTTTCATGCAACCTCTCTCCCCCATGGCAACTGAGGGGTTATCAGACTGGAAGTGGGACTTAAGTACTGCATTCCTATAGGTCTCACCTATATACCTCTCTGATGGACTGATGGACTTGACCAACCAATTCCACAGCAATTCTCAGGTCTCTGCCAGGCACTTCCTGCGGCTCCTGGGCCACATGGCATCCACGGTACATGTGACCCCGAATGCCCGTCTGCACATGCAGGCGGCTTAGTGGTGCCCCAAAGCTCAATGGGCGCAAGCCACAGGCAACCTCCGAGACAGAGTAGAGGTGTCCAAACCACTCTTGGACTCCTTGCAGTGGTGGCTATATCTCCCAAACCTTCTCAGGTGGGGTATGTGCATTCAAAGCCTCTGGTCTCCTCAGGAGGCCACACAGCAGATCAATCTTTTGGAGCTGCAAGCAATCCGCTTGGCTCTACAGACTTTTTCTTATGTCCTCTCTCACCAGTCTGTCTCAGTTCAGACACACAATCAGGTAGCAATGTTCTATGTGAACAAGCAAGGGGGGACACAGTGTCCAGACTCCTATGTCAGGCGGCGCAGACCCTTTGCCGTCAAACAAGGCATGTTTCTCAAAGCAGTTTATCTACCTGGTCAGGAGAACTTTTTGGCAGACAAACTAAGCAGGATTCTCCAGCCTCACGAATGGCAGCTGAATCCACTGGTGGTTCAGCAGATCTTTCTATGATGGGGACTTTCATCCATCGATCTCTTTGCAAGTCCACTGAACCGTCAGCCGTCCAGGTTTTGCTCCAGACAACCGCATCCCCTGAGAATGGCAGCAGATGCGTTTCTGATCTCTTGGTCGAGGGGCCTCCTGTATGCGTTTCCTCCCACGCCCCTGGTGGCCCGAACTCTGTTCAAGATTCTACGGGACAAGGCCTCGATGATTCTGGTAGCCCCCAGATGGCCGAGGCAACTGTGGTTTCCACTTCTGCAGTTGACAGTGGAAACTCCATTCCCTCTGGAGTTGCAACCCGATCTCCTGTCTCAGGATCAGGGTTCCCTTCTGCACCCCAATCTCAGATCCCTCAATCTGTTGGCCTGGCTGCTGAAAGGATAGTGCTAGCTCCCTTGCTTCTACCTAGGGAAGTTGAGGAGGTGATCTTGGCCTTGAGGAGGCAATCCACCAGAAAGTCCTATGCACTCAAGTGGCCCAGGTTCTCAGTGTGGTGTGCTCAGCACAATGAAGATCCTTTCTCCTGCCTGGTGCCAGTAGTGCTACAATACCTACTTCACCTGTCAGACCTAGGCCTTAAGTCCACCTCTGTTCGGGTCCACCTCAGTGCTCTTTCAGCACACCACTCATTGGTGGAGGTACAGTCATTGTCGGTTCACCCCTTGGTGTCCCGCTTCCTCAGAGGCCTGCTTTTGCTCAAGCTTCCGATTCGTCCACCTGCCACTGAGTGGGACTTGAACGTGGTCTTGCAACAACTTACTCGCCCACCGTTTGAGCCGATGGCTACTTGCCATTTATGCTTCCTTTCTTGGAAGGCGCTCTTCCTGGTAGCTCTTACCTCAGCCAGACGTGTGAGTGAACTACAAGCTCTGGTTTCTGATAGCCGTACACACGGTTCTATAGGAACAGGGTGGTCCTTCGGACTCATCCGAAGTTCCTTCCAAAAGTTGTCTCCTCTTTCCACCTCAACCAGGAGGTGGTTCTTCCAACATTCTTTCCCAGGCCGCATACCAGCCAGGCTGAGACAGTCTTACATACTCTGGACTATAAGAGGGCATTGTCCTTTTACATTGAACGTACGCGGCGGCATCGAAGGGCCACTCAGCTCTTCGTCTCCTTTGACCCTAATAAATTAGGGTTACCTGTCTCCAAGCGTACGTTGTCCACTTGGGTAGCAGATTGTATCGCCTGGGCATACAAGGCAGCCGACCTTCCCTTGCAGGGTCGAGTCATGGCCCACCATGTCAGGGTGAAAGCCGCGTCAGTAGCTCATCTCCGCTCTGTTCCGTTGGCAGACATATGCCAGGCTGCTACTTGGTCTTCAAGCCAGACTTTTGCAGCCCACTACTGCCTCAAGAGAGAGTCCCAAAGGGACAGTGCTTTCGGACAGGCGGTACTCTGTAATCACTTTGAGGTTTAGGCAACTCCTACCCCCTACGGCCCTTGTGTTGGGCTACCGTACAGGGGCGTTCTCAGAGGATATTCTTATCACAGTTGCTGAGGCTCTTGAGAGGGAGCCATTTTTTTAGCTTTGGGTTCCCGGTAGCCTAGAGCTTGGGAGTCCCATATGCGAGGACTGACTTCCTGCTTGGTCCTGGAGAAAGAGTAGTTACTCACCTGTAACAGGTGTTCTCCAGGAGCAGCAGGAATCAGTCCTCACAACCCTCCCTCCTCCCCTGGAGTTGCAGTCATATACTTTTTGTTTTTTGCTGTCTTTTAGCTATGTCATCAGACTGAGCAAGATGGCACCCTTTGGCGGGAAGGGGACTGCGCAGGTGTGCTGCATTCCCAAAGGCTTTCTTTGAAAGCTGGGGAAATGCTCCGCACGGGGGCTCCGTTGGCGTTGACGTCACCCATATGTGAGGACTGATTCCTGCTGCTCCTGGAGAACACCTGTTACAGGTGACTAACTACTCTTACAGGTCAATTGGCTATGCTCCTTGGATCTGAGAGATGCATATACGCATATTTGATACACCGGCATTACAGACAATAACTTTGATTTGTACTGGGTGGCTGGCACTACCAATACCATGTGTTTTCCTTTGGGCTAGCTGCAGCCACCCCTCTCCCCCCCAGGTCTTCACAAAGTGCTTGACAGTTGTGGCCGCCTTCTTCTGTACCCAGGGGAGTCTTTGTCTTCCCATATCTGGACGACTGACTGATCAAGGCTACCATGCCAGCCGACATTTCAACAGTCTGTTGCGCACACAATTCAGACACTCAAGGGCCTTGGCTTCATGATCAACTACCCAAAGTCCCACTTCCAGTTGATGCAGTGGCTGGAGTTCATCGGGGCTCATTTCAATACCACTCAGGCGCGCACCTTTCTGCCAGTGGACCGCCTGCAGCACCTCGTCAAGATGGTTGGCGTGTTGCAGCACCAGCGCCACATCACGGCCTGCAAGCTGTTGAAAGCCCTCGGACACATGGCTGCCATGATGCATGTCACTCTTCAGACCTGCCTCTCCATGCGACAGGCCCAGTGGACTCTGTCCATGCAATAGAGGCAGGCGTCAGGCCGTCTCTGAAACAGGATAGTGGTCACTGTACCACTGGCGCAGTCTCTGGCATGGTAGCTTGAGCTGGAAAACCTGCTACAAGGCCTCCCGTTCCGGCCTGAAGCCCCCTGCAAGATGTTCACGACAGACGTGTCCAAGCTCTGCTGGGGTGGGCACCTGGATGGTCTCTGCACCCAGGGGCTGTGGTCTGAGCCAGGAGAGCCACCATCAAATCAACTTCCTTGAGCTTCAGGCCATAGCGAACACCCTCCTTACATTTCGTGCAATCTTGGCAAATCAGGTGGTCCTGATTCAAACAGACAACCAGATGGCGATGTTTTTTGTGAACAAGCAGGGAGACACGGGATCATACCTCCTGTGCTGGGAGGCTGTTCGCCTCGAGAAGTTCGCCCTACTCCAGGGCATAGACCTCAGGGCAACGTTTCTGCCCAGCGAGCTCAATGGCGTGGCAAATCATCTCAGCCGTGTGCTTCAGTCTCAGGAGTAGACCCTCAAGAGAAGTAGGTGATGGGCTGGATCATCTGGGAGTGGGAAACCCTAGTGGTGGATCTTTTTGCCACAGAGCACAATACCCAGGTGGGCCGGTTCTGCTCTCGGAGGCAAGCCAGTGGTCACCTGGCTTCAGATGCCTTTCTTCTCCACTGGGGGAGGGCCTGCTGTATGCCTTCCCCCTGATATCACTGGTGGCAAAAACTCTACTGAAGCTCCAAGCTGAGAGGGGCTCCATGATTCTAGTCACACCATACTGGCCTCGGCACCCTTTGTTCTATTTGCTGCTATTGCTCTCGCTGAGTTAGCCTCTTTGCCTGACTCCGACCCAGACCTTATTTCACAGGAGGACAGCTCCCTGCTGCATCCCAGTATCCACTCCCGTGTGCTTATGGCATGGATGCTAAAAGGATAGACCTTGTGGAGCTTGATCTTCCCGAGGGCATTAGCAACATCCTTCTGGTGTGCTCAAGTGGAAGTTTGCTGTCTGGCATGCGGGTAGGGCACTGGACCCCCTTCTCCTGCTGTGAGGAACAGCTGCTGGAGTACCTTTTGCACCTCTCCAACTCTGGACCAAAGTCTAACTCTGTCTGAGTTCGCCTCAGCATGATTGGGGCTGTGGGGGGAAGCCCATTTCAGCCCAGCCTCTGGTGGCCTGGTTCATGAGGGACCTGCTCCTCTCAAAGCCCCTCGCTCAAGCCCACTACGGTCACTTGGGACGTCAGTGTGGTCCTTGACCAACTGATGTGGGGCCCCCTTTGAGCCTCTGGGCTCATGCTTGCTGAAATTCTCGACCTGAAAGGTCCTCTTTCTGGTGGACATTACATCGGCATGATGTGTCAGTGAGCTCCAAGCTCTGGTCGCTCACCATCCATACACCGGATTTCACCAGAATAGGATGATGCTCCACACACCCCCAGTTTTCAGCCAAAGGTGGTCTTGGAATTCCACCTTGATCAGTCCATTGTCCTTCTGGCAATTTTTCCCCAGCCTCATACAAACCGCAGTGAGGTGGCCTTGTGCATGCTAGACTGTAAGCATGCATTGGCCTTCTATTTGGAGTACATAAAGTGCACCGTCGATTCACCCACCTGTTCGTCTCATTTGCCCCCAATAGACTGGGGGTCACTGTTTTGAAGCGTACGCTATCCCTCTGGTTAGCAGACCACATCGTTCATGCTTATTCACTGGCTGGGATAAGCCTTGAGGGTCAGGTCATGGCTCATAATGTCCAAGTGATGGCTACATGAATGGTCAACCTCCACTCTATATCTGCAGAGGAAATCTGAAGTGCTGCATCGTGGTCCTCTGTCCATACCTTTGCAGCCCACTTCTGTCTGGATGGAGATTCCCGATGCCAGGCTGTACCCTGGCATCTCTTTAGGTCTTAGAGCCCACTCCTGCCCACCAGCCCTTCTGTCCGTCCAGGCTACCTGTTCAAAATCCCCTCAGGTTGATGACTGTTGAGGATACTGAATCAGATGAGTCCCTTTGCAGGACTACCTCTCTGATATTTCTGATGTTTCCAGTTCTTGTTGCCCAGTTGGGCTGCTTATCTCCTTGGGTTCCAGTAGCTTGTAGCTTGGGAGTCCCATACGTGAGGGCTTATTTCCTGCTTGTTCACCGAGAAAGCATAGTTGCTCATCTGTTCTGCTGCTGTGGTACCCTTGGGTCAGTTCTGATTTTTATACTTGGCTCTGCAGGTTCATAGTCTGACAGCCTTCTGATTATACTTTCCTGTACATAATTCTCTTCTATTGATTGCTCATTGTTGCTCACAGTTGAAGTTGTGTGAAGCTTGCCATGTTTCTTCTATATGATTTGGGATGAATACTGAAGGGACTTTTGGTAGCCTGAAGCGAATAGAGGTATGGGAGTGATGTCATTGAAACTTGGGCTTTTCATTGGTTCTTTGTCTCCACCAATCTGCTGGTAGAGGAACACAACCCACTTGTCTGGACTGGTCTAGCAGGACTCAAGGAAAGGACATTAACTGGTAAGTAAAATATCATCTTTTCTCCCCCCCCCCCCCCCCCCGTACAGTCTTACATCCAGCATCCCCTATTTCTCCGGGAACAAACAGAAGTCAGTCCTCACATATGAGTGACATCAGCACCGACGGAGCCCACGCAGTAACCTCTCCCCAGCTCTCAAAGAAAACCTTTGGTAGATCCACCATGCATGCATGGCTGCCTTCCCGCCCATGGGTGCCATCTTGTCTGTCTTGTCTGTGTACCTTCTTGTCTTTCTGTGGAACTCATCAGATGTTCATCTGCACCTCAGAAAAGGTTGATTTCTTTTTTCTGCTCTTAGTTTTTCATTTCTAGTACACGTACTGGTGCTTCTTGCCTCCCCAGGTCTGCTGCTGCCTTGGTGCCATGTTTTCTCAGGTCTTTTTGCCCTTTGGGGTCGTCTTCCTCAATGCACAGGAATCCTCGCGCTCTCCCTTGCCCCAGGACATTTGAGTATTTGATCTCGCGGGCACAGTCTTCCCCGCAATGTCCTCAGCCAGTGGGTTCAAGTAGTGCGACTGCTGCAGGCACACCATCTCGCACATACCTGCACAACTGCTGTCTCCATTGCCTCTGTGCAGATCACAATGTTTGTTTTTTTGGGTTGCTTGATATACCACTGCATTATACCAGGGCAGTGTACAATTAATAAATTATACAAAAATGGCTAATGCCAAAAAGGAAAGGAACTATAATGTTGGATAGGACAGAGACGATGCAGTCATATAGAGGAGAAAGGTAAGAAACAACAAGGTTAGCAAAGGACGAGCAAGGGACGGAACTTTGAGAAGCAGCGAAAGTCCATGTTTGGGAAGACCTCCGTTTTGGCCCCAGCATCACTCGCAGAGCTGGCGCCCTCGGGGGCTGTCTCAGTGGCCTCTACCTCTGCTTCGTGTCACAGCCGTGCCCATTCTGAGCCCCAAAATCGCGGGGCATCGGACAGGGGATCCTCTTCTGAAACCTGTCCCCGAAGAGCTGGACGTTGTCAGTGGCATCGTCAGGCGATGACGCTAGAACCATGGATAAGTACCACGATCACCAGCATCGGAACCCATGGCATGATGCTGAGGGTGATGGCTGGGAGCGGCCCTCCAAGCTGCCCCGGAGGGAGGAAGTGCCATCAGCATCAGGAGATCGACCCCAGTCTCTCTGACCCATCTTCATCAAGGATACATCCTCGACAGAGCTGGCATTGGGCCTAAAGCCTCCAGTGCCCACACCGGTGGTGTGGAGCCCCTGGCCTCGAGGTCAGAATGAGAGCCCTCGAGCGCAGCATCACTTCCTTCTTGGCCCAGCAGCGTGAACCGATGCCCCGCTCCTCCAGGTTATCTGTCCTGACCACTGACCCTTCCACAGTGAGGGTATCTCTGGAGGTTGTGGAATCGAGGCTAATGGTGCTCAAAGATCGGGACTATTCCAGGCCCTGTTCTTGGTCCTGCTTGGGACAGAGGACTTCTCTGGCCAATGCCACCGGTCCAGACCACAAGGGCTCCGGGGGACTCATGGCACCGGTAATCTGGCACAGCCCTGAGGCTCGGAGGGTCCTCAAGTTCTCCTCTGACTTTGAGTTGAACTGGGAGACTGATGACGAGTTCCCCGATACCCACCCCCATCGAGGATGTCCCTTCAGACCTCTCTTCTCCAGAGGACTGGTGCAGGTCCTCTCTTGAGGAACTCTCCTTCTTGGAGTTTGTCTGGGACATGGCAAAGGCCTTGGCCTTCACCACGGAGTCTGAGGAGGAGCCTCAGGTGGAGGACCTCAGGATCCTCCAGTACGAGGCCCTTACAAAGGAGGCACTCGTGGTGCCGATTCCCACCATCCTGGAACATCTTCTCTTCCACATATGGGAGACCACGGCCTTGGTACCAATTGGCTCGATGCTGTGTATCAAATCCGCAGGAGCCCCAGGTTTTAAAAGGCACAGCTGCCTCATAACTCCATGGTGGTGGAGTTGGCCATGCACAGGATCAAAAGCCAGAAGATGCACTCCTTGGTGTCCCCCTCCATGGATGCCTTGGGAAGAAAAGGCTCAATGCTTATCAGCAGGATCTAGGCCTTCCAGCTCTATATGGACATGTACTCGTGAGTCATGGCAAGGGAGCTCGCTGGGCTGACAGAGGCACCTCTTCACTGGTTCTAGACTCCGATCTCGATGGTCAAGGAGTGCTTCAAATTTATCACTCATGCTGCTTCAAGTCGGTGGCCAGAGTAGTTGTGGTGGGCATTAGTACTGTCTGCCAGGCCTGGCTACAGTCCTCTGACCTGGAGCAATGGGTGCAGGACAGGCTGATCAGTGTTCTGTGACGGGGAGAATCTCTTCAGCAAGCCCATGACAGACGTGGCCGTCGAGCTGGAATCGGTTCCGTACCAGTACCAAGCTCTTCAAGAAAACCGCTGACCCTGCCTTACAGAAGGCTTTGGGGAAAAAGCTTCTTAACCTCCCCAGCCAGGACAATGTTCTGGCGAACCGTATGAGCCGGGTTCTCCAGCCCCATAAGTGGCAGCTCGACCCACAAGCGGCTAACCAACTGCTCCACCATTGGGGCCTTCCTGTGATGGATCTCTTCGCAGCCTGGCCAATAATCAGCTGGTTCTGCTCTACTCCAGAATGCCGCACCCCGCCCAGGTGGCAGCCAGTGTGGTTCTTATTCCATAGACGGAAGGCCTCCTTTATGCCTTCCCTCCCACGCTGCTCATTGCAAAGACCCTCTTCAAGGTCCAGCTCGACTGGGCCACCCTGATCCTCATAGTCCCCCGATGTCCCTGGCAGCTATGGTTTCAGCTGCTCCTCAGCCTGTCTCGGGTGCTCCCAGTCCCCCTGGGGAGCGTCCCGGATTTTCTCTTGCAGGAATACAGTTCTCTCTGCACCCCAACCTGGGGTCCCTGGCCCTGATGGCTTGGCTGCTGAAAGGGTAGCCCTGGCCCAGTTCAACTTGCCCAGGGAAGTGGTCCTGCTGGCCTCACGCAAGGACTCCACCAGGTGGGGTGTACACCTTCAAGTGGCATTGCTTCTCTGTTTGGTGTGCGGAGAGGAGTACATAAGAACATAGTGACAGTCTCTTCTCCTGTTCTGTCCAGCTGGGGCTGCTGCACCTGTCTAATGCTGGTCTGAAGTCTAACTCCATCAGGGTTCACCTCAGTGCGCTATTGGCGCACCATCACCTCATCAGGGAGAAGCCCCTCTCCTCCCAGCCTCTCGCGGCTCACTTCCAGAGCGGCGGCCTGCTCGCTCGACAGCCCATTCATCCACTGGTAGCAGCGTGGGATCTCATAGTGGTCCTCTTGAAGCTCATCGCTCCACCCTTTGAGTCTCTGGCTTCCTGCCATGTCAAGTATCTGTTCTAGAAGGTGGTCTTTCTCGTGGCTCTCACGTCTGCCCGCAGAGTCGGTGAGCTCCAGGCTCTGGTGGCTCATGCCTCCCCACACCAGGTTTCACAGGAACAGGGTGGTACTCCAGATGCACCCTAAGTTCCTCCCTAAGGTGGTCTCCCCGTTCCACCTCAACCAGGGGGTGGTGCTTCCCACCTTTTTCCATCCTCCTCACACCAGTAAGTCAGAGGTCGCTCTCCATACACTGGACTATAAATGGGCACTGGCCTATTATTTAGAGTGGACCAAGCTCCATCACCGCTTCTCACAGCTCTTCATCTCCTAGGACCCTAATCGCCTGGGCATAGTAGTCTCTCCAAGTGTACTCTGTCCACCTGGGTGGCAGACTGTATCGCTTTCACCTACAGACAGGCTGGTTTTTCGCTGGAGCGTCACATCACAGTGCACACTGTCTGGGCCATGGCAGCTTCTGTGGCAAACCTCTGCTCAGTTCCCTTAACAGAGATCTGCCGGGCTGCCACCTGGTCCTCAGTTCACATCTTTGCAGTGCATTACTGCATGGAGGAGTCGTCCCAGCGGGACAGCACCTTCAGCCAGGCGGTACTCAGCCATTTGCTTGGGGTTTAAGGCAACTCCAGCCCTTCTGTGTGTCCAAGCTACTGGAGACCTGGTTTCCCTAGTCGACGCTGGGGTCACTTCTGAGGTCTTGCGACCGAACTGTACTCTTACTGTTCCTCACAGTTCATTTTTTGGGTTACCCATAGCTTACAGGTTTTTTTCGGTAGCATGTAACTAGAGAGTCCCATCTCTCCCTTCTCCCTGTAGGGTTGCTTTTCTTTTTATTGCCATCTTGAGCTGTGTTGTGTGATAAGGAAGCTTATCAGGACACAGGAGACAGGGATAAGGAGAAGAAATTCACCCTTATCAAAGGACCTATTTTACAAGGTCAGAGACACAAAACTCTTATTTACACCTAGAAAGCAGATATTTCCTATCTGCAATAGGTTGCAGAATGCCCCTAGTGGAGAAAAGGAGAGGGAATACAGGCCCAGGGTAAGGAACCCTTACGTCACTGAATTCCCCAAGTGCTCAGCTGCCACGAGGCAGTTTGATCTCCAACACCTGAGAGGAGAAGGGGTGGGGCTGGAGCCTGAGAGGTTTAAGACTAGGTCAGATTATCCAGAGAGAGAGGAGTAGGAATGCTTACTGGAAGAGGAATGGAGCTGGAACAGTAAAAACAGCAGGAACCAGGAACACAAGTTGGAGGACAGGACGAGGAAGCTCAGGTGAATGGTGGCCAGAGCATGAGAGAGGAGAAGTTGATACAAGCCTTGACCCAGGTAGGAGCATTAGAAGCTTGTCTAATTTGGAGCACTACAGAGTTGCAAGAGACAGCTTTTGCCCTAACGGGAGGCAATCAGCTAAGCCCTCTGAGCCAGACCTGAAGGTAGAGCCTATGCAACTGGGTGAACAAGACCTAGCTGTAGAAGAAGAAGACTCATACATGGATTGCTCTTTATGCCAGTCTTCAAATACAGAGGGTTTGGAAGGGAGTCAACCATAGGAAAACCTCCAGAGTCCGGTAACCCTGAGAGCCTGTAGATAACTTGTGAAAGTCCTGTATTAAAGGGGAAATACCTTTGCTGAGCAAACTGCAGCTGTCTAATTACAGCTTGTTAAACAGCTGCTAGCCAGTGCAGTGCACAGCCTGAAGCCGTGCTGACGGTGAAAGTAAGAAAAGCTTTGATTTTGTTTTCACTATTCCTAAAAACCTTGCATAGAGAATTGTTTGCCTATGAAGAGTTTGACTTCTTGAAAGTTTTTACTGTGCTTAAGGGGACAAACAGCCGGGAAGTGTTCTGGACTGAGAGAAAAGAAACCTGCTTTAGGAAAAGCTGTTTGTTTGTTTTGAACAGCACTGCTAGATGTGTCTGGTAGCATTAGCTGTTGAAAGGACTTTCCTTTATGCTAAAGAACATTATAAGCTGTTTTGGTTTTGAGTTCAGTTATATCCTGATGTATTTTTGAAAGAATCCTGGAGAAACAATCCAAAGGTGTTAATTTAAGACCCTAGCGGTTACCCCATCAATAAATTTCTGTCAAAAGCCTTGCCACTCAAAGCCAACTACATTGTGTTTTTTTTTACCTGAAGCCAAGTACCTCCTGACTGAACTACCTTTCCCATGAGGCATTACAAGGCAGCCAGTCAGGTAAAGGCTAAATGGTGAATCTCTCCTATAACAAGCACGCCCCTCCACACTGTCTGTAAAGGGGCTGAGGGCGTGACAGTTATCATACTGAAGCCAGATGGCACTCTTGAGCGAGAAGGCAGCCACACATGCATGATGGATCACCCAAAGGCTTTCTTTGAAAGCTGGGGGAAGGTTACTGTGCGGGCTCAGTCTGTGCAGATATCACCCATATGTGAGGACTGATTCCTGCTGTTCCCAGAGAACACCTGCTACAGGTGAGTAACTGTGCTTTTCCTAGTCCCCTCCCCAGTGTCCAGAATGCCTCGCCAACCTTTACACCACTGCTCTTGCCCAAGTCCAGTATCTCCCCCATCTGGATCCCTATTCCCCCTCCTGTGGTTTCATTACGATGTCTAGCACATCTCCCCATCCCCATCCAGCATTTGCCAGTTCTGCTACTGCCTTGAGGTTACAGAAACCTGCATACAATCCTGATGAAGCTGAAAAGAACATGGGGCGTGCCTTCATACACATGCTGAAGGCGCTGCAATGCTGGTCGCGCTACCCCCCCCCCCCACACACACAGATACAGGTGATGTGCACTGGGGCCAGAGGCAGCATCTCAGCACTTTCAGCCCCATGCTCTCTTCCGTTTCATCAGGACTGCAGGCAGGTTTGGATTGGTTCAATACAGTCCAGCCCTTGGAGGCGGAGCAGACTGCCCAGTCAAGTGTGTGAAATGCCTTGAGAGGCAGAGGTGTAGCAGCGATGGTCCTCCGGAGAGAGGGGGTGATTTAAGGCAGCCAGAGTCAGCCCAAAGAAAGCACTACATCATCCCCAGCAAAGTAAGAATTTTATCATGTGAACAGAATCACCCGCCTGCTGGGGCATGCCCAACTGCCTGATAGGACAATCTGCCTGGGTAAGAGTCGTAGAACCACAATTAGGTACCACTGCCACTAGTCCTTACAGTGACAAACAGGGCAATAAGTGTTACTAGTAGTGGGCATAGTCTTACCTGAAATATAGTCTATAAAAGATTTGCTAGAGTGGTTCAAGTAACATTGCAGAAATGCTGTATTAGTAATGGCAAAAGCTAAATGCAGGCTGCTAATATTTCAGTGTCTGCAAACCTCCCTTCCTGTCTGTGTGCTGGGCATATGCAGTACTGTTCTTTTTCATTGTACAGCTGAGCTTTTTTGGATGATTAGATTATCTTGTAACCTTTCAGACGGTATCATGGGTTGTTGACATTTTGATGTGACTTCTTCTCCTAGATGGCATTGGAGTAAAGAGAGACTACAAGCAGGCTCTGAAATATTTTAACTTAGCCTCCCAAGGTGGGCACATTTTGGCTTTCTACAACCTGGCACAGATGCATGCCACCGGCACTGGAGTAGGGAGATCCTGCCACAATGCAGTGGAGGTAAAGTACTCGCTTCCACTTGCTCTGATAAATGATACTTTAGTTTTAGTAAAGTCTAGAGACATGAGCCTACTGAATCAGAAAGTTGGCTCAGCTCGTATGCTATCAGTAGTGGAATATTGAAAAGGTAGAGCTGTAGATAAAGGCACAGGAAGCAGACCTCATTCAATGGACAGGAAGCTCTCTAGAGCAAGGGGTCATAGGCTGAGGGTGAGAGAGGGCAGACTCGGAGTAATGTAAAGAAATATTTCTTTACAGAAAAGGTGGTGGAATCATGGAAAAGTCTCCTAGCAGAGGTGGTGGAGAAAAACACTACTAATAATTATCATTTGTATAACGCTACAAGGTTTACACGGCACTAGTATCTGAATTCAAGAAGGCAAGGAACAAGCACAGGGAGCGAAAAGGATTGTAGGACTGAGCAGATAATGTTAATGGGTACACTGGACAGGACATATGGTTTTTGTGTGCACCATTTTCTCTGTTTCAATGTAAATTATAAATGGTAATGCACACCATAGGCCCTGGTCACACCTTCAGTTAAATACCACATATGCTTGTATTGGCTGTTTTCTGCAGTTGTTCAAGAACGTCTGTGAACGTGGCCGTTGGTCAGAGAGACTCATGTCTGCCTACAGCAATTATAAGAATGGCAATGCAAACTCCGCAGTGGTGCAGTACCTGCTGCTGGCCGAACAGGGCTACGAGGTGGCACAGAGCAATGCAGCCTTTATCCTGGATCAGAGTAAGGAGCGCAAGGAAGGGAGGATTTGGGAACTAAAATGAAACAGTGTGCTGCTCCCTTTCTTCCTGAGCAGATCTAATGATTCTAACTTCCAGCCGCATTCTTCAGCACCCCGACTGATAGCAGTATCCCTCCACAGAGAGCCGGGCACCCACGGTGCGCTGCTGTCAGCAAGCAGAACACTTTTCTTTCACTTTCTAAAAACGTGTTCCTTTATTTTTTGAAGATTCCGTTCTGATGTGCATCTTCTTATGCTATGCTGTCTCGTCTGTCTATAAAGTCTGCCCATTATTTCATATGTTGCCACATCAAGCCCCTGAAAATATCTTCTACAACCTTCCCTAGTTTCCCTTCATTCTCAGCATTTCGTTTTAGAAACGCATCTAGTGCTGCGCTGCAGCTGACCAGCAATGAGTGATATACACAACTCCTTCCTTACTTTAGAATCATTTACTAACAGCCCACGCTAAGGCTGTTAACCTGTGTTGATTGTCACAGGGCCCATTTTATGCAAATAGCCACCTTCATGTCTTAGGACTGTGGCAGTAGGAGCAATTCCAGCCCCAAGTATCATGAGTGTGACCCAGGAACTGAATGCAGGTCCACTACTTTTCAGTTTAATTATTTGTGTATATGTGAGATATAGATATATTATTTTGATTTTACATATAGTTATATTTCTATCTATGTACCACCTACATGTCTCATCAGATGGTCAAAACAGTCGTTAATTCACCATCATTTTACAATAAAAACAAACATCTTTCCCTTGCCCCCCCCAGCCTTTCGGCCTGATATTCAGCGCCGGCAGCTAGTGTTGCCCACTGCGGCGAAAGTTAGGCCAGTGTTTCATGCACCTTACTTTCACTGCCTTTGCCCAGTTAGCATTGGGGCATGTAGCAGCGGCACCTGCAGATATTCAGCAGCACTAGCTGTTAGTGCTGCTGAATATCCTGCAGAAAGCTGGCATCGGGCAGTCCAAGGGGGGCGGAAGCAACCATCACGTGGGGCTGTTTGTGACCATTGCCGCCACTGCAGGTCCCGGAGAGAAGCGGCAGCAGTGACAATGGACCCCCTTGGAGGGCCGGCGCTCTAGCTTTGTTTAATGGTAGCATAGGCCCTGCTTAGAGGAGTAAAAGAGGTGAAGTATAAGGGAAAAGGCAGAGATGGAGGAGGAAAGGAGAAGAGGGGGGAGGATAAGGGGGAGGATGGAGTTGGAGGAAAAATGAGAGGGTGGAAAGGAAGGTGTGAAAAGCAGAGAAGAGAGAGAGATTGTAAAGGTGGGGAGAGGGGGGAGAGTGCATGACTGGATGGAAGGGAAAGAGTACAGAAGGGGGGGAGGGTATTAAAGGATAGGGAGTACAAGAGGGTGAGAGGGACAGGGAGTAGTGGGTTCAAGAGGAGGAGAGTGCAAGGAAGAGAAACCTACATGCCACAGCCACACATGCACAGAATCCCTTGGTAACACATGCATGCACGCACCTGCATGTATGTGCACAGCCTTCTAATAAACATACCCCACCCCTCTGGCATACCCTCCCATCTCCACAGATGAACAGCTAAACTCTATCTCCATCATACTGTGGATTCACACGCACACATACACATATGTCCTGCCCTATTGTGAGACTCTTCAACAATGGCTGTTTCAACCAAATCCCACACAGACATGCCTGGGTCTGTGAATAGAGGATAGGGAAAACGCGCCATTTTCTCATACAGTTTGAACTGCACTTTTTCAAATTTGTTTCTCCTATTCATCACAGATGAGTTGTAATCCTTTTGAGTCATGTCCTGCCTCCTTTGTTTTTCATTATGGATTTTATTTAATTACTGTAAACCACTTTGATGATTGTTGTGAAAGGTGCTAGAGCGAGTCTGATTAAATTTAAATGCATCAACAACAAGATCCTGTGGGTGGTCTCTCAACAGGAGCTTAAGCCTTTGATTAAATTATGGTTTGGAAACGTGTGTGTGTATGTAGCAGAATGCTGGATTTAATGCCAAGCAGTTGTCTTAACTGGGATGTGGGAAATTGTTTCCAAAGGATTTCACTTTTTGTTGGTTTTTAACTGTGCGAGCTACTGAGATTTCTGCATCTCCAGGAACAAGCAGGAATGCAGTCTTCACATATGGGTGAATGTTGCTGACTGAGCTCGCGTGGGAATGCTCCCCAGCGTCCAATAGGAAAGCCATTGGGAGCACTCCACTGCGCCTGCGTGCCTGCCTTCCCACTTCCTCTCCTCAGTTCTTTGTTTTCCATGGAGCCAGTAGGATGTATCATCCTGTCACTGCGTAAAAACTTCTTTTTTTTGAGTGCCCTTCAGTGTACATCATGCTTCTGCCTTCCCATCGACACCAGTTCTGTCGAATCAGACACCAGTCCTGATAATTTCACCATGGTTCTCGCCGCTAAACTAGGTCTCCATAGCCTTATCTTCAATCTTAAAGACAACTTTTTCAGGCATGGAAAAGCCAGTCAGTGGTTTTAAAAAATTTACCAGTACCATTTCGGCCACTGATAAAATATGACTGGTGTCTAAAATGTTTGGGTCCTGAACATCAACCCATTTCTTGTCTTTTGTGCCAACAAATGACAAAGAGAGGCCTCAAGAACCGAGCCAGACAATTTGGATCATTGTTCGCCTCTGTTTCAGTAGCTTCCACTTCATCGAGGACATCAACCTCCTCTCATGGGTCTCAGGTTTCTTCAAAGACCAAGCATAAAAGTCAGTCAGTCTGTGGCCGTTTCCAAGTCTTTGACGTTGGCATCGAAGACCAATACCGAGGCCAGGGAGAAATCCCAGCATAAGCATCATGACTCCCCTAGAGATGCTTCCAATGCAAACCGTCCAATCAAACAGCCCCGGCAGGAAGATCTGTCCTCCAAAGCACATGTGGGCCTCCAGGACGCTCCCAAGGCATTGACCTCCAGAGAGCTACCGGTTCCATGTTCTGAGACAAGGATTCAGAGTCCCGTAGGTGATTCCACCCAGACATTAGCCATCTCCCTAGACCAGTGCATGCTGGCTCTCAAGAGGAGTTTGGCAGCATTCCTGGCAGCCTCTGTGACAATAACATCAAAAGCTTCAGTAGTGTAGGCTAAGACACTGAGACTTCAGCCAGGCATGTCGGGCCTGATGCCGGCCCTTGAACTGGCATCGTCTGAGCACCAGAGGTTAATTCCTTCTTTAAAACTGGTTGATGCCCCCGGTATCCAACAGACTTAGACTGCCATAGCTCTTGATTCAGATGCCTCTGAGTATCGGCATTGATCATAGACTTACTTATTTATTTATTTAACTGCATTTATATACCGCTTTTCACCGGGTCAAAGCTGTGTAACATATAACATAAGGGGGGCAATATTTTACAGGGTAGGGCCATCACCAGGGGCAACAATTAATGATTTGGGTGGACATAGACATGTACATTTCTGCTGCATCTGAGTATTAGATCATGCGGATAGGGTGGTATTTCTGTTCAAAGATGTTCACGGAATAGGATTGTTTTCAGCTGTTTCTTGAATGATGTGATGTCAGCGTTGTTCCTGATGTGGTTTGGTAGAGAGTTCCAGAGGGATGGAGCATAAAGTTCGAAGGCTCTGTTGCAAGTCCGTTGTGTGGATTTGGTTCTTTTGTGGGGGACGATGATGGAGTTATTGGAGGATTGTCTGGTTGATCTGTTGTGGGATGGGCGAGGCAGTAGGGGGTGGAGTGAGGTGTTCCGTGTTTGGTGGATAGTCTTGTGGATGAGTAGGATAGCTTTGTACTTGATTCTTGCTGGAATTGGAAGGAAGTGGAGGTCTTTTAGGATTGGGGTGATGTGATCCCGTTTTTTTGCATTCTGAATAATCCTTGCTGTAGTATGTAAGGCAGTTCGGAGGGGGTTGGTGTGTGAGGCGGGGAGTCCATGGTAGATTATGTTGCAGAAATCCAGATGAGGGAGTGTTGCAGCTTGCATTACTGTCCTGAAGTCGTGAGGTTCTAGGAGGGGTCGGACTTCCACAAAGCATCGGGGTCGAGACCAGGGCCACCGATACTTTGGTTTCTTACTGAACTCTGATTCAAGTTCTTCAGAATCTGATTGGGGGGGGGGGAATCACTATATTCCAAAGAATTTCATGACATCCCCTTTGACTCTTTGCCGCCTCAAGAACAGCGTCTGTCCCCGCCAGAAGATATGTCCTATAAGACTTCATATATGACATGGCAGCACGGCTCGCCATCATAGTAGCCTCAGAAAAGGAGCAGAGGGCAGAGGAATTGGAGATACTCCAATACCCTCCCATGCCCAGCAGTTACATTACTGGTGTATCGTATCATGCAGGATCTTATGCTTCACATGTGGGAGGCCTCGCTCATGTTTCTGCCTATCAAGAGACACTATACCATGTACAGAGTACCAGAGTGCCCAGGCTTCCAAAAAACCTCTGCTCCCCCACCTCTTAGTGGTGGTAGAATTGGCACTGTTCCGAATAAAGAGCTCAAAGAACCATTCATCTATGCTTCCTGGCAAGGACCCGAGGAAGGACACTCCTATTCCTTTGGGCATCAATGTTTCCAAGCATGCATGTTAGCCTCTAGAATCAACTCTTACATGCTGTACCTGGGCATGTTTCTGAAGGATGTCACCAGGCATGTGGAGACTTTCACCCCCTCCCCCCCCTTCCTGAGGATAAGCAGAGTGCATTGCAGACACTCATCAAGCAAGATCAGAATACTTCTAAGTTTCTTACCAGGGCCTCTTTTGATGCTTTTGAATCTACAATCAGAGCTTTCCCTGTCTGCATTGGAGCTCACAGAATGGCCTGTTTACAGGCATCAGACCTCAAGCAATGGTCCAGGATAGACTGGCCAATATCCCATGTATTGGAGAAAACCTTTTTGGCAAAAATTGGAGGGAAAAGGCAGGGGAGATTGAAATGGATGATTTCACCTTAAAATGCCTTTCCAGGAAAACAGCTGACCCATCCAAAAGGAAGGATTTTCCTGCAAAGTCTTTTTATTCTAAGACGAAGAGATACTAGCCTTCTTACCCGTCTTCTGCTGCCTGTCAGCCTCTGCATCTTCAGCAGAGGCAACAGTGTCCTCACCAATCCAAGAAACCCTAGGCTGCTAAGCCTCAACCAGCTGCACAGGCACAGCCCGCACCTGGTTTTTGACTCCTTCCTAGAGAGCATTGCCAATCTGCCCCTGGAGGGCCCCCAGCCCCTCCACATTACAGGCAGATTCTCACTATGCCCACAGGGGGCACCTCATAACATCAGAACTGTGGACACTCCAGATTCTCCAAAGAGGTTATCAGCTTCACTTTGATACTTTACCCCCTTACGAACTTTGCTCCTTCAAAGCAACTCCTTCAAAGCAATCTCTTAAAAGAAGAGGTGACCACCCTGTTGTCCCAGGGTGCCATAGAAAGAGTTCCTCCTCCTCAAGAAAAGTTGTGCTTCTACTCTCCATATTTTCTCATTCCAAAAAAACCAGGAGGCTTCAAGCCCATCTTGGATGTCCGAGACCTAAACAAGTTCATAGTATGAGAATAATTCAAAATGATTTCACTAGGAACTCTTCTACCATACCTCCAGACACATGATTGGCTCTGTTCTGTAGATTTAAAAGAGGCATACACACATTTACTAATTCATCCTTTGCCTAGATAATATCTGCACTTCATGTTGCAAGGAAACCATTATCAATACTGGGTTCTCCCCTTCAGTCTAGCCTCTGCCCCAACAGTCTCCGTAAAATGCATGGCAGTTGCTGCCTACCTACACTCCTTGGGGATATTCATCTTTCCTTACTTAGATGATTGGATGATCAGGGGAGACTCCCCTCAAGAGGTAAGACTCTCCCTTCATCGCATCATCACGTTGCTCCAACACCTGAGTTTTGTCGTAAACTTCCCAAAGTCCCATCTCGCTCCAACCAAAAGTCTGGAGTTCATTGGAGTGCTCTTAGACACTCTACAGGCCCGAGCTTTCCTCTCACAGGATCGTCGTGCCCTCCTCATCAAACTGGCAAAAGGGGTGCAACAATAAAGCTGAGTAACAGCTAGAGAGATGCTATGACTTTTAGGACACATGGCCTCCATGGTCCATATCATCCCCTATGCTCAACTACACATGCGACAAGCGCAGTGGACTGTCTTCTCAATGGGCACAAGCAAAGGGTCGTCTCAGAGACAAGATCCACATCACCCCTCAAATGATTGTCCCTTCAGTGGTGGTGTCTCCTACAAAACCTACTTGTCAGGTCATCTTTTCAGATACTTCCACCTCGATGTATCCTGACAATGGATGCTTCTATGCTGGATTGGGGGGGGGGGGGCGCACTTTTGAATGACCTGGCCACACAGGGACTGCGGACACAACAGGAATTTGCACTGCAGATCAACCTGCTAGAACTACAGGCACTGACAAATGTTCTTCGGGTTTTCAACCCCAACTATTGGGGCAACCTGTTCTAGTCAGAATGGACAACCAAGTTGCCTTGTTCTGCGTACACAAACGGGGTAACAGGGTCCCATCCCCTCTGCGAGGAAGCCATTCACCTATGGTCCTTTGCCATCTCTCACCACATTCACCTCAGAGCAGTGTACGTCCCTGGCGAACTCAGTGTTCTAGCAGACAGTCTAAACCGTATCTTTCATCCACATGGATGGACTTTGCATCAGGAGACAGCTGCTCAGATCTTCCAGACATAGGAAACCCCACTCACAGATCTTTCTGCTACTCTATAAAACACAGTTTCCACTCTTCTGCTCCAGGGTTCCGTCACTGCACCAACAAGCCCCGGATGCCTTCCTTCTCCATTAGGGACAGGGGCTGCTGTACATATTCCCTCCCATCCCCTTGATACCCAAGACACTCTTAAAGCTACAGATTGATAGGCTACATGGCATCCACGGTCCACGTCAACCCAGACGCCAGCCTTCACATGAGGGTAGCCCAATGGTGTCTCTGCTCCCAGTGGACCCAGGCCACCGGATGGCTGCAGGACAGAGTGACTGTGACCCATCAACTTGCTAACTCCCTCAGCTGGTGGCAGGTACCTCAGCACCTTCAGGCAGGGATGCCCTTCCAGGCCCTCAATTCCCAGAAGGTTCTCACTACCAATGCCTCTCTGCTTGGTTGGGGGTCTTATTGTGAAGATCTCTGCACCCAGGCCAGCTGGTTGCAGCCAGAGAGCCAACTCCAGATTAACCTGCTGGAGCTTCAGGCCATATTTCTGGCTTTCCGAGCCTTCCGCCTGCAACACCAGTCAGTGCTAGTTCAAACTGACAATCAGGTGGCGGTGTTCCTGTGAACAAGCAGGGAGGCAAAGGCTCCAGGCAGTGGCTCTCTGCTCCTTCGCGCTCCGCAATGGGATGCTTCTGCGGGTGGTGTATCTGCTGAGCAAACTTAGCGCCCTAGCAGACAAGCTGAGCAGGGCCCTCCAGCTGCATGAGTGGCGACTGGACCCCAGGGTGGCCTCTCGGCTCTTCCAGCTCTGGGGAGTTCCCCTGATGGACCTCTTCATGAGTCTGATCAACTCTCAGCTTCCTCTATTCTGCTCCTGCCAGCACAACCCTCACGGGTGGCAGTGGATGGTTCTTCATCCTGTGGACGGAAGGCCTGCTCTATTTAAGTTTAGTTTAGGTTTGTTTATAACTTTTTTCTATACCGCCCCTTCCAGAGATCAGGTGTGGTTTACATTGTAACAAAACATTTACATGGAACATTTGAGTAAGTTGTAAGAATAAACTATTTACATCAACTATATGCCTTCCCGCCCAAGCCACTGATAGCCAAGACCCTGTTCAAGGCTCAGCACAACAGGGTGTCGCTGATACTGATTGCCCCCTGGTGGCCCAGGCAACCATGGTTCCAGCTGCTCCTTCGCTTGTCCACGGTGACCCTGATCCCCCTGGGGAGTGCCCCGGGGCTACTGTCGCAGGAGGAGGGCTCCCTCCTACACCCCAATCTGGGGTCCCTGTCGCTAACGGCTTGGCTGCTGAAAGGGTAGCCTTGGCTCCATTCAGCCTCTCGGGGGAGGAGAGGAGATCCCCCTGGCCCTCCCATAGGGTCTCCATGAGACAGGCTTATGCCTTTAAATGGCGCAGATTCTCAGTGTGGTAACAGCAAATCAACTCGTTCTCATGCTTTGTGCAGCTTGTACTGCAATATTTGCTCCAATCAGGGTGCAACTGAGTGCTCTAGTGGCGCACCACCACCTTATCAAAGGCAAGCCTCTTTCTGTCCAACCTCTCATGACCCGCTTCTTGCGGGGCCTCTTGTTACCCAAGCCCCCCATCCGCCCACCTACATTGGAGTTGGGACCTCAATGTTCTGCTATCCAAGCTCAACGGGCCACCATTCGAGCCACTGGCTACCTGTCACCTGCACTTCTCATGGAAGTTTGTCTTCCTAGTGGTGCTCACATCTGCCGGCAGGGTCAGCAAGCTTCAGGTGCTACTGGCGGATCTGCCATAAAAAGGGTTCTATAAGAATAGGGTGGTGCTTCGCATGCACCCCAAGTTTCTTCCTAAGGTTGTGTCCCCCTTCCACCTCAATCAGGAGGTGGTGCTCTCCACCTTCTTTCTGCCGTCTCACACCAGTCTGGCTGAGACAGTACTACATATCCTGGACTTTAAGAGGGCCCTGTTCTTCTACCTTCAATGTACCCAGGGTCACCGCAAAGCCTCTCAGCTTTTCGTCTCCTGTGACACCAGTCAGCTGGGGTAAGCGGTGACCAAGTGAACTCTGTCTACTTGGTTGTCAGACTGCATTGCCCTCACCTCTGGGCAGGCTGTGCTCTCGCTGGAGCACCGGATCACGGCACACAGCGTTGGGACCATGGCGACATTTGTGGCAAACCTGCATTCTGTCCCTCTGTTGGACATCTGCCGGGCCCCACCTGGTCTTCAGTCCACACTCTTGCAGCTCATTACTACCTGGAAGAGGGAGTCCCGATTGGTCAGCGCCTCCGGCCAGACCATACTCTGTCATTTTTTCGGGATGTAGGCAACTCCTGCCCTCCGACCCTTCTGGGTTCAGGCTACTGGAGTGCTGGTTCTCACTTGACACTTGGGTCTCAAGAGTCTGTCTCCTTACGTCTTACTTGCTTCTGCTCTCGGCTCACTTGTGGCATTTCTATAGGTTTTCGGTAGCCTGTAGTTAGGGAGTCCTATATGTGAGGACTGACTTCCTGCTTGTTCACAGAGAAAGTACAGATCTCCAGGAACAAGCAGGAATAAGTCCTCACATATGGGTACGTCGGTACCGACGGAGCCCGTGCGGGAAAGCTCCCCAGCTTCTTAGAATAGAAGCTTTTGGGACCTCCCACTGCACATGCGCACTGCCTTCCCGCCTTCCTGAACAGCTCTCCTCAGTTTCTCTTTTTCCGCGGAGCCAGCAGGTCGTGTTCCTGTCACCGCTGAAGAAATTGTTATTTTATTTGTTTCTTTAGACCGCGTACCTGCCTTCCCCATACCGATACCGGTATCGCCGGTCTTTTCTTTCTTTCTTTAAAAAAATTATAATTCTTTTTTCTTATTTTTTAGCTTTTTGGTCACTTCAGAGAGGCCTCTCGGCCTACTCAATTTCTCCTCATGGAGAAGCCAGCCCCTGGATTTAAGAAGTGTACCAAATGTAATGCTGTTATTTCAGTCACAGACACCCATGACTGGTGTCTGAAATGTTTGGGGCCTGACCATTCCATACCGGACTGCCCATCTTGCTCCCACATGTCTAAACGTGGGCTGCAGAACCGGGCCAACAAATTCCATGTGCTGTTTGCTTCAGAGAATACAGCATCACAGTCATCCAGGTCTTCTTCTCCGGATGGATCTCAGGTAACCAAACCTTCTGTGGGCAAGTCCTCAAAGAGCAAATCTCCTTCAAAGCATCGAGAGGCTCTTAGCTTAGAACTTGAGGACCCTGCCCCAGCCAAACAACCCCGGCGGGAAGTCCAACTTCCAAAAACGCCAATTCAGGGGTCTCAGGTTGATATCGATGCTACGGCCTCGACAGATCACCTGTTAGCCTGCTCTGGGGTACCGGGTCACTCCGGTACCGACATCCAGGCAGCTATGGCGTCCATGGGCGATACTGTACAGTCCATGCAGCAGGCCGTCATGGCTTTCATTAAAGCTGCAACGCCATCGGTTCCGCTTTCAGCGGTTCCGGGCCCGATACCGGTATCGTCCGCCATGCCGGTATCGAGGCCGTCCACCTCTAAACGCAAGTCGGTACCGTATGGGCTTTCGCTCCATACCGGTTCCATACCCGATACGCCCGATATCGATACCGATCGGTACGCGTATCGTGCGTTAGAGGAAAGCACCGATTCCTCTGAGGATTTTCACTCCTCTGATGATTCTGCTGAGTTTTCACTCAACTTACCTGAGGAGCCCTCTTCTCCTAAAAGGAGAATGTCCCCTCCAGAGGATTTGTCCTTCCAGGACTTTGTTTTAGATATGGCTACAGCCCTTTCTATTACCACATCCTCTGAAAAGGAACCCAGATCCAAAAAACTGGATATTTTGGGATACTCAAAGGCCCCTAAGGAGGCAGTTACCCTGCCTATCCATGAAATCCTTCAAGAACAACTGATGGATTTCTGGGAAAATCCTTTGACTTTGTCTCCTTATTCCCGTAGGTTGGACACCATGTATAGGGTCCCTCCTTCTCCTGGTTTCCAAAAGACTCAATTGCCCCACCACTCTATTGTGGTGAAGTCTGCAATGAAGAAGATTAGGAGTACCAAAAGGCACTCTTCCACCCCTCCAGGACGGGAATGTAAGACTTTGGACTCTTTTGGTAGGAAAATTTTCCAGGCTAGTATGCTTATAGCCAGGATTAATTCCTACAGTCTCTATATGGGCATGTTCCTGGAGGAACTTGCCAAAAAGGTGCGGCATTTTGCCCCCTTTATCCCTGAGGATAAAAAGCAGGGATTCCTTTCCCTAGTGAAACAACTCTTAGAGGTTTCTAAGTTCTCTAATAGGGCAGCATATGATTCCTTTGAGGGAGCCAGTAGGGCTTCGGGCATTGCTATTGCAGCCCGACGTCTTGCTTGGCTCCAGGCCTCTGATCTGGAACCTTGGGTTCTAGATGGCTTACGGAATCTGCCCTGTACAGGTGAGAACTTATTTGGGGAAGAGTGGCAAATCAAAGCCACCCAGATGGATGCTGAAAATGCCACCTTGGAAAGACTTTCAAAGTCCACTTCAATTCCTACTAAGAAAAAGTCTTTTAAAAGGCCTTACTATAAGAAGGCCAGAGTTGCTTCAAATACTGGCCAGCAGTCTTCTCAACCTCGCTATACTGCTAAGCGTCAGCAATCCAAACAAGCACGAGCTAAGCCTGCAGCAGCTACTGTAGCTCAGCAGGCTCCAACCCCTCAGGGGTTTTGACTTGCTCCTAGGGAACTTGCCACTTCTGGTTCTAACACAACCAGAACCTCTCACCATACCCGGAAGGTTGGTTCACTTTGCTCCCAGATGGGAACAAATCACAACAGAACAATGGACCCTCTCTATCATTCGAGAGGGTTACAAACTTCATTTCTCCAGCCTTCCTCCCCATCATATGGTGAGACCATTCAATTCTCCCCCATCTCTCCTAACCCTGTTGGGTCAAGAGGTTTCCTCTCTTCTTGCCCAAGGGGCCATAGAAGAGGTTCCTCTTCCTCAACAAGGGTCCGGTTTCTACTCCCCTTATTTTCTCATTCCAAAGAAGACAGGGGGATTCAGACCAATCCTAGATCTGAGAGAATTGAACAAATTTCTCTTCAAGGAGAAATTCAAAATGCTGTCTCTCGGCATTCTCCTTCCTTACCTCCAGGGTCAGGACTGGCTTTGTTCTCTAGACCTACAGGATGCGTATACACATATACTCATCCATCCATCCCACAGAAAGTATCTTCGCTTTCTGTTTCAGGGAAAACATTTCCAATACAGAGTACTCCCCTTCGGTCTAGCCTCTGCTCCAAGAGTATTCACAAAATGCATGGCAGTCGTAGCCGCATTTCTAAGAGGCATGGGAATCTTTGTCTTCCCATATCTGGACGACTGGCTCATCCGAGCTCCAACTCAGTCACAGGCCCAGATTTCCCTGGACCACACAAGGAGCCTTTTGCAGTATCTGGGACTGGTAGTAAACCTTCCCAAGTCCCAACTCATCCCTACTCAATCTCTAGAATTCATAGGGGCCCAGTTGGACACCATCACTGCAAGGGCCTACCTTCCACATGTTCGAGGCCAGCGCCTCCTGAGTTTGGCCTCCCAAGCTCAGTCCAGCACTCACTTGACAGCCAGGGAAATGCTACGCCTACTGGGTCATATGGCCTCCACAGTGCATGTGGTGCCCTATGCTCGTCTTCATATGAGAGCAGCTCAATGGACCCTGGCCACTCAGTGGACTCAGGCGTCAGGAGCGCTCTCAGACCAAATACAAACCTCCGATCGTCTGTTTTGGTCCCTCCACTGGTGGACTTCCACCAAGAATCTGTTGTTGGGGGCTCCATTTCAACCATTGCTACCCCAAGCAACCCTCACAACAGATGCCTCCCAAACAGGGTGGGGAGCCCATCTGCAAACTCTCTCCACTCAGGGCACTTGGTCTCTACAGGAGACCACCCTTCATATCAATCTTCTGGAACTGCGAGCAATTTACCTTGCCCTCAAGGTCTTCCACTCCCTCCTAGCCAACCTCACTGTCCTAGTTCAGACGGACAATCAGGTGGCCATGTTTTACATAAACAAACAAGGAGGGACGGGCTCTCTGTCGCTTTGCAACGAAGCTCTAAGACTATGGGCCTTCGCCAGAGAGCATCAGATTCACCTGCTAGCAGTGTATCTCCCAGGAGTTCAAAACTCTCGGGCAGACAGGCTCAGTCGAGTTCTGCTGCCACACGAATGGTCCCTACATTTGGACCAAATAAACCGAATCTTTCAGGAATGGGGGACCCCGGACATAGACCTCTTTGCAAGTCCGTGGAATGCCAAACTTCCCCGGTTCTGTTCCAGAACTCCGTGTCAGGGAGCTCAGGCTACGGACGCCTTTCTCCTGAATTGGAATCAGGCATTCCTATATGCCTTTCCACCCATTCCTTTGATTCCCAAGACTCTGTTCAAACTCCAGAGGGATCATGGAACTATGATCCTCATAGCTCCACGCTGGCCACGCCAAGTGTGGTTCCCTCTACTTCTACAGCTCTCCCAGGGATCCTACTTGGATCTGGGAGCTGCGCCAGACCTCCTGTCTCAGGAGGACGGGACTTTGTGGCACCCAAACCCCAAATCCCTTCACCTCAGTGCTTGGTTACTGAAGGCTTAAGCCTTCAAGACTTTCATCTTTCCCAACCAGTGAAAGATATCCTTTCTGCCTCTAGGAAACCCTCTACCAGGCGTTCCTATGCTTTCAAATGGAAACGTTTTTCCATTTGGTGTGCTCAGCAGGGTCTTGACCCTCTGGCACTTCCTTTGAATTCTCTTCTTGATTATCTCCTGCATCTATCCAATGCAGGCCTCAAGACGAATTCGGTAAGAGTCCATTTAAGTGCTATTGCAGCATCCTTGAAACATATAAATGGACAACCTATCTCCTCTCATCCTCTTGTTGCAAGATTCATGAGAGGCCTGACTCTCACTAAACCTCCCATCAGACCACCCCCGGTCGCATGGGATTTGAATCTAGTGCTCGGTCAACTTATGAAGCCACCTTTTGAGCCAATGTTTTCCACCTCCTTGAAATTTCTTTCCTGGAAGGTCATCTTCCTCATTGCAGTCACTTCGGCTCGCCGCATCAGTGAGCTGCAGGCTTTAGTGGCTAATCCACCTTACACAAGATTTCATCATGATAAGGTGGTCCTTAGGACGAATCCCCACTTTATGCCTAAAGTGGTCTCGCCTTTTCATCTTAATCAAGAGGTATATCTACCTGTCTTTTTTCCAGCTCCTCATGCATCCAATGCAGAGAGGAACCTTCATACTCTGGATTGTAAAAGAGCTCTCGCTTTTTACCTTAATAGGACTCAGCCACATCGAAAGTCTTCTCAACTTTTTGTGGCCTTTGATCCTTCCCATTTGGGACTTCCAGTCTCCAAGCGTACACTTTCCAATTGGATTGCTCAGTGTATTTCTTTTGCTTACCAGAGCAAAAACATTTCTCTGGAAGGCCATGTCACTGCTCACAATGTGAGGGCCATGGCAACTTCTATGGCTCATCTGCACTCTGTTTCCATAGATCAGATCTGTCGAGCCGCTACCTGGGCCTCGGTTCATACCTTCACAGCCCATTACTGTTTGGACAAGGACTCCCGCCGGGATGCCTTGTTTGGCCAGGCTGTCCTCAAGCACCTGTTCCATTCCTAAACAACTCCTGCCCACCTTCCCAGAATGGATGCCTGAGATCCATACGAAGATGGCGAACCTTTACAGGGGATCCCATGCATCTAAGCTAGGGAGTCCCCATATGTGAGGACTTATTCCTGCTTGTTCCGGGAGATAGCACAGTTACTTACCTGTAACAGGTGATCTCTGGGAACAGCAGGAATTAGTCCTCACAACCCACCCACCTCCCCTAGGAGTTGTATCTTTTATCTATCTATCTTCCTGTCCTCTCTCTGTTGACTCAGCTATAAACTCGAAACTGAGGAGAGCTGTTCAGGAAGGCGGGAAGGCAGTGCGCATGTGCAGTGGGAGGTCCCAAAAGCTTCTATTCTAAGAAGCTGGGGAGCTTTCCCGCACGGGCTCCGTCGGTACCGACGTACCCATATGTGAGGACTAATTCCTGCTGTTCCCAGAGATCACCTGTTACAGGTAAGTAACTGTGCTTTACTCACCTATAACAGGTGTTCTCCGGTGACAGCAGGAATCGGTCTTCACAACCCTCCCTCCTCCCCTTGGAGTTGCTTTCTTATCATTTTTGCCGTCTTTAGCTATGTCATTTGACTGAAGCAAGATGGCATCCTTTGGCGAGAAGGGGGCCACTCATGCGTGGTGCATCTCCCAAAGGCTTTCTTTGAAAGCTGGGGAGACGCTTCTGCGCAGGGCTCTGTTGGCGTTGACATTACCCATCTGTGAGGATTGATTCCTGCTGTCCCCGGAGAACACCTGTTACAGGTGAGTAACTACACTTTCTCAACCCAGTCCTCAAGCCATGCACAGCTATTGTATGTAAATCTACCCCATGCATATTAATTTGGAAACCCAAGAACCTTAAAATTTGGAAACAGCTAACTGGAAGCCCCTGACGCAGCTACTGGCGAAACAAAGATCTTTGTCGGGAAAAGGAAATTGAGTGATTCTTTTGAGCTGAAGACTTTAGAAGATGGATTTGGAAGAGTGACAGATAAGCGCCGTTTGTACTGACTGAATGAAAAGTTGTATAGTCGAATATCAGCACTTCTTTAGCTTTATATCTATGAAGTGGACTTATAATCTTAATAAAAGAAAAGTAAAAGTAATATTTTTGCACATGAGCACATATGATTTTGTAGCCATTTTTACAAAAGTTTATAAGGAGTTTTTTCTGACCTGTGATGGTTAAATTACTATATCCCCTACCGGCAAGGGAGTTGTCTTAGCAGTATAGAGGGGGAAGTAACTTCTACTGAGGTCTTTCTCCTTATTTTGGATGGCTGGTTAGCTATAGTTTTATGAGCACCTTGTCCATCTTATTTGATTATATCTAGGGAACTCCGTGTAGGAGATTATTTTTGGTGTATTTAAGTTCCTAGGATACCATGTGTTAGGCAATCCTAAAAACCTGACAAGCTCGGTGTATGCAGAAGACTGGGTTGTGAACCACTGATCTAGAAGATCATATGAAATGCCTATCAAGCTTGCTTTTAAAAATCTTCATAGTTAGATATTTCAACCTAGCCAATGCCTCCACTCCTGATAAAAGCTCTGGTGCTTGACTGCTCTCACAGTTGGGCAGAGGGTAGAAAAAATAATTTTTTGTTGTTGTTTACTTTTTATTAGAGTTTTAACCATAAAAATACAGACCATCTGATAACATCCAGATGCTTCCTGAAAGACCAGTATCTTCCAGATAGCATATTGATCTTAACAAACATAAACGCCCTCTCCCCACCCCCCACCCATTTCTGCAAACTTCACATTTAAGAAGGTGCCACGCAGATAAGGAAAGGGCCCTAGATCTTTTCAAACTTCGGTACCCTATCACATTGCAGGGCAGTGAGCCGTTCCATTAGCATCATGTTCTGCATTCTTGCTCACCAAGACTGCAGTGTAGGTTTCTGCTCCAATTTTCAATGTAATGCAGTTTCACATCTCACCCCATTTGCACACATTACCAACGGCTGCCCTGCCTTCTCCCCCCTACTTAATAACACCCCCTTAGGTGCCCACTCTAGGGGCTGCTTAAGCATTGATCGTACATAAGTCTCAGCTTCTGCCCAAAAATGTTGGACTTCCAAGTAGTACCACCACATGTGCAAAACGTTCCCCCTGCCGCCCACACTCTCTCCAGCACAATGGTGAGGACATGAGATTCACTGTGTGTAACCGGACACTTGGCCCACTTTGCGGAAGGCCGCCTCCCACTGCTTAGGCTTAAGGACAACCCCCAGTTCCTTTTAGAAAGAATCACTCTAATGTGAGACCATGGATTTTTGTCCTTTCTTTCATGGCAAAGAAGTGACTAGAAATCTTTATTGTAACCCTTTCTGATTTTTTTTTTAATACTGCTATTCCTAAATTAAATATACCTATTTTTTCATCTTATCTTTGTAGGGCATATTAAAAATTGTAATCTTTTGTTCAAAACTGCACCAGATCTGTAGCTGAAAATATAAGCTGCTCTGTTTAAATGACTAGTAGTGCATTTCATTATAATATGGATGTTTCATGGGCATTTGTCCTGTCTGCACTGCCTTTTAGTCTTTGCTTCAGCAATTCAAACACAGTATGATAAGCAAACTCATTTTTTTCTTGTAGAGATTTTTCCAAAAAACAACCTTAGTGTCAGTCATTTAGTATTTGTTTAGATTATTTTCTGATCTTCTTACAGGAGAAGCTAATCTAATAGGAGAGAATGAAACTTATCCGCGAGCCTTGCTGCATTGGAACCGGGCAGCCTCCCAAGGTGTGTCTCAAGGTGATGTCCTGAGCATTGCATATCTATTTCTAAAGAAAACACTCTCATATTTGTACACACTAGCATGAATCAGACAAAACAATGTGCCATGTAAGGTTCTTTAAATGTGTATAAGATCATAGTGCATCACTCAAATTATCTGGCTGATCTAGGGCTTCTGTATACATTAATTCACTTTATGGAGCCTGTTTCTGTCTCAGGTTGCATGTATGCTATACCTGTAAGCAGATTAAAAAATAAATAGTTGGTTATTGCCCTTTAAATTAAAACATAATGATGGGGAGAAGGATTGAATCAACCAAAGATCATTATTGTGACATGATGATGTCAGCCCATTAGAGTGGTAATTATCACTATGCTTTGTAGAGGCTAGTTAATATGTAATCTGCACTGTGCTGACCATCTAATTGCAGTCACCTTATTTTAGAAATGGGGTTCAATAAATTCAGGAGTTGCATGTTTAGCAACCAGAAACCCTTCAGCGGCAGGTCCATTCAATAAAAGCAACAAGCTGCAAGGCCAAAAAGACTAAAAATTTGTATCGTAGAATGCTTAAACATGGGGAAGAGGTAAATGCTGAGGTGAGAAGCCGGCTGTCTGAGCTCCTAACACAGCACAAAGTAGGACAATCATTGCTCAAACATTTCTTTCATTTAAGTTCTTAGGAGTTGGTAGGCAGAGGGTTTTTGTTTTTAGAAGAGTAAACCCATTTTCTCCATGGACAACTACAATAAGTGCTCATATGGGTGACATCCCAGACAGCTCTCATGCAACCTTTCCCAGGTTTTTCTAGAAGGTTTTAAGAGTTCGTGCATGCTTGTCGTCTCGCTTGCCACCACAGCACCATTGCCTCAGTCTTGTTTTGCTGTGGATGACTAAAGGCATGCTTCATTCGCTGTCTGTCTTGTTTTGCTTGTTTGTGAGCTGCTCTTTTTTCCTGACTTTGCTATCACATGCCACCATTAATGTTCTGTTCTTAAGAGTTAAGTTGTTCAGATGTTTTCACGTTTCTTTTGTTTTTTCCCATGTCGCCACTATAGGCCATATTTAGGTTTTTTGGCAATCCAAACACATAGTACACATTTTTTATTCTTTAAACATAGTCATTTAATTTCACAGTGGTGATATGTCCCAGAAACTTGAAATTGGGTTAAAAAAGTGCATCCACTTTCATGTCCATCACAGACACCCACAAGTGGTGCCTGCAGTTTCTGGAATCCAACCATAAGCCACCTTCATGCGTTTTGTCTTCATAGCTGAAAAAAAGAAGGCTTCAGGGTTGAGAGAAACAGCGTAAAGGTATTTTTAGTGCTGAGAGTTCTGGTCCATCGGCATCAGTCTCCATGACCTCAGGAGCTGCACTACATGCTGGCGGAGCACCAGCATTGAGGGGCCTCAAACTTAATTGGAGCAGAACTCCTTTTGTTTGCCCTGGAATCGGTCTCCCACCAATACTTTCATGAATAAGAGTGTAAATCCTTCCTTCAGCATGGAGGACTGTTAAGCATTGGGTGGAGGCTATGCTGCATCAACACCAAAGATCATTGGAGCATGATGCCAGGAGCTTCAAAGATGCGCATACTCGACCCTCGAAGCAGCCCTGATATGAGGGCCATACCTAGAACATCGACCGAATGGAGACATCGATCTCATCTTGGAGACTTACCACCTGCCTGCAGTAAAGGCATCATTGACATCAAAGGGCCTTAACACAATACCTGATCGGCCAATAATAATGCTCTAGTACATTGGAGGGTGATCGCGCCCCAGCACATTGGAAGTCGTCAGTGCATAGGCACTCTCGAAGGACATCTGCTTTCCCTAGGAAATAGAGGACCATCCATGCAAGGATTCTGATGTCATTTGAGTGCTGCTCTGAGTCTGAATCAAACCGCTCATGGAATGGGAATTTGAATTTGACTCTCAATTTTTTTTTGGAGGAGGGATCTCTGGGGTTACCCTTAGATCCTTCTCCCCTTCATGAGAGGCACAAGCCCTCTCCTATGGCGTTATAATTCCACAATTTTGTAAGGGATATGGTTAAGGCTATACCATTTCTGTTGCCCTAAGGAGGCAATGACAGTGCTTATGCCCATGTTCTGCATCCTTAAAAGCTTACAGATGAGAATGTGGGAGACCCCTCTCTCTGTACCTCCAGTTAGTAAGAAGGTTGACACTGTATAAAGTCCAGAAGGCTCCTGGATTTGAGAAGCTTCAGTTGTTGCACCACTATAGTAGTCAGATCTGCTCTCAAAAGAGCCAAAGATCCTATTACTCTCATAGGCATAGGTATTTTATTGCCTCCCTCTATAACCTAGTACTGATTGTGAAGATTCTTTTGAAATTTAGGGACAATGAAGGCAACATTGCTTCTTATTGGCTTTGGCAGCTGTTAACTTCTCAAACTTTTCATCCAGGATCTGGTTCACCTAGGCATTTCACCAGCTCTTATTACACAAGATTGAAGAACAATGCTGCATCTCAACCTAGTGGCTCTAGCTCTCACAGCTTGGGTGTTGAAAAGTTGACCTTGTCCTCCTTAAACCTACTGGTTGCTGTTATCAATGTCCTCTTGACTTCCAGAAAAGCCTTCTACTCAAAGCTTCTATGTATTCAAGTGGAAGAGATTTGCCGTCTGGTGTGACATAAAGGCTTTGGAACCCTTCTCATGTCCCATACAAAAACTGAATACCTTCTATACTTGTCCGAGTCTGATCTGAAGATCAACTTGGTGTAGAAGGTAAACCCATCTTTTTACAACTTTACTATGTTTATAGAAACATGACAGAAAAAGACCACCTGGTCTGTCTAGTCTACCCTTCCATAACTACTATAGCCCCCTTTTTTTCCTTTAGAGATCTTCTGTGTGTGTCCCATATTTTCTTGAATTCAGATACTGTCCTTTACTACCTCCACTGGGAGACTATTCCACACATCTACCACTCTTTTCATAAAGAAATTTTCCAAAGCATCTTGCTAGACCAGTCCAGACTAGTGGATTGTGTCCCCCTGCCAGCAGATGGTGAGACAGAGAAAATCACAGAAGTTTTGTACCATCCCCCTTGTCATATATCCCTGCATCCCTAGGGGTCAGCTTCAGTATTTTCTCTGTCTCAGCAGATGGTGGACTTCTTAGCTCCTTACAGATTCCAAGAATTCCTGTATCTGCAGCTTTTTTATTAAATCTGGCTTTTTGGCACACTGCGGTGCCTTTTCCTTCTTCAGGCATTCCCGCCTTATCTAGGGATTCCAGAAGTGCTCCTGGTCTTGGAGGATCAGTGGAGCACCTCTGAAGGAAATTGCTCCTGTTCAGGAGGAACAGTGCAGCCTTCCAGGCCAGTGCTCCCTTACATTCAAAGTTCATTCCAAGCATAGCCTACCAGGGCTCACTTTTATTTTCTACCATAAAGTTTAAAAAAAAAAAAAAGCCAAGTTTGCAGCTCAAGACTCCAGCATTGAGGATCGGCACCTTTTAGTCAGCAGCAGGTCTGAACCTACCTCTTCTCTCTGCTGGCTTCTGATTCACATCACAGAGCAGTGAGTGTTCCTTCTCTCTTCTTTGGACAGTTTTCACGGGCTTCTCTCTCCTTTGGACAGTTTTCTCGGGCTCCCTTGCTACCGCCGCTACTGTTTCTCGCTCTGGCACACCCGCCCCCAACCCCCACAAAGTAAAACAAGTTCTTGGGCCGTGGCTCATCTGTCACCTGGGTTTTTTCTTTTCGGCAGCGGGGTTCCTGTGTACCCTGCTTTAATTCCCCTTCACTCAGGTGCCATTTCTAACTACTACTCCTGACTCCCGCCAAAAACGCTTGCATTGCAGCAGCAGTTTTGTGGAGGGAATTTGCTCCTGCTACATTTCCTCTTCTGCCACTATGCCTTCCTCCTTCCAATGCTGTGTAGCATGTGGAAGGAAGCGTAGAACTCTTCACAATAGTCTCTGCACCAGTTGTGCTGCCGATCAGGGGGGTCCTTCTTCTGGCATGCCCTTGTCTCCTGCTGCTCTTCCTGCCCTTTTTCCCTCTGCCTCCCAGCTGCCTGTGGAAGTTCTCCTCCTCCTCTTCTCCCCGAGAATGACTCGCTGCCACAATCCAGCTCTTCTCTGATGCAGCATCCCTCTTTACAACTGGCACAGTCTCCTCAGCCAACTGCTGGCAATTTGGATCAGTAATTCATGGTCTTTTTCCATCAAGCCTGGGATTTGTGGTGCTCAGGTTGCAGGCTGGGGCAACTTCTGCTTCTTCTCCATTTAGGAAGTGGGTTCAGCTCAGTTTGCCTGGTGCTGCCGCCAGTCTCCCACCTACCCAGTTCAGGGGTTACCTCCTCACCTTCAGATGACCTGCACCCTGCTGGAGAGGACGATGAGTGCCTGTCGTAGGACGTCTCCCTTAACTCTGTATCTGACAGAGAAGAAGGGGAACTTTCACCTCCAGAGGAAATCAGGAGGAACAGGACCCATGGGATGGAAGGATAAGATATCAGACTATTCCGGAAGGAGGAACTCCTGGCTCTCATTGCCCAGATCTCTGAAGCCCTTCGGACCCAGCTAAGTCGCAAGTAGAGACCATCATCGTGGGAATTAAGCAGCTGTCCAAGGCTTTTCCCTTCTCTAAGGCACTACAGCAAATGATCACCATGGAATTGGACTCACCAGATGTCTTCCTGTGCACTGCACAAAGTTTGGGCCATTGTTACCTCTGCTCCTCGGAGGACCTTGGTAAATGGCTACATTTTCCCAAGGTGGATGCTTTCGTGATGGCCGTCACTAAACACACTACAATTCCTGTCAAAAGCGGTACCACCCTTAGGTAGCAGATTGATAAGAAGGTTGAGGGTCTTTTGAAGACTTCCTACTCATCTTCCTTAGCACTACAGGCAGCAGTATGTGGCGGGCTCGCATCACAGGCTCTGCTGCAATGGCTCCATCTCCTTCCGGAGGTCCCCGCCTTGCTATGCCTGGAATCAGTCACTCTTTTTATAGTGAATGCCTTTTAAGATCTCCTGCGCCTTTCTGCCCGCTTTGTAGCAACGGGTATAGTTGCACGTCGTTGGCTTTGGCTCCGGCATTGGAATGCTGATGCAGCTTCAAAATTACACCTCACTAAGCTACCTTTTAAGGGGTGACTTCGGTGAAGACCTCGAGAAGCTAATGATGAATCTGGAGGAGGTCAAGCCCCAGCGCTTACTAGAGGACTGATCAAAAGCCTCTTCGTGTCGCCCTGCAACTGCATCCTCCTCGTCCTCTGCTTATAGGGCATGCTTCAGAGATGTCCGCCGCTATCATCCCGGAAAACCCACTGCTTCCTCGAACAAGTCTGATGCCAAGCTGCAGTCCTTTTGGGTGTGTCTGTCGCAACCAGGATACTTGCTCCTCAGCTACCAAGTTCTCAGCTCCTTCCCATTTCTCCCGTTGACAGGTTCGGGGTGTCACCTGTCGGAGGGTATCTGCTTCTCTTTTCCTGCAGATGGACCCAAATAACCTCTGGCAAATGGGTGCTCGAGATGGTTTCTAGAGGTTACACTCTGGACTTGGCTGTGTCTGTGCCACTAGCCTTCCTGGTTTCCCCATGTGGCTCCTCTGCCAAAAAGGCAGCTATACTTTCGACGCTTCAGTGCTTGCTCCAACTCTGCACTATTTGTCCTGTCCCTCTTGCCGAAAGAGGTGCCGGACACAATTCCATCTATTTTGTGGTGCCCAAGAAGGACCTCAAGGGGGTCCATCACTGTCTTCATGTGCCACACTTCCGAATGGAGATATTCAAATTAGTCATCCAAGCGGTGCACCCAGGGGAATTCCTTCCTTCCCTTGATTTGTTGGAGGCTTATTTTCACATTCCAATTTGCATGGAGCACCAGCAGTACTTGCAGTTTATGGTCCTCAGCCAACACTACCAATTTCAAGTCCTGCCCTTTGGTCTCACCATGGGCCCCCGGACCTTCTCCAAGGTCATGGTGGTGGTTGTAGCAGCACTGCAGTGCTAAGGCATCCGGGTCCATCCATACCTGGACAATTGGTTCATCCAGGCCAAGTTTTATCAAAAGGCACTGTCTGCAGTGCCTCAGGTAGGTAGTTTCCTGAGTCATCTCAGCTGGGTGGTCAACCAGACCAAGAGCTGCCTTCTGCCAACTCAGTCGACTTCTTGAGGGCTCATTTTGACACAGCAGCAGGCTGCATCTCCCTCACTCAGGACTGGTGCGGGAAGCTCTGCTCTCAGCTTCATGTCTTCCAGCGCCTATCTGCTCCTACGGCCTGGGACTATCTCCAAGTTCTCGGCTTCATGGCAGCCATCCTTTATGTTGTGCCCTGGGCTCGAGCGCATATGCACCCATTGCAAATGCCCTACTGTCCCACTGGTCCCCCACCTCCTAGAATTAGCAGACTGTGCTACCCCTTCAGCCTTCAGCGCGTCAAGCCTCCGGTGGTGGCTTTGCCCTCAATCTCTTGAAAGGCATTCCCTTGGCCATCCGCAGTGGGTGCTTCTCACAATCGATGCCAGTCTAGCGGGTTGGGGAGCACACTGCCTGGGACACGCAGCACAGGTCACGTGGGCAGCCTGCGAATCCTCCTCAATGATCAATCGGCTCAAAGCCCGGGCTGTCCATATGGCTCTTCACTCCTTTCACTCTTTCCTTTAGGACTGGACAGTGTGAATTCTCTTGAACAAGTCATCCACAGTGGCTTACTTCAACCAGCAGGGCGGAACCAAGTTTCCAGTGATGGCCCGAGAGATGAGCCTTCTCTTTTCCTAGGCAGAGCATTGTATTCAAGTTTTCTCAACTCAGCATATAGCCAGGGTGGAGAACATGCAGGTGGATTTCCTCAGTAGTCACATGCTGGATCCCAGCGAATGGGAGCTCGCTCCATGGGCTTTCGTGGCCATTGTGCATCATTGGGGTCGCCCAGCTCTGGACCTCATGGCAACCTTTTCCAACACCAAGACACTGTCCTTCAGTCGATGTAAGGATCCGTGAGCTCAGGGGCTAGATGCCCTGGTTCAGCCTTGACCCCAATCGCAACTTCTGTACGTCTTTCCTCCTTGGCTGCTGATTGGTCGCATCTTGCAACGAATGGAACAACATCCCGGCCACGTAGTCCTAGTGGTGCCGGAATGTCTGCGGCAATCCTGGTTCACCTACTCCATTAGTTGCCCCTGCCTCTAGGCACAAGGCAGGATCTGCTCCGTCAGGGGCCCATTGCCATGGGTGACCCCGCTCCTTACTCTCTTATGGCCTGGCTCTTAAGTAGCACCACTTAGAGCACAAAGGTTGTATGTCACAAGTCATAGCCACATTGCTTAAGGCCCAGTGACCCCTCACCCTCTCAGGCCTATGTGTGAGTTTGGCACCTCTTCTCTTTCTGGAGCTCCCGGTAATCCTCCTCCCCATGGAAAGTGGAGGTACTGACTATTCTCTCTTTCCCCAAGGATGACTTTGATAAGGGCCTAGCCCTTAACTCATTAAATGTGCAGGTTGCTGCCTTGATGTGCTTCCTCGGTTTGATTTGAGGTGCTTCCTTGCCTCTCAGGCAGATATCGCCCAATTTCTGTGGGGGGTCCATTCCCTTCATCCGCCAACCCGCACAGTGGTTTTGGGTTGGAATCTTTCATTAGTGCTCCACACTCTGACACATATCCCTTTTGAGCCACTCTGCACCTCCTCCTTTAAAGATCTGACTCTCAACGTTTTTCTGATGGCGGTCATGTCTGCCTGACATATCTCAGAGATCCAGGCCCTTTCTTGCTGGGATCCTTTCTTGTCCGTTTCATCAGAAGGGGTTACCATTTGTACAGTACCGGCCTTTTTGCCAAAGGTCCTCTCAGATTTCCATCTTAGTCTATTTCCCTTCCCACTTTCCTGCATGATCAGGGTTCAGGTCGCCAGCAAGCCCTGCATCTTCTGGACATCAGCAGAGTTTTGCACCGCTATCTTAAAGATACTAATTTGTTTCGCCTTTCTGACCATCTCTTTGTATTATTCTCAAGTCCCCGGAAGGGGGCAGCCGCAACCAAAGCAACCATTGCGCACTGGATTCAGCAGGCCATTGAGTCAGCCTATATTCTTCAGAATAAACACATCCAGGTGGAGCTTAAGGCACATTCTACTTGGGCCCAGGCTACTTCTTGGGCCGAAAGATCGTGGGTCCATCCACTTGATATTTGCAGGGCGGCCACTTGGTCATTCCTCTCTACTTTTGCTCATCATTACCTCTTGGATCTCCAAGCCAGGGAAGCAGCTGTCTTCTGAGCCACTGTTTTGGCTTCAGCTATATCTTCCTGCCCTCTGGTGGTGTAGCTTTGGTACTCCACACTAGTCTGGACTGGTCTAGCAGGATGCTTTGGAAGGCGAAATTTTACTTACTGTTGATTTCCTTACCTGGAATCTTGCTGGACCAGTCCAGGACCCACCCTGGGCTGCTGTTGACGCTTCAAAGAATCCTTGCTCAATACGGCGGCAACATAATAATCCTGTTTGGTACATACTCCTCATGAGGAGCACAATTTCAGCTATGGCACTGTCTAGTGCACCTCCTCGACCGGGAGTCTCGGTTTGGTTGATTGTTGGTTTGTTGTTCTTGTTCTGTTATTCACATAACATCTGATATGGTTATTCTTGGTCTGAAGTCATGATGCTTGCCAGTGTTATGCTGAAGCTGACCCCTAGGGGTGCAGGGATATATGCCAAGGGGGATGATACAAAGCTGCTGTGATTTTCTCCAGGAACAAGCAGGAAGTCAGTCCTCACATATGGGTGATGCCGATGGAGCCCTCATGCGGAGCAGTTTCCCCAGCTTTCAAAGAAAGCCTTTGGGAATGCCTTGCGCATGCGCGGTCCCCTTCCTGCCCAAGGGTGCCATCTTGTTCAGTCTTCTTTTTTCCGTGGAGCCTGACAGACATCATCCCATTTTCCTCGGAAAAAGTTGATTGTTTTTTGAACATTCTACCATTTTTGATACCGGTTCGATGCCGGTTCCCCTTCCCGCCTCGGCTCGGTACACCGGTATCGAGTCTGGCTAATTTTTTTGGTTTTTTTGTCCTTGGTGACTAGCGTTCACGCTCTTTTTCTTTTAACTGGCAGTCCGGTCTTTTGACCTCGCAGGAGCCCTTTTTCCCCCCATGGATGCCAGCGGGTTTAAAAAGTGTGATCGGTGTAAAAAAACATATGTCCCTCACCAACACCCATGACTGCTGCCTCCACTGCCTCGGACTCGACCATGACCCAGTGGTCTGCGGTCCGTTGTGCAAGATGTCGTCCAAGGCATTGAGAAGCAGGCAGCACCAGCGCGAGTCTATTTTCTCCGAGTCTGGATACGTCCGGGCCAGGACCTCATCAGAAGCCTCAACGTCTCGGGACTCTGAACCCGAGCACTGTTGGGGATCTTCTGAGCAGGGGTATCCCACCTGGGAGCACTGTAAGAAGAAGAAACCCACGAGGGCTGCCTCTCTGGAAGGCTCCGATCGGCCGGGGCCCTCTGGTACCAGGTTGAGGAGCGCCGAATGCTGCCCTGGGTTTGCCGAGTTGGAGAGGCCTGCCAAAATACCTCATACGGAGCTGGAGGCGTCGGACAAGGTAATGCCTGTTGTCCTCGTGGACTCTCCTCCGGGAGAACCGGCATCTGTCCCGGCGTCAGGAACCGAGCTGGTGGCTGTGGAGCCTTCTAAGCTGGGTCTCAGGTTGGCGGCCTTGGAGAGCAGCGTGTCTGCCTTCATGGACCAGCAGTGGGTGCTGATAGTCTGTCTCACCCTTGCATTCACCCCGACTACCGGGACCTCAATGTCTAAGTCGACCCCGGAGGCAGAGCTGATCCTCGAGTCCATGCGGGCTCAAGTCGATCCTCGGCCAAGGTCTCCCTCGACCTCCCATTCGGGACCGTGGTCGTTGTCGCCGGGGCCCATCAAGTCCTCCTCGGAGGGCTTGGCTTGGGAAACGGAGGAGGAAGACTCGCCAGACACCCACCAGACCCGGTATGTCCCATTGGACTCACCAGGTTCGGAACCTCGGAGACGGTCGCCCCCGGAGGACACCAGGTTCTCAGACTTTGTTAGGGATATGGCCAAAGCTTTGGCTTTCCCTGCCGATGCCGAGGAAGAGCCTCGAGACGAGGAGCTCGACGACCTCCAGTATGACTCTCCTCCAAAGGAGGCCCTTACTGTACCGGTGCCTCCGATGCTGGAACGGTTGATGCTCTGCATGTGGGAGTCCCCGGCCTCAGCACCGGTCCTCAGCAAATGGGTCGATTCTATTTATCAGGTCTGTAAGAGCCCTGGGTTCCAAAAGGCACAGCTGCCGCACAACTCCATGGTTGTGGATTCGGCCATGCAAAGGCTCAAGAACCAGAAGACACACTCCTCAGTGCCTCCCTGCTGGGAGGCCCAGAACCTGGACGCCCTCGGCAGAAAGTGCTTCCAAGGCTCAATGCTGTCATGCTGTGTCCAGACATACCAGCTGTACATGTGCATGTACTTAAGAGACCTGGCAAAGGAGATTTCCGGATTCTCTGCTGGCCTCTCTGAGGAACCCTTGCAGCGCTTCAAGGCCCTGTCCACCAGGATCAGAAAGTGCTCAAAGTTTGTCTCGTGCAGCCTATGACGGCTTCGAGGCTTCGGCCCGGGTAGCCGCAGCCGGCATCGGTGCAAGGCGCCAGGCTTGGCTCATGTCGTCTGACCTCGAGCCATGGGTATAGGACAAGTTGGTCAATGTCCCCTGCTGAGGCAATAACCTCTTCGGCAAACCCATGACCGAAAAGGTGCTGAACTCGAGTCCGAGTACTTGACCCGGACAAGGCTGTCAAGGAAGACATCTGCTCCTCCTCACAGGAAGAAGGCCTCAGGGAAAAAGCCCTTTTACCCGAGGAAGGGACAGGCTTACAGAAACTACCCCACTTACCAGGCCTCCCTAGCTCCCCAGCAGGGGCAGTAGGCCAGGGGACAGGAGAATGGCCCTCGTAAGCCTCAAACCCCCAAGCCTCCAGCTCCTGCTCCTGCCCAGCAGGGAGGGGGTTTTTGACTCCCAGTGCATAGCTCCTCTCCCACCCTGCACGGGAGGTCGGCTACCCTTGTACGCCCACAGTTGGCCAGCCATTACATCTGGTACTTGGGTTTTAAGGATAGTCCAAGACGGCTATCTTCTCCATTTCAGCCAAGTACCTACCTCCTATTTCCCAGGAGAGCATCTCAGACCCCTCTTACACAAGAATCTCCTCATGCAGGAGTTAGCTGGCCTTCTCAAGGATCAGGCGGTGGAACCGGCGCCCCACCACCTGCAAAGGAAAGGCTTTTACTCCAGGTATTTCCTCATACCGAAACGACAAGGAGGCCTTCGCCACATCCTGGACCTGCGAAATCTCAACAAGTTTTTGGTGAGGGAAAAGTTCAAGATGCTTTCACTTGGGATACTTCTGCCTTACCTCCAGCAGGGAGACTGGCTATGCTCCTTGGACCTAAAGGATGCGTACACACACATCCTCATACACCCAGACCACAGACAATACCTCAGGTTTGTGGTCGGAGGAAAACACTTCCATTACAGAGTGCTTCCCTTTAGTCTGGCTTCCGCTCCAAGAGTTTTCACCAAGTGCCTAGCTGTGGTAGCGGCCTTCCTCAGGACCCAGGGGATCTTTGTGTTCCATTACCTAGACGACTGGCTCATAAGGGTCCAGTCAGCCCAGGAAGCACACCACGCCACAGCTTGCACAATCGCTCTGCTTCAGCATCTGGGGTTCGTCATCAATCACGCAAAGTCCTCTTTGCTCTTCACCCAGAACTTGGAATTCATAGGGACAAGGCTAAACACCCTGCAAGCAAGGGCTTACTTACCACTGGACAGGGCAGGCCGCCTGCTGTCTCTGGTAGATATGGTGAGTCACGTATCCCACGTGTCAGCACGGAGGTTCTTATGTCTGCTCGGCCACATGGCCTCCACAGTTCATGTTACTCCTTTTGCACGCATGCACATGCGGACAGCTCAGTGGTCCTTGCGGGACCAGTGGTCACAGGCCACAGGATGCCTGTCTGACAGAGTGGCAGTATCCAAACCCCTGGGGCAGTCCCTGCAGTGGTGGTCACAATCAAGGAACCTCCGGCGGGGGGTACCGTTCCAGCTTCCCATGCATACAAGGGTGCTGACCACGGATGCCTCCTTGATGGGCTGGGGAGCCCATTGTTGGGGCTCTTGCACTCAAGGTCAATGAACTCCTCAGGAGGCCACACTCCAGATCAACCTGTTGGAACTCCAAGCCATTCGCTTAGCTCTAAAAGCCTTTGCTCCTGTCCTCTCCAATCACTCTGTCCTGGTACAGACGGACACCCAGGTGGCTATGTTCTATGTGAACAAACAAGGCGGCACAGGATCGCGGATCCTTTACCAGGAGTCTCTGGACCTCTGTTCCTTTGCCGTTCAGCACAACATGTTTCTCCATGCGGTTTACCTACCGGGCCAGGAGAACTGCCTGGCAAACAGACTGAGCAGGGTTCTTCAACCCCACGAATGGCAACTAAACAGGGAGGTCGCCCAGAAGATTTTCGACCACTGGGGCCTCCCATCCATGGATCTCTTTGCCAGTCCACAAAATCATCAGTTGCCCCGGTTTTGCTCCAGCCAATCTCACCCCCTTAGGGTAGCGGCCGATGCTTTTCTTCTCCCTTGGTCGGGGAGCCTCCTGTATGCTTTTCCGCCTACCCCGCTGGTAGCATGGACTCTCTTCAAGATTCACAGGGACAAAGCCTGGGTGATCCTAGTAGCACCCAGGTGGCTGAGACAGCCTTGGTTCCCACTTCTTCAACTGGCGGTAGAGACCCCTCTCCCCTTGGGGGTGCGACCCGACCTCCTCACTCAAGAGCAGGGTTCCCTTGTGCACTCCAATCCCAGATCCCTCAATTTGATGGCCTGGCTGCTGAGAGGGTAGGCCTTGCACCTCTTCTCCTACCCGAGGGGTAGAAGAAGTGTTGTAGGCTTCCAGAAGGCTGTCCACCAGAAAATCATACGCTTGCAAATGGCGCAGGTTCCAGGTGTGGTGTCACCAACATACCATGGAACCCTTCTCAGGTTCCCCAAGTATTACAGTACCTGCTTCATCTCTTGGAGGTGGGACTCAAGTTGAACTCACTCAGGGTCCACCTGAGTGCCTTGTCGGCTAACCATGCCCCAATAGATGGGCAGCCTCTTTCGGCTCACCCCTTGGTAGCCAGGTTTCTCAGGGGCCTGCTCCTGCTGAAACCTCCCATCCGTCCTCCGGCGACGGAGTGGGATCTCAATGTGGTCTTGCAGCAACTCACTCGCCCTCCTTTCGAGCCGATGTCCAGTTGCCATCTGTGCTTCCTCTCCTGGAAGGTGCTCTTCCTGGTGGCACTCACGTCAGCTAGACGTGTGAGTGAGCTGCAGGCTCTAGTGTCAGATAGACTGTACACACGGTTTTATAAGAACAGGGTAGTGCTTCGCAAACATCCCAAGTTCCTCCCAAAAGTGGTTTCCTCGTGTCACCTCAACCAAGAGGTGGTTCTTCCAACCTTCTTTCCCAGGCCACATACCAGCAAGGCAGAAACAGTTCTGCATACCCTGGACTGTAAAAGGGCGCTCGCCTTCTACTTGGAGCATACGCGGGGGAATCGGAGGGCTTCTCAGCTCTTCGTCTCTTATGACCCTAGTAAACTGGGTCTACCAGTCTCCAAGCGCATGTTATCCACGTGGGTGGCGAACTGCATCGCCTGGGCGTACAGGGCAGCTGACCTCAAGATGCACGGTCGTATCATGGCCCACTGTGTCAGGGCTAAGGCCGCATCAGTGGCTAATCACCGCTCTGTTCCGTTGGCAGACATCTGCCAGGCCGCAACTTGGTCTTCAAGCCAGACCTTTGCAGCCCATTACTGCCTGGAGAGAGAGTCCTGACGGAACAGCGTTTTCGGTCAGGTGGTACTCCAGAATCTATTTGAGATTTAGGCAACTCCGGCCCTCTGGTGTGAGGCTACCGTGGGGGCTGCATTCTTGGAGAAAGTTCTCTCGCTGCTGTTGCGTCTCGCCTAGAGGGAGCATTTTTCGGCTGTGGGTTCTCAGTAGCCTTTAGCTAGGGAGTCCCATATGTGAGGATTGACTTCCTGCTTGTTCCTGGAGAAAGCGTAGTTACTCACCTGTAACAGGTGTTCTCCAAGGACAGCAGGAATCAGTCCTCAGACCCTCCCTCCTCCCCTGGAGTTGCAGTTACTGTTGTTGATTTTTATTTATTTTGCCGTCTTTTTAGCTATTGTTGATTTTTATTCATTTTGCCGTCTTTTTAGCTATGTCATCTGACTGAGCAAGATGGCACCCTTGGGCGGGAAGGGGACCGTGCATGTGCAAGGCATTCCCAAAGGCTTTCTTTGAAAGATGGGGAAATTGCTCCGCACGAGGGCTCAGTCGATGTCACCCATATGTGAGGACTGATTCCTGCTGTCCCTGGAGAACACCTGTTACAGGTGAGTAACTACGCTTTCTCTGTCTCACCATCTGCTGGCAGGGGAACACAACCCACTAGTCTGGACTGTCTAGCAGGATTCTAGGAAAGGAAATTAATGGTAAGTAAAATTTCACCTTTCCGCATATTACTCCTGAGTTTATCCCCTTTCATCCTCATCTTATGTCTCCTTGTTGCAGAGCTTGCTTTCGGTGGACAGAGGCTTTTCTCTTGTGCATTTATGCCACAGAGGTATTTAAACAGCTCTAACACATACATATTAAGATCTTAAGTCTGTCCCCATATGCTTTATAACGAAGACCACTAACCATTTTAGTAGCCACCATCTGTACTGACTCCATCCTGTTTATATCCTTTTGAAGGTATAGTTCCCAGAATTGCATACAATACTCCAAATAAGGTTGCACCAGACACTAAAAATAGAGACACTATCGCCTCCTTTTTTTTTTCTGCTGGCCATTCCTCTCCCTATGTACCCAAGCATCCTGGCTTTCGCCATTCCTTTTTCTAGTTTTTGAGCCGCTTTACAATCATCAGAAACAATCGCACCCAGGTTCCACTCTTCTTTCTTGGCAGAAGTACTTCACCCCCTACACTGTACTGCTCCCTTGGATGTTTGCAGCCCATATTTGTGACCCTGCAGAAAATTTCATCTTTAATCTTTGTTTTTGTGGTCGCGTCAGCCTTACCTCGACACTATACCGGTACGGCCGGTTCTTTCTTCAAAAAAAAAAAACCAACAACTATAGTTTCTGAAGTGGTTCACTTCAGGAACTTTTTTTCCTTGGTGCTAGGTGCCATTTTGGGCACTAGGCCCAATTTTTCCTTAAAAATGGAAAAACCTACTTCAGGTTTTAAGAAATGTTCTAAATGTGGCGGTACCATTTCCGTCACCGACACCCATGATTGGTGTCTCAAATGTTTAGGTCCTGACCACTCTATTTCAGAGTGCCTCTCCTGTGGAATGATATCAAAAAGGGGCCGGCAGAACCGAGCTGCTAAACTTAGCACCCTTTTTCCCTCAGACGTGGCATCTGTTGCATCGACATCTTCCAGGGCTTCATCTTCCTCCCATGGATCTCAGGTAACTAAATATAAATCTGGCCGGTCCTCAAAGGGGGTAGATCTCCTTCTAAGGATGTTCTCGAGGCCTCAACCTCGGCAGAACTACTGGCGCCATGCTCTGGGGTTCTGGCCGCTTCTACCGGAACTGACACCCAAGCATCGGCAACGTCGATAGACCAGAGATTCCTTGCTATCAAACGCAGTCTAGTGGCTCTTCTTACGGCTTCAGTACCGTTGAAACCGCTTCAAACACGTCAACCAATACCGACTGTATCGACATCGGCGGGTATGCAACCAGTACTGAGTCATGCGTCTCTCTCCGGCATTGACAGATCGGTACCGGAACAACCCGATACCGACTTCGATCGATACCGGTACTGTAATTTTGAATCCTCGGATGAGTCTGAAGACTCTGCCGATACCAGAGTACTTCTCCCCGAAGATTCCTCTTCTCCTCAGCGCAGAATGTCTCTGCCAGAGGATATGTCCATTCAGGACTTTATCCGTGATGTGGCCCGAGGTCTTTCCATCACAGTAGCTCCTGAAAAAGAGCTTAGGGCAAAGGAGTTGGAAATCCTCCAATACCCTAAGGCTCCCAAAGAGGCAGCTACTCTGCCTATTCATGAGATCTTGCATGATCTTATGCTAAGGATGTGGGAAACGCCTTTAACCACATCTCCTCATTCTCGAAGACTCAATACCATGTATCGAGTTCCACCTTGTCCTGGCTTTCAAAAAACTCAATTACCACACCATTCAATGGAGGTGGAATCAGCCATGAGAAGGATGAAAAGTGCAAAGAGACATGCATCCAATCCTCCAGGTCGTGAATGTAGGACTCTCGATGCCTTTGGGTGTCGATGTTTCCATGCTCTCAGCTATGATCAGTTCCTATATCTTGTATATGGGAATGTTCCTTAAAGATGTCACAGGAGACTTGGAGCTTATGAGCCCCCTCCTTCCTGATGACAAAAAGCAAGACTCTTACTCTTGTCAAACATGCTCAGGATGTTTCCAAGTTTGTAAATCGTGCATCCTTTGACTGTTTTGAGTGCATAAACAGAACCTCTGCTATTGCCATTGGTGCACGTCGGATTGCCTGGCTTCAGGCATATGACTTGGAAATTTGCGTACAGGATAAATTAGGAAACATTCCTTGCACAAGAGAAAATCTCTTTGGCAAAAATTGGCAGGAAAAGGCTAATGAGATAGATGCTGATAATATCACTTTGGATAGATTGTCCAAATCTACAGCCGATCCTGCAAAGAAAAGATCCTCTAAGAAACCATTTTTTTTCAATAAGAAAAAGAAGTTTTATCCTTCCTATACCCAACCGGGACACCGTCCAGGTCAGACTGCCCAAAAGGGACAGCAGCAACAACCTAGACGACAAAAGAAGCCAAAAGCTGCAAAACCTCAGCCAGCTCAGCAGGCTTAGCCTCCTCAGGGGCTTTGACTCCTTTCTAGAGAACTTCGCCTTCCTGCCTCTGAAGGGTCCAGAATGCTTAACCATCCCAGGCAGGTTATGTCATTTTGCCCACAGATGGTACCAAATAACAGCAGAAAATTGGACTCTGTCCATTGTACGAGAGGGGTACAAGCTTCATTTTCACAGCTTGCCCCCTCCTACAATTATAAGACAGTTTAATTCTCAGACCTTTCTCGACAATCTCTTAGGTCAAGACGTCACAATGCTCCTTGCTCAAGGAGCTGTAGAGGAAGTACCCATTCCCCATCAGGGCACAGGTTTCTACTCCTCCTATTTCCTTATTCCAAAGAAAACAGGATTACACAGACCCATTTTAGACATCAGAGAATTGAACAAATATATTTTCCGAGAGAAGTTCAAAATGGTCTCTCTAGGAACTCTGCTGCCATACCTTCAAAGTCAGGATTGGCTTTGTTCTCTAGATCTCAAGGATGCGTATACTCATATTCTCATCCAACCAAATCACAGGAGATTCCTCCGATTCCTGTTTCAAGGAAAGCACTACCAATACAAGGTTCTTCCCTTTGGCCTGGCTTCTGCGCCAAAAGTGTTCACAAAATGCTTGGCTGTGGTAGCAGCATTTCTCCGCACTCTGGGAATATTCGTCTTCCCTTACTTAGATGACTGGCTCATTCGAGCCCCCTACAGTGCCAGAAGCCAGTTCTGCTCTGTCTCGCACAATGCGAATCCTTCAGTATTTGAGGCTGGTCATAAACCTCCCAAAATCCAATCTTGCTCCCACTCAGTCCGTAGAGTTCATAGGAGCTCATCTGGATACCAGACAGACAAGGGCTTTCCTTCCGCAGCCCCGCTGTCTTCGCATAATACAACTAGCTTCCCAAGCAGTGCTCAAACCTTGTCTTACTGCTCGGGAAATGCTACATTTGCTAGGCCACATGGCATCCACCGTGCATGTGGTTCCTTATGCTCGCCTCCTTATGCGAGCAGCCCAGTTGACTTCATCCACTCATGGACACAGGCCTCAGGTTGCCTGTCGGACAAAATAACAAACTCAGACCGTCTTATTTCATCCCTCCAATGGTGGCAATCACCCAGAAACCTTCTGGTGGTGTCTCCTTTCCAGCAACCCCTATCCCAAGCCACCCTAACAGCTGCTTCACAGGTGGGATGGGGAGCCCACCTGCACGATCTCTCTACCCAGGGTACCTGGACTCCACAGGAGACCTGTCTTCACATCAACCTCCTGGAGCTCAGAGCAATCTTCCTTGCTCTTCGAGTATTCCACGCCCAACACAGCTACAAGACAGTCCTAGTTCAAATGGACAATCAGGTAGCCATGTTCTATGTGAACAAGCAGGGCGGAACAGGCTCTCTGTCGCTATGTAACAGAGCTTTGCGGCTATGGGCCCTCGCCAGAGAGCATCAGATTCATCTCCTTGCGGTGTATCTTCCAAGCATTCAAAACTCTTGGGCAGACCAACTCAATCGAGTTCTGCTTCCACATGAATGGTTTCTCCATGCATACCAGGTTGCCCAAATATTTCAGATTTGGGAAACTCCGGACATAGACCTCTTTGTAAGTCTGCTGAATGCCAAACTTCACCTGTTCTGTTCCAGAATTCCGGCTCCATGTTGTCAGGCAAGGGACGCCTTCCTCCATCACTGGGGTCAGGACTTCCTGTATGCCTTCCCACCCATTCCCCTCATCCCCAAAAACCCTATTCAGGCTTCAGAGAGACAGAGGTCATATAATCCTCATAGCTCCACGTTGGCCACGGCAAATGTGGTACCCTCTGCTTCTACATCTCTCTCAAGCTCCGCCTCTGGAGTTGGGATCTGCTCCAGATCTTCGCTTCCAAGAGGACGGGATGCTTTGGAATCCCAATCCCCAGTCTCTGCATCTCAGGGCCTGGTTGCTGAAAGCCTAGAACTTCAGGATCTTAACCTTTCCCAACAGGTAAAGGATATCCTTCATGCTTCTAGGAAACCCTCCACAAGACGCTTGTATGCCTTTAAGTGGAAAAGGTTTACCATATGGTGCTCGCAGAAGGTTCTTAACCCTCTTGCGATACCTCTGGAATCAATTTTGGAGTATCTCCTTCATTTGTCAAATGCGGGTCTCAGGACAATTTTAGTAAGAGTCCATCTTAGTGCTATTGCAGCTTCTTACAAGCCTCTAAGTGGACAACCTATTTCCTCTCATCGCGAGATTTATGAGAGGCCTTCTTTTAACAGAACCTCCCATTAAGCCACCACCGGTGGCATGGGACTTGAATCTGGTGCTCAGGCAACTCATGAAACCGCCCATTGAACCATTAGCCACTACATCTTTGAAATTCCTTTCCTGGAAAGTCATCTTCCTCATTGCAATCACATCAGCACGTTGCATCAGTGAATTGCAAGCATTAGTGGCTGATCCTCCTTATACAAAGTTCCACCATGATAAGGTAGTTCTTAGGACTCATCCACACTTTATGCCAAAGGTGGTTTCGCCTTTCCATTTAAACCAAGCGGTTTACCTTCCTGTATTCTTTCCGAGGCCTCATGCCACCAGTGCAGAAAGGAACCTTCATACCTTGGACTGTAAAAGAGCTTTGGCCTTTTACTTGCAAAGGACACAGCAACATAGAAAATCTTCTCAACTTTTTGTTGCTTTTGATCCTAGTCATTTGGGACTTCGAGTTTCCAAAAGAACACTGTCCAACTGGATCGCACAGTGCATATCCTTTGCCTATGAGAGTAAGAACCTTCCTTTTGAATGCCATGTCACCGCTCACAATGTGAGAGCCATGGCAGCCTCAATGGCTCATCTTCACTCTGTGTCTATCGACGACATCTGTTGAGCAGCTACTTGGGCTTCGGTACATACCTTCACAGCCCACTACTGCTTAGACAAGAACTCCCGCCAGGATGTCTTGTTTGGCCAAGCAGTTCTTCAACACCTTTTTCAGACTTAATCAACTCCTACCCACCTTCCCTGATAGGATTCCAGAGATCCATGGGGGGAAGTGGGGCCCTTTAACAAGGGCTGACAACTTCCTGGGGCCATCTCCCTGGCATCTACAGCTAGGGAGTCCCCGTATGTGAAGACTACATTCCTGCTTGTTCCTGGAGATAGCGTAGTTACTCACCTGTAACAGATCTCTGGGAACAGCAGGAATTTAGTCTTCATAACCCACCTACCTCCCCTAGGAGTTGTATCTCTCTCTTTCTCTCTCTATTTTGTCTCAGCTATAAACTCAACTGGAGAGGGACAGTTAGAAAGGCAGGAAGGCAGCACGCAGGCGCGGTTGGATGCTCCCAAAAACGTTCCTATTGGACGCTGGGGAGCATTCCCACACGGGTTCCGTCGGTACTGACGATACCCATATGTGAAGACTAAATTCCTGCTGTTCCCGGAGATCACCTGTTACAGGTGAGTAACTACGCTTTACTGACATCTAAATACAGCACATCTAGGGCTCTCCCTTGGTCCAGCTCTCTGGTCGCACAGTCAAAAAAATTAGATTTATCTAACAAGACCTACCTCTAGTAAAACCATGCTGCCTCAGATCCTGCAATCTTTTGGACTCCAGAAATGTCACTATCCTCTGTTTTAGCAGCGTTTCCATTAATGTACTCATCATGGAGATCAGACTAACCAGTCTGTAGTTCTCACCCTCACTTCCGTTTTTGTGTAAAGTTATCATATGCATCTTTGCTCGCCTGATTCTAAAGAAGCATTTGAAAAGTTCAGACAATGGAGATGCTAGAACTTCCTCAAGTTCCACCAATACTCTTGGATGTATCCCATCCTGTCCCATCACTTTGTCTACTTTTAGTTTAGCTAGTTCTTCATGACCACGGTCTTCTGAAAATTGTTCAAGATCCCCTTCACTTCTTTTCCTATTTGTGAGTGTTTTCTGAGATCCTGCTCCTGGCCCTTCATCTGTGAACACAGAACAAAAATATTTGTTAAGCAGGTCTGCTCTATCCTCATTAACTACAGTATATTCCTTCCTTTCACTCTTGAGTCTGACAATACCACTTTTGCACTTCCTCCCCTCACTAACTAACATATCTGTAAAATTTCTGAAACTGCATTAGTGTATCTTTGCTATCTCCAGGAAGAAGCAGGAATGTAGTCTTCACATATGGGTATCGTCGGTACTGACACAGCCTGTGCGGGAACGCTCCCCAGCGTCCAATAGGAAAGCTTTTGGGAGCAACCCACAGCGCCTGCGTGCTGCCTTCCTGCCTTTCCGAACTGTCCCTCTCCAGTTTTTCGTTTTCCGCGGAGCCGACAGATCGCACATCCTGTCACCGCAGAAAAAAATCCCTTCTATTCTTCTTTTTTGTGGTCGCGTCTGCCTTCCCTCGACGCTACACCGGTACCGCCGGTGGTGGTTCTTTCTTTTCTTAAAAAAAAAACCCTTTCTTATGGAGTCTTTCCAGTAATTTTCTCTTCAGGTGTCACGTGCCATTTTGGGCACTAGGCCCAACTTTTTCTTCAGAATGGAAAAACCCACTTCGGGTTTTAAAAAGTGTTCTAAGTGCGGCGATACCATCTCCATCACCGACACCCATGAGTGGTGCCTCAAATGTTTAGGTCCTGACCACTCTATTTCTGAGTATGTTGCCTGTGGGATGATGTCGAAAAGGGGCCCGCAGAACCGAGCTGCTTAATTTAGCACCCTTTTTCCCTCCGATGATGTAGCCTCCGTGGCATCGATGTCTTCCAGGGCTTCGTGTTCCTCCCATGGATCTCAGGTAACTAAACATAAATCTAGACGGTCCTCAAAGGGTAGATCACCTTCTAGACATCGAGATGCCCCTGGCGTTGCCCTTGAGGAATTTTCACCGGCAAAACTGCCCCGGCGGGAGGCTTCGGCTTCCAAAGTATTAACGGGGCTCCAGGATGTTCTCGAGGCTTCAACCTTGGCAGAAATACTGGGGCCATGCTCTGGAGTACCGGCCGCTTCATCCGGTACTGATACCCAAGCATCGGCAGCGTTGATAGACCAGAGATTCTTGGCTATTGAACGCAGTCTGGCGGCTCTTCTCATGGCCTCGATGCCCCTGAAACCGCTTCAGACAATTCAACCGTTACCGGCACCGACTGCATCGACATCGGCAGGTATTCTACCGGGACCGAGTCATGCGTATCCATCCGGTATCGACAAGTCGGTACCGGACCACTCCAATGCCAACTTCGATCGGTACCGGTACTGTGCCTTGCACGATCACCCAGATCGGAGATACTTCGAATCCTCGGATGAGTCTGAAGACTCTGAAAGTTCTGCCGATACCAGAGTACTTCTTTCCGAGGATGATTCTTCTCCCCAGCGTAGGATGTCTCCACAAGAGGATATGTCCTTTCAGGATTTTATCCGAGATGTGGCTCGAGGTCTTTCCACCACAGTGGCTCCTAAAAAAGAGCCTTGGGCAAAGGAATTAGAAATCCTGCAGTACCCTAAAGCTCCCAAAGAGGCAGCTACCTTACCTATTCATGAGATCTTGCATGATCTCATGTTAAGGATGTGAGAAACACCTCTAACCACATCTCCTCACTCTCGAAGATTCGACACCATGTATCGAGTTCCTCCCTGTCCTGGGTTTCAGAAGACTCAATTACCACACCATTCCATGGTGGTGGAATCAGCTATGAGAAGGCTAAAGAGTGCAAAAAAAGCATGCATCTAATGCTCCAGGACATGAGTGTAGGACTCTTGACGTCTTTGGACGTCGAACCTTCCAGGCTTCCATGCTTTCTGCTAGGATCAGTTCCTATATCTTATATATGGGAATGTTCCTTAAGGAGGTCGCAGGAGATTTAGAGCTTATGAGCCCTCTCCTTCCTGATAAGAGGCAAAATTACCTCACCCTTGTCAGACATGCTCAGGATGTTTCCAAGTTTGTGAATCGTGCAGCCTTTGACTGCTTTGAGTGCATAAGCAGGACCTCTGCCATTGCCATAAGTTCACGTAGGATTGCCTGGCTCCAGGCATCTGACTTGGAAATTTGGGTACAGGATAAACTAGGGAATATTCCTTGCACAGGAGAGAATCTCTTTGGCAAGAATTGGCAGGAAAAAGCTAATGAGATAGATGCTGACAATATCACTTCGTATAGATTGTCTAAATCTACAGCTGATCCTGCGAGGAAAAAATCCTCTAAGAAACCATTCTTCAGTAAGAAGAAGTTGTTTTATCCCTCCTATACCCAACAGGGGCATCGTTTAGGTCAGTCTGCCCAAAAGGGACAGCAGCAACAACCTAGGCAAAGAAAGACAAAAGCACCTAAGCCTCAACCGGCTCAGCAGACTCAGCCTCCACAGGGGCTTTGACTCCTATCTAGAGAACTTTGCCTTCCTGGCCCTGAACATCCCAGAACCCTCCACCATCCCAGGAAGGTTATGTCATTTTGCCCCCAGATGGGGTCAGATAACAGCAGAAAATTGGACTCTGTCTATTGTAAGAGAGGGGTACAAGCTTCACTTCCTCAGCATGCCCCCTACTACAGTGGTAAGACAGTTCAATTCTCAGGCCTCTCTCAACGACCAGTTAGGTCAAGAGGTCACTGTGCTTCTTGCCCAAGGGGTAATAGAAGAGGTACCCATTCCCCAAAGGGGTACAGGGTTTTACTCCCCCTATTTCCTTATTCCAAAGAAAACAGGAGGACACAGACCCATTTTAGACCTCAGAGAATTGAACAAATTCCTGTTCAAAGAGAAGTTCAAAATGATTTCTCTAGTAACTCTGCTGCCATGCCTTCAGAGTCAGGATTGGCTTTGTTCTCTAGATCTCAAGGATGCATACACTCATATTCTCATCCATCCAATTCACCGAAAGTTCCTTCGCTTTCTGTTTCAAGGGAAGCACTACCAATACAGCGTTCTTCCTTTTGGCCTGGCCTCTGCAGCAAGGGTGTTCACAAAATGCATGGCTGTGGTGGCAGCATTTCTCCGCACCCTGGGAATATTAGGCTTCCCCTTCTTAGACGACTGCCTCATTCGAGCCCCTTCAGAGCCAGAGGCCAGGGTTGCTCTCTCTCGCACAATTCGCATCCTTCAGTATTTGGGACTTGTCATAAACTTCCCCAAATCCAACCTTGCTCCCATTCAGTCCCTAGAGTTTATAGGAGCTCTGCTGGATACCAGACAGACAAGGGCCTACCTTCCACAGCCCCGCCGCCTTCGCATTGTGCAGTTAGCTTCGCAAGCAGTGCTAAAACCTCACCTCACTGCTCGGGAAATGTTACAGTTGCTAGGCCACATGGCATCCACCGTGCATGTGGTTCCTTATGCTCGCCTCCATTTGAGGCTACGTAGCCCAGTGGACTTTATCCACTCAGTGGACTCAGGCGTCAGGTTGCCTGTCAAACTCAGGTCGCCTTATTTTGTCCCTCCAATGGTGGTAGTCACCCCAAAACCTTTTGGTGGGGTCTCATTGTCAGCAATCCCCACCCCAAGCCACTCTAACAACAGATGCCTCACAGGTGGGTTGGGGAGCCCACCTGCAAGGCCTCTCTACACAGGGTACCTGGACTCCACAGGAGGCCTATCTACACATCAATCTCATGGAACTCAGAGCAATCTTCCTTGCTCTTCGAGTATTCCACACCCAGCTCAGCTACAAGACAGTCCTAGTTCAAACGGAAAATCAAGTAGCCATGTTCTGTGTGAACAAGCAGGGTGGAACAGGCTCTCTGTTGCTATGCAACGAAGCTTTGCGACTATGGGCCTTCGCCAGAGAGCATCAGATTCATCTCCTTGCGGTGTATCTTCCAGGCATTCAAAACTCTTGGGCAGACAGTCTCAGTCGAGTTCTGCTTCCACACGAATGGTCTCTCCATGCAGATCAGGTGGCCAATATTTTTCAAATTTGGGGAACCCCGGACATAGACCTCTTTGCAAGTCCGCTGAATGCCAAACCTCTCCGGTTCTGTTCCAGAATTCCGGCTCAGGGTTGTCAGGCCAGGGATGCTTTCCTCCTCCATTGGGGTCAGGACTTCCTGTATGCCTTTCCACCCATTCCCCTAATTCCCAAAACCCTGTTAAAGCTTCAGAGAGACAGAGGTCATATGATTCTCATAGCTCCACATTGGCTACGGCAATGTGGTGCCCTCTGCTCCTACATCTCTCTCAAGCTCTGCCTCTGGAGTTAGGATCTGCTCCAAATCTCCTTTCTCAAGAGGACGGAATGCTGTGGCATCCCTGTCCCCAGTCTCTGCTTCTCAGGGCCTGGTTGCTGAAAGCCTAGAACTTCACGGTCTTAAACCTTTCCCAGCAGGTAAAGGATATCTTTTATGCTTCTAGGAAGCCTTCCACAAGACGCTCTTATGCGTTTAAGTGGAAAGGTTTTGCCATATGGTGCTCGCAGAAGGGTCTTAACCCTCTTGCAGTGCCTCTGAAATCTTTGGAGTATCTCCTTCATTTATCAAATGCAGGGCTTAAGACCAATTCAGTGAGAGTTCATTTGAGTGCTATTGCAGCTTCTTTCAAGCCTCTAAATGGACAACCTATTTCCCCTCATCCTCTAATAGCGAGATTTATGAGAGGCCTTCTTTTAACTAAGCCTCCCATTAAGCCACCACCGGTGGCGTGCGACTTAAATCTGGTTCTTGGGCAGCTCATGAAACCGCCTTTTGAACCATTAGCCACTACCTCTTTGACATTCCTTTCCTGGAAGGTCATTTTTCTTATTGCAATCACATCAGCACGTCGCATCAGTGAATTGCAAGCGTCGGTGGCTGATCCTCCTTATACAAGGTTTCATCATGATAAGGTAGTCCTTAGGACTCATCCACACTTTATGCCAAAGTTGGTGTCACCTTTTCATTTAAACCAAGTGGTTTACTTTCCTGTATTCTTCCCAAGGCCTCACGCCTCAAATTCAGAAAGGAATCTTCATACTTTGGACTGTAAAAGGGCTTTGGCCTTTTACTTGCAAAGGACACAGCAACATAGAAAGGCTTCTCAACTCTTTGTTGCTTTTGATCCTAGTCATTTGGGACTTTCATTCTCCAAAAGAACACTGTTCAGCTGGATTGCACAGTGTATATCTTTTGCCTATGAGAGTAAGAACCTTCCTCTTGAAGGCCATGTCACAGCTCACAATGTGAGAGCCATGGCAGCCTCTATGGCTCATCTTCGCTCTGTGTCTATCAACGACATCTGTCAAGCAGCTACTTGGGCTTCGGTTCATACCTTCACAGCCCATTACTGCTTAAAGAAGGACTCCCGCCGGGATGCCTTGTTTGCTCAGGCTGTTCTTCAACATCAACTCCTACCCACCATCCCTGGTAGGATGCCAGAGATCCATGGGGGGAAGTGGAGCTCTTTCACAGGGACACACAACTTCTGGGGCCTTCTCCCTGGCATCTGCAGCTAGGGAGTCCCCATATGTGAAGACTACATTCCTGCTTGTTCTTGGAGATAGCATAGTTACTCACCTGTAACAGGTGATCTCCGGGAACAGCAGGAATTTAGTCTTCACAACCCACCCACCTCCCCTAGGAGTTGTATCTCTCCATCTCTCTCTCTTTCCCTCTCTTTGTCTCAGCTTTAAACTCAACTGGAGAGGGACAGTTGGGAAGGGTAGGAAGGCAGCACGCAGGCGCTGTGGGATGCTCCCAAAAGCTTTCCTATTGGATGCTGGGGAGCGTTCCCATGCAGGCTCCGTTGGTACCGATGATACCCATATGTGAAGACTAAATTCCTGCTGTTCCCGGAGATCACCTGTTACAGTTGAGTAACTATGCTTTCCTGACTGCTTTCCTAGCTTCTCCAAGTTTTTTTTTCCAAATATTGATGCTTGTTTTTTTCTTTCTGTGATCTCTTCTATTTTATGAAGGCCGCCCTTGCAGATGTGGATAATTTCTATTGCCCACATGCAACCCCCTATATTTAACTCGCACCTTTCCGGTAGCCCCCAGAGGGCTTTAAGTTTATACCTGAGGCAATGGATGGTTAGGTGACTTACCAAAGGCCACAAAGAATGCCAGTGGGAACTGAACGCTAGTCTCTTTGGTCACGAACTACTGCTTTAACCACTAGGCTATTCCTATTTTGTACCGGCAAAATGGTTTTGTCAAAGCATAATAGATGCCTTCCAAAGGTGATGGCTAACTTCTAACTTAGTCAATAATCCTTACAGCTTTTTTCCCAAGACCCCATACTCACAAGAGAGAGAGAGTGCACTGCACATGTTAGACAGTAAGGGAGCCTTGGCCTTATATTTGGAGCAGTTTAAAGCTCTTAGAAAGTCTACCCAGATTTTTGTTTCATCTGACCCAGATTGGTGATGGCAGACCTAGCCTATGCACTCTTTCAGTTTGCCTTACAGATTGCACCTCTTTTTGCTTGAGTCTTGCGGGTCATGTCACTGCTCACAATGTCCAAGTGATGGCTGTGTTGGTGGCCCACTTCCACTCTGTCTCCATGGAAAAGATTTGCAAAGCTGGAACTTGGACTTTGTTGCATGCATTCACAAAAATGTACTGTTTGAACGGGGATTCCCAATGCAGCAGGACATTTGGCCAGTTAGTACTTCAATAACTGTTTGAGGGCTAGAGTCCATCTCCATCCCCTATAGGCCCATTTCTTTTCTGTTCTCTGCTGTCTTGCCTTCAGAAGTTGCAAAAGACAAAATAAGATATACAAAATGCCACTTTTTTAAAAATCTTCCTTTCTACATTATTTGTTCTATGCTGCTGTTTTCTGGTATCTGCCAGTTGCAACACTCTATTCGCCGCCTTCTTTGCAAGGCAGCCGGTAGCTAGGGAATTCTGTATGTGAGCACTTATCCTGTTTGTCCATAGAGAAGATGGTTACTCACCTATAGCAGGTGTTCTCCATATCCCCTTGGAGTTTTATTTTAAATAAACTGGTTTCTATACTAAGGCAATGGCGCAGCGGTGGGAAGACGCGCGCATGCACAGTTGAACATTTCTAGAAGCTTCAAGAAGGAGCTAGGAAAGGTTCCCATGTGAAGGCTCCTTTGGCACATATATGAGGACGCATCCTGCTGTCCATGGAGAACCCATGTGATAGAGGGAACTTAGTTACTTAGTTTTGTCCCCCGCCCCCCCCCCCCCCACACACATTTAGTGCTGGTAAAACTATACACAGTGTTTAGAGACTTTATAAGAGTGACAGAAAGCAGATCCTAAGTCCAGTATATTGTTATACTGATCCAGTTGCCACAATCTTATTTTCTGGGGCACATTTATTATGTCTGATACATGCACATTTGACCCTTCTGATATTTTATGAACTGTAGTAGCACAGTACACAGTGTATTCAGGAATAACTTGGTAACAAGCTGGTGGTATTTTGAAGCAGTGTCCTTGCTCTGATTATTTGTGGGCATAGGGGATGGGAATTCTGAGCGGAGGATCAATGTTTCCAGTCAGACAGGCATGATTTTTCTTCACTTGTGAGCTAAGAAGAGCAATACCCGATGTGTTTATCAGTTAACTACAGATGGAGTAAATAGAAGCTATTGACAGAAACATCTCTACTTATATATACAGTTGTGGTCTACATTATTAACACCCTTGCAGTTCAACCCCTTAATATCCAATATCTCCTTAAAAAAAAAAGTGACCAGTGAAAATTCTTTGAACTATATATATATACACGTATTTGACACACAAAAGAATCAAATAAAACAAGACCAATTAAAAAAAGGAAATAATATAAAAACTGGGTCATTGCCGGGACATGATTATTGGCACCCTTATAAACAGTTCAAATCAGTTTGAACAGAAGAACCACATTTCCATTACAGTAAAATTAGGCGCACCTGTGATCGTCAGTACCCACATGACTTGAATGAACCAATGAATGATGGCTCTAATGTTTAAAATGACCACAATCACTCCCTGTTCCATTTTCACAATGGTGAAGTCGAGAGCTGCCTTAGTCCATCTGAAAATCCATTATTACCAAACATCAAACCTCAAAGGGATACAAGGCAATCTCCAAAGACCTCAGGATTCCTATGTCTACAGTTTGCAATGTTATTAAGTTTTCTGCTCATTGATCTGTCAAGAACACAGCATCTGGTGCAAGAGATAAGGGTGTTGGGGTCACTTGGCAATATTGATCATAGCATGATCATATCTGAATTAATAAATGGAGGGAGGATGGCAAGGAAATCCACAGTGTACTACCTTTTAACTTTCAAAAAGGAGACTATGATAAAAAGAGGAAAATAGTTAAGAAAAAAACTAAAAGAAGCAGTTGCAAAGCTTAAAGATTTGCATCGAGCACGGATATTTAAAATTAGTATCTTGGAAGCACAGACCAGATGTATTCCACCATTTAAGTAAAGTGGAAGGAAGGCCAAAAAACTACCAGCATGGCTTAAAGGTGAGGTCAGAGAGACTGTTGTAGCAAAAAAAGCATCTGTCAGAAAATGGTAAAAGGAGACAAATAATGAAAACTAGCAAGTTAGATGCAAGGCATTGATAATGCAGACAAAAAGAGAATTTGCAAAAAAGCTTGCTGTGGAAGCATAAACGCATAACCTTTTCAAGTACGTTCGTAGCAAAAACCTGTGAGTCAGTTGGACCATTAGATGATTGAGGGGTAAAAGGGGTGCTAAGGGAGGACAGGGCCATAGAGGGAGAGACCGAATGAATTCTTTGCTTCGGTCTTTACTAAAGAAGATGTGGGGAGGTTATCCATGCCTAAAATGGCATTTCCATCTCATCCTACTAGACCAGTCTGTACAAATGGGTTATGTCCCCCTGCCAGCAGATGTTGGAGACAGAGAAAATACCAAAGGCTTCAGAGAGCATGCCCTGGTACATGTAGCTGCATGGGTCGCCTTCAGTATTTTCTCTGTCTCCAGCAGATGTTGATGCATTTATCTCCAGGAACAAGCAGGAATGTAGTCTTCACATATGGGGGTATCGTCGGTACCGACGGAGCCTGCGCGGGAATGCTCCCCAGCGTCCAATTAGAAAGCTTTTGGGAGCATCCCACAGCGCCTGCATGCTGCCTTCCCGCCTTTCCCAACTGCCTCTCTCCAGTTCTTCGTTTTCCGCGGAGCCAGCAGGTCATTTTCCTGTCACCGCAGAAATTATCCCATATTTTTCATTCTTTTTTGTGGTAGCGTCTGCCTTCCTCGACGCTATACCGGTACCGCTGGTTCTTTCTTTCTTTCTTAAAAAAACATTTTGTAATCTTTTATCTGGATTTTCCAGCCTTTTTTCTCTCGGGTGCCACGCGCCATTTTGGGCACTAGGCCCAATTTTTCCTCAACATGGAAAAACCCACTTCGGGTTTTAAAAAGTGTTCCAAATGTGGCGGTACCATCACTGACACTCACGAGTGGTGCCTCAAATGTTTAGGTCCTGACCACTCCATCTCGGAGTGTGTTGCCTGTGGGATGATGTTGAAGAGGGGTCAGCAGAACCGAGCTGCTAAGCTTAGCACTCTTTTTCCCTCCGATGCAGCATCCATGGCATCGACGTCTTCCAGGGCTTCGTCTTCCTCCCATAGATCTCAGGTAACCAAACATAAATCTGGCTGGTCCTCAAAGGGTAGATCTCCTTCCAAGATGCCTCTGGCGTTGCCCTTGAGGGACTTGTACCGGCAAAATTGCCCCGGCGGGAGGCTTCGGCTTCCAAAGCACTATCGGGGCTTCAGGATGTTCTCGAGGCCTCAACCTCGGCAGAACTACTGGTGCCATGCTCTGGGGTACCGGCTGCTTCGTCCGGTACTGACACCCAGGCATCAGCAGCGTCAATTGACCAGAGATTCCTGGCTATTGAGCGCAGTCTGGCAGCTCTCCTTGCGGCATCGGTGCCTTCGGGACCACTTCAGACAGTTCAACCGGTATCGACACCGGTTCTGGCACTGATATCGGTACCGGTACTGACAGCATCGACATCGGCGAGTGTGCTTCCAACACCGAGTCATGCTATTTCCTCCGGTATCAACAGGCCGGTACTGGACCCCTCCGGTACCAACTTCGATCGGTACCGGTATCGTGCTTTACAAGAGCACCCGGACAGAAGATATTTTGAATCCTCCAATGACTCTGAGGACTGACAGCTCTGTCGATGCCGGAGTACTTCTCTCTGAGGAGCCGCCTTCTCCTAAACGTAGGATGTCTCCTCCAGAGGATATATCCTGTCAGGATTTCATCAGGGAGGTGGCTAGAGGTCTTTCCATCACAGTGGCTCCTGAAACAGAGCCCAAAGCAAAGGAGTTGGAGATTTTACAATATCCTAAAGCTCCCAAGGAAGCAGCTACTTTGCCTATTCATGAGATCTTGCATGATCTCATGTTAAGAATGTGGGAAACACCTCTTACCACCTCTCCTCATTCCCGTAGGCTGGATACCATGTATCGAGTGCCTCCTTGTCCTGGATTTCAAAAAACTCAGTTGCCACACCACTCCATAGTGGTGGAGTCAGCTATGAGAAGGATCAAGAGTGCAAAAAGACATGCATCTAATCCTCCAGGACGTGAATGTAGGACTCTTGATGCCTTTGGGCATCGAACATTCCAGGCCTCTATGCTTTCTTCCAGGATTAGTTCCTACATCTTATATATGGGAATGTTCCTTAAAGAGGTTACAGGAGATCTAGAGCTTATGAGCCCTCTCCTTCCTGATGATAAGAGGCAGGATTATCTTATATTTGTCAAACATGCCCAGGATGTTTTCAAGTTTGTTAATCGTGCAGCTTTTGACTTCTTTGAGTGCATAAGCAGAACCTCTGCCATTGCCATAGGTGCTCGTAGGATTGCCTGGCTCCAGGCATCTGACTTAGAACTCTGGGTACAGGACAGACTGGGGAATATCCTTTGCACAGGTGAAAATTTCTTTGGCAAAAATTGGCAAGAGAAAGCTAATGAGCTGGATGCTGATAACACCACTTTGGATAGACTATCCAAGGCTACAGCTGATCCTGCAAGGAGAAAATCCTACAAGAAGCCATTCTTTAAACGAAGAGGTTTTATCCCTCTTATACCCAGCAGGTGCATTCTACAGGTCAGTCCGCCCGAAAGGGACAGCAGCCCCCAAAGCAAAGGAAATCAAAGACTGCTAAGCCTCAACCGGCCCAGCAGACTCGGCCTCCATAGGGGTTTTGACTCCCATCTAGAGAACTTGGCCTTCCTGGTCCTGAACGGGCCAGAGCCTTCCACCATCCCAGGAAGGTTATGTCATTTTGCCCCCAGATTGGGGCAGATAACAGCATAAGAATGGGGACTTTCCATTGTAAGAGAGGGGTACAAGCTTCATTTCTTCAACATGCCCCCTCCTACAGTGGTAAGACAGTTCAATTCTCAGGCTTCTCTCAACACTCAGTTGAGTCAAGAGGTCAGTTTACTTCTACCCATGGGCAATAGAAGACGTACCCATTTCCCAACAGGGTACAGGGTTTTGCTCCCCTTATTTCTTTATTCCAAAGAAAACAGGGGGACACAGACCCATTTTAGACCTCAGAGAGCTGAACAAATTCCTGTTCAAAGAGAAATTCAAGATGATTTCTCTGGGAACTCTGCTGCCATACCTTCAGAGTCAGGATTGGCTTTGTTCTCTAGATCTCAAGGATGCGTACACTCATGTTCTCATCCATCCAACTCACCGAAGGTTCCTTCATTTGCTTTTTCAAAGAAAGCACTACCAATACAGGGTGCTTCCTTTTGGCCTGGCCTCAGCACCAAGGGTGTTTACGAAATGCATGGCTGTAGTGGCAGCATTTCTTCGCACTCTAGGAATATTCGTCTTCCCCTTCTTAGACGACTGGCTCATTCGAGCCCCATCAGAGTCAGAGGCCAGAATTTCCCTATCTTGCACAATGCGTATCCTTCAGTATTTGGGCCTGGTCATAAACATCTCAAAATCCAGCCTAACTCTCACTCAGTCTCTAGAGTTTATAGGAGCTCTGCTAGACACCAGAAAGGCAAGGGCCTATCTTCCACAGGCCCGCTGCCTTCGCATTGTGCAGTTAGCCTCCCAGACAGTGTTAAAAACTCATCTCACTGCTTGGGAAATGTTAAAACTACTAGGCCACATGGCATCTACCGGGCACGTGGTTCCCTATGCTCGCCTCCATATGAGAGCAGCCCAGTGGACTCTATCCACTCAGTGGACTCAGGCATCAGGCTGCCTATCAGACAAAATAGCATACACAAGTCGCCTTATTTTGTCTCTACAATGGTGGCAGTCAACCCAAAACCTGTTGGTGGGGTCCCCTTTCCAGCAACCCCTACCCCAGGTCACTCTAACAACAGATGCCTCACAGGTGGGTTGGGGAGCTCATCTGCAAGATCTCTCTATCCAAGGCACCTGGATGCCACAGGAGACCCACTTACATATCAATCTCCTAGAACTCAGAGCAATCTTCCTTGCTCTTTGAGTGTTCCATACCCAGCTCAGCTACAAGACAGTCCTAATTCAGACGGACAATCAAGTAGCTATGTTCTTTCTGAACAAGCAGGGAGGAACAGGCTCTCTGTTGCTTTGCAACGAAGCTTTGCGATTATGGGCCCTCGCCAGAGAGCATCAGATTCATCTCCTTGCAGTGTATCTGCCAGGCATTCAAAACTCTTGGGCAGACAGATTCAGTCGAGTTCTGCTTCCACACAAATGGTCTCTCCATGCAGACGAGATAGCAAAAAGTTTTCAAATTTGGGGAACTCCGAACATAGACCTCTTTGCAAGTCTGTTGAATGCCAAACTTCCCCGGTTCTGTTCCAGAATTCCGACTCAGGGTTGTCAGGCCAGGGATGCTTTCCTCCTCCATTGGGGTCAGGACTTCCTATATGCCTTTCCACCTATTCCCCTAATTCCCAAGACCCTATTCAAGCTTCAGAGAGACAAAGGCCACATGATTCTCATAGCTCCACATTGGCCACGGCAGGTGTGGTATCCTCTGCTCCTGCATCTCTCTCAAGCTCCATCTCTGGAGTTAGGATCTGCTCCAGATCTCCTGTCTCAGGAGAACGGGATGTTGTGGCATCCCAAACCCTACTCTCTGCATCTCAGGGCCTGGTTGCTGAGAGCCTAGACCTTCATGGTCTTAACCTTTCTCAACAAGTAAGGGATGTCCTTTGTGCTTCCAGGAAACCTTCCACAAGACGTTCTTATGCTTTCAAGTGGAAAAGGTTTTCCATATGGTGTTCGCAAAAGGGTCTTCACCCCTCTGCGATACCTCTGGAATCATTACTGGAGTATCTCCTTCATTTATCTAATGCAGGACTTAAGGCTAACTCAGTAAGAGTCCATTTAAGTGCTATTTCAGCTTCTTTAAAGCCTTTAAATGGACAACCTATTTCCTGTCATCCTCTCATAGCGAGATTTATGAGGGGCCTTCTTCTAACTAAGCCTCCCATTAGGCCACCTCCAGTGGCATGGGACCTAAATCTGGTTCTTGGGCAGCTCATGAAGCCGCCTTTTGAACCTTTAGCTACTACCTCTTTGAAATTCCTTTCCTGGAAAGTTATCTTTCTCATTGCAATCACATCAGCACGTCGCATCAGTGAATTGCAAGCATTAGTTGCTGATCCTCCTTACACAAGGTTCCATCATAAGGTAGTCCTTAGGACTCATCCACACTTTATGCCAAATGTGGTCTCACCTTTTCATTTAAACCAGGCGGTTTACCTGCCTGTATTTTTTCCAAGGCCTCATGCTTCAAATGCAGAAAGGAATCTTCATACTTTGGACTCTAAAAGAGCACTTGCCTTTTACTTACAGAGGACACAGCAACATAGAAAATCCTCCCAACTCTTTGTTGCTTTCGATACTTCTTATTTGGGACTTCCAGTCTCCAAGAGAACATTGTCCAACTGGATTGCACAGTGTATTTCTTTTGCCTATCAGAGTAAGAACCTTTCTCTGGAAGGCCATGTCACAGTCACAATGTGAGAGCCATGGCAGCCTCAATGGCTCATCTACACTCTGTGTCTATTGACTACATCTGTCGAGCAGCTACTTGGGCCTCGGTTCATACCTTCACAGCCCATTACTGCTTAGACAAGGACTCCCGCCGGGATGCCTTGTTTGGTCAGGCTGTTCTACAGCATCTGTTCCATACTTAATCAGCTCCTACCTACCTTTCCCGGTAGGATGCCAGAGATCCATGGGGGGAAGTGGAGCCCTTTCACAAGGGCACACAACTTCTGGGGTTTCTCCCTGGCATCTGTAGCTAGGGAGTCCCCATATGTGAAGACTACATTCCTGCTTGTTCCTAGAGATAGCATAGTTACTCACCTTTAACAGGTGATCTCCGGGAACAGCAGGAATTTAGTCTTCACAACCCACCCACTTCCCCTAGGAGTTGTATCTCTCTTTTCTTTTCTTTTCTTTCCCTCTCTCTCTCTTTGTCTCAGCTTTAAAACTCAACTGGAGAGAGGCAGTTGGGCAAGGTGGGAAGGCAGCACGCAGGCGCTGTGGGATGCTCCCAAAAGCTTTCTAATTGGACGCTGGGGAGCGTTCCCACGCAGGCTCTGTCGATACTGACGAATCCCCCCCCATATGTGCAGACTAAATTCCTGCTGTTCCCGAGATCACCTGATCTCCAGGAACAAGCAGGAATGTAGTCATCACATATGGGTATCGTCAGTACTGACGGAGCCTGCGCGGGAACGCTCCCCAGCGTCCAATTAGAAAGCTTTTGGGAGCATCCCATAGCGCCTGCGTGCTGCCTTCCCGCCTTTCCCAACTGCCTCTCTCCAGTTCTTCTTTTTCCACGGAGCCAGCAGCTCGTTCCTGTCACCACAGAAGAATTCTTTTTTCTTTCTTTCTTTTTTGTGGTCGCGTCTGCCTTCCTTGACGCTTACCGGTACCGCCGTTTTTTTTCTTCTTATTTCTGTCTTTAAAAAATATATATATATATTTACCCTTTTTTCTTTTTTCCTCAGGTGCATGCGCCTTTTTGGGCCTTAGGCCCAAAAAACTTTCCATACAATGGAGAAATCTGCCTCAGGTTTCATAAAGTGCACCAAGTGTGGCGGTACCATTTCCATCACCGACACCCATGAATGGTGTCTAAAATGTTTAGATCCTGACCACTCAGTCACGGATTGTATGTCCTGCGCCATGATGTCTAAAAAGGTCGGCAGAACCGAGCTGCTAAGCTCAGTACCCTGTTTCCCTCTGATGCAGGTTCGGTGGCATCGACGTCTTCCAGGGCTGCTTCTTCCTCCCGTGGATCTCAGGTAACTAAACATAAGTCCAGCCAGTCCTCAAAGGATAGATCTCTTTCTAAGCATCGAGATGCTTCTGGTGTTACCCTTGAGGATTCTGCACCGGCAAAATTGCCCCGGCGGGAGGCTTCGGCTTCCAAAGCATTATTGGGGCTCCAGGATGTTCTCGAGGCCTCGACCTCGGCAGAACTACTGGTGCCATGCTCTGGTGCCAAGCTCTGTGGTACCGGCAGTCTCCTCTGGTACCGACATCCAGGCATTGGCAGCGTCGATAGACCAGAGTGTCCAGGCTATTGAGCGCAGTCTGGTGGCTCTCCTTGCAGCATTGACGCCCTCGGAACCGCGACAGAGAATTAGACCGGTACCGGCCCCGGCATTGGTATCGGTACCGGTACCGATATCATCGGCATCGGTGTCTGCTTTGCCGGTACCTAGTCATCCGATGCCCTCCGGTACCGATACTCCGGTACCTGTTACTCCCGGTACCAACTTCGGTCGGTACGGGTATCAGGCTCTTCAAGAGCATCCGGACAGACGGTACTTCGAGTCCTCAGAAGAATCTGAGGATTCTGACAGTTTCTGTCGATGCGGGAATGCTTCTCTCAGAGGAGCCCTCCTCCCCTAAGCGCAGGATGTCTCCTCCAGAGGATATTTCCTTCCAGGATTTTATCAGGGAGGTGGCTCGGGACCTGTCCATTACTGTGGCCCCTGAAACAGGGCCAAGGAGTTGGAAATTCTACAATATCCCAAAACTCCTAAGGAGGCAGCAACCTCCTTGCCCATTCATGAGATTTTAGATGATCTCATGTTAAGGATGTGGGAGACACCTCTTACCACCTCTCCTCATTCTCGCAGACTGGATACTATGTATCGAGTCCCTCCTTGTCCTGGTTTCCAAAAGACTCAGCTTCCTCACCACTCTATTGTAGTGGAATCAGCTATGAGAAGGATCAAGAGTGCAAAGAGGCATGCCTCTAATCCTCCAGGACGTGAGTGCAGAACCCTGGATGCTTTTGGACGTCGGGTCTTCCAAGCTTCCATGCTTTCTGCCAGGATCAGTTCCTATAGTCTCTACATGGGAATGTTCCTGAAGGAGGTCACAGATGATTTAGAAGCTTTAAGTCCTATTCTTCCTGAGGATAGAAGACAGGATTTTCTCACTTTGGCCAAACATGCCCAAGATGTTTCTAAATTTGCCAGCCGTGCAGCCTTTGACTGCTTTGAGTGCATAAGCAGAATCTTGGCTATTGCCATAGGTGCACATAGAATTGCTTGGCTCCAGGCATCTGATCTGGAGCTCTGGGTACAAGACAAATTGGGAAATATCCCTTGTACTGGTGAGAACCTGTTTGGTAAAGATTGGCAGGAAAAGGCCAATGAGATGGATGCTGACAACTCCACTTTGGATAGGTTATCCAAGTCCACAGCTGATCCTGCTAGAAAGAAATTGTTCAAGAAACCATTCTTTTCTAAAAAGAGAAAATATTATCCTGCTTATGTTCAGCAGGGACGTTCTGCAGGTCAGTTTGCCAGGAAAGGTCAGCAACCACCCAAACAGAAGAAAGCAAAGACTGCTAAGCCTCAGCCGGGCCAGCAGTCTCAGCCTCCACAGGGCCTTTGACTTTCAGCTAGAGAACTTAGCCTCTCTGGCTCTCGGGGGACTAGAGCATTCCACCATCCCAGAAAGGTTATGTCATTTTGCCCCCAGATGGGGGCAGATAACAGCAGAGCATTGGAGACACTCCGTCATAAAGGAGGGGGGTACAAGCTTCATTTTTCAAGCATGCCCCCTCACACAATAGTAAAGCAGTTCAATTCTCCGACCTCTCTCATCAACTTGTTAGGTTAGGAGGTCGCTATCCTTCTTGCCCAAGGGGCAATAGAAGTACCCATTCATCAGCAGAGTACAGGGTTCTATTCCCCTTATTTCCTTATCCCAAAGAAAACGGAGTTACAGACCTATCTTAGACCTCAGAGAATTGAACAAATTCCTTGTCAAGTAGAAATTCAAGATGATTTCTCTCGGATCTCTGCTGCCATACCTTCAGAGTCAGGATTGGCTTTGTTCTCTAGATCTCAAGGATGCGTACACCCATGTCCTCATCCATCCAACCCACAGAAAGTTCCTTTGGTTCCTTTTTCAAGGAAAGCACTACCAATACAGGGTGCTTCCTTTTGGCCTGGCCTCAGCACCATGGGTGTTCACGAAATGCATGGCTGTAGTAGCAGCATTTCTCCGCACTCTAGGGATATTCGTCTTCCCGTACTTAGACGACTGGCTCATTCGAGCCCCAACAGAGTCAGAGGCCAGGACTTCTCTATTCTGCACAATGCGGTAATAAACATCCCAAAATCCAAAGCAAGGGCCTATCTCCCCCAGGCCCGTTGCCTTCACATGGTGCAGTTAGCTTCTCAAGCAGTGCTAAAGCCTCATCTAACTGCTCGAGAAATGTTACAACTACTAGGCCACATGGCATCCACTGTGCATATGGTTCCCTATGCTCACCTCCATATGAGGGCAGCGCAGTGGACTTTATCCACTCAGTGGACCCAGGCATCAGGATGGCTGTCAGACAAAATAGCAAACACAAGTCGCCTAATTTTGTCCCTCCGGTGGTGGACGTCCACTCAAAACCTGTTGCTGGGGTCCCCTTTTCAACAACCCTTACCCCAAGCAACTCTCACAACAGATGCTTCTCCAATGGGTTGGGGAGCTCATCTGCAAGACCTCTCCACCCAGGGCACCTGGTCTCCACAGGAGAGTCATCTACATATCAATCTCTTGGAGCTCAGAGCAATCTTCCTTGCTCTGCGAGTGTTCCACACCCTGCTCAGCTACAAGACAGTCCTCATTCATACGGACAATCAAGTAGCCCTGTTCTGTGTGAACAAGCAGGGGGGAACAGGCTCTCTGTCGCTTTGCAACGAAGCTTTGCGACTATGGGCCCTCGCCAGAGAGCATCAGATTCATCTTCTGGCAGCGTATCTTCCAGGAATTCAAAACTCTTGGGCAGACAGACTCAGTCAAGTTCTGCTTCCACACGAGTGGTCTGTGCATGCAGACCAGGTGGCCAGGATTTTTCAACTTTGGGGAATCCCGGACATAGACCTCTTTGCAAGTCCGTGGAATGCCAAACTTCCCTGGTTCTGTTCCAGAACTCTGGCTCAGGGGGCTCAGGCCAGGGATGCTTTCCTCCTTCATTGGGGTCAAGACTTCCTGTATGCCTTTCCACCCATTCCCCTAATTCCCAAAACCCTGTTCTGTAAGGGAGCTAGCCCCTTTTGTTGTTTTCAAAGAAAAAATAAAAGAAATTATACAGACACCAAAAGTAGACTGTTGCACTTATTAGCATCTTGTCTGGAATGGTATAGTTTGTACTGACTGGCTCTCCTTCGATCAATGGCATTGCAGTGAGTTTATCTGCTTCTTCCTGACCCCACAGCAGTTTTCCATCCTCCGGTGCCTTCTGTGGCACACTGTGAGGTTGGGGAGCTCAGCAGTCATTACCACTGTTCTCCAGGAACAAGCAGGAAGTTAGCCCTCACATATGGATGATGCCAATGGAGCCTCCACAGAAGCATCTCCCTAGCTTTCAAAGAAAGCCTTTGGGATATGCCATCACGCATGCGTGGTCCCCTTCCTGCCCAAGGGTGCCATCTTACTCAGTCTCCCTTTTTCCACGGAGCCCTACAGACACTCGTCTTCCTTCCCCGTAAAAAAGTTTATTTTCTCATGCACTAAAGTGTATCGTCCAGTTAGCACCGGTCCCTTTCCCGCCTCCAAGCCCCATCGCCTCAGCTTCGAGACTCTGAACCTGTTTAGTTTAGGTTTTTTCATCCAGCATGGTTTCGCACTCTTTCTAACCGCTGTCCGCATCAAAGGTCTTCAACCTTGCTGGGGTACCTTTTGCCCCAATGGCCAGTGGGTTTAAGAAATGTGATTGGTGCTCGAAGAACATGTCTCTTACTGACACACATGACTGTTGCCTCTGGTGTCTAGGGGCCGAACATGACCCAGAAGCATTGCTGAATGTACAAAAAGATGTCTACTAACGTCATAAAGATGTTCACTAAAGCCATCCAGAAATGCCAGCAGAAGCAGGATGACATCTTCCACAAGTCACATTCAGCCCCAGTATCTCCGGTAGCTGTGCGTTTTAAGACCCCGCATGTATTCTCGGAGTCATGTAAAGCCCCTGTGGTGCCCGAGCGGGCACGCGGACATTCCAATAAGGGTATCCGAGGAGTCAGAGCGGGAGTGACCGGTGAAGGTACCCAGAACAGATGCCAAGGCCTCCGGCAACGGATCTTGGACCCCTGAGGCCTGTCCCGTCGAAGGAGGTGTTTGAGACGTCTGATTAGGCTCATCCTATGGTATGCATTCTTGGTGGTTTTGCTTATGTGAGATTGTAGATTCAGTTCGTTGTCCAGAGTCACTCCGAGGTATTTTACTTCTGTTTTTATGGGTATGGTTGTGTTTTATATCTTGATGTTGGGTGGGGGGACGAAGTCGGTGTTTCGGGTGATGATTAGTGCCTCGGTCTTGCTGTAGTTTATTGTTAGGTTGTTGCTTTGGAACCAGTTGATCATTTGTATGAGACAGTTTGTTATTTTGGAGCAGTCCGGGTTGTCGATAGTGATGGGTGTGTATATCATGATGTCATCGGCGTAGATTGTATACTGTATGTTGTGTTCTCTTATGATGATGCATATTGGCTGAATGTAGATGTTAAATAACAGTGCTGATAAGGCAGATCCTTGTGGTACTCATAGAAGGTTTGAGGGTTTGGCTGAAGGGGTTTGGTAGCATGCAGTATTTTAAGGTTGTCTTTCTGGTGACGCTCACCTCTGCCCACAGAGTCGGCGAGCTTCAGGCCTTGGTGGCTGAGCCACCTTACACTAGGTTCTACAAGAACAAGGTCATGTTTTGCACCCACCCAGAATTCCTTCTGAAGGTGGTATCCGCCTTCTACCTCAATCAGGAGGTGATGCTCTCTACCTTCTTTCCACAGTCCCACACTGACAAGGCGGCGGCCATTCTCTATATTCTGGACGGCAAAAGGGCCCTGTCCTTCTACCTGCAGCGTACCCAGGGCCATCGCAAAGCCTCACAGCTTTTCATCTCATACGACCCCAGTCGACTGGGGGAGGCTCTGACAAAGTAGACCCTGTCCACTTAAGTGGCGGACTACATCGCCATTGTCCACAATCAGGCTGGGCTATCATTGGAGCGCTTGGTCATAGTGCACAACGTCAGGGCTATGGCGACCTCAGTTGCAAGCCTATGCTCTGTCCCTATGGCAGACATCTGCCAGGGCACCACCTGGTCTTCAGTTTATACCTTTGCAGCTCGCTAGTGCCTGGAGTGGGAGTCCCAGTGGGACAGTGCCTTTGGTCAGGCCGTACTCCGTAATCTGTTCAGGGTTTAGGCAACTTCTTCCCTCCGACCCTTCTTGTTTAGGCTACCAGAGCCATGGTTCTCCCTGGACACTGGGGTTCTCAGAATATTTCCTCAGATTCATTTGCGGCTGCCCATGGCTGGACCGTGTTTTTTCTACAGGTTCTCGGTAGCCTGTAGCTAGGGAGTCCCATATGTGAGGACTGACTTCCTGCTTGTTCCTGGAGAAAGCATAGTTACTCACCTGTAACAAGTGTTCTCCAGGGACAGCAGGAATCGATCCTTACAACCTCCCCCCTCCCCTTGGAGTTGCTGTACAATTTTTGCCATCTTTTATCAGCTCTGACTTTGTCATCTGAGTGAGTAAGATGGCACCCTTAGGCGGGAAGGGGACCACACATGTGTGGTGGCATCTCCCAAAGGCTTTCATTGAAAGCTGAGGAGATGCTTCCACAGGGGCTCCATCAGCATCAACATCATCCATATGTGAGGACTGATTCCTGCTGTCCCTGGAGAACATCTGTTAGAGGTGAGTAACTATGCTTTTCTTCCTGCCATCTATTGTTGATCAAGGCGGGGAGGCTTTGTGGCACTAAGGCAGCCATTTTGTTTTTCTCTGTGAGCCTCTTACAGCATGCCGTGGCTTCTGGGAGCTTAGTTTTCATTCCTGCCACCCCAATTTGAGGTGCCTGGTACATCTTTCATCTACCTTTTGCTCTTAGCTTCCTTTTTGGGTTTTTTTACATTCCCATGCCATCTTCATTGCCATGCTGTCTTGTATGCGGCCGCCAATGCTGGTATTTGGTGAACTGGCTTTGCTCCACATGCCTGGAAGACCCTGGACAGTCATCACAGATGGCACAGAACTTTCCCAACCCTACCCTTGCTGTGCAGGGGAATGCCTCTGTGGTGTCACCTTCTCCTTTGTTGGGGCCTGAAATGGAGTCTGCCCCCACCTTGTGCCTGGTGGAACCCCTACCCCTTCCTTTTTTGTTGCATCAGCAAGTCTCCCAGCCACCAGACTCTAATTGTTTCGTGAGGCGTTTCTGACAAGCATGGGATCTTTGGAAATTAGACCCTAGCCCAAGCACACCTAGCCCAGTTGTTCCCTCTTCAGCCAAGGATTGCTCTTCCAGAAAGTGTGTCAGGGACACCACACTCTCTTCCAACAGATCCTGCACAGACTGTCTTGTCAGCCTCTGGAGACAGGGCTGCCTTTCCTGAAGAAGGGAAGCACCTTTCCTCTGTGGTAAGTACTTCGGACCATGAGGATGGGGAATGGCTCCTCTGGATGACTTTTCTGAGGATGCAGAGGAGACTCAAGATGTCCGCCTCTTTTGCAAAGATGAGCTTTCATCTCTCATCACACAAGTTGTGGAAGCCTTGCGTCTTTTGCCGCCTTCCATTCTGCCGGCATCTGCACCAGATCAACCTCAGACCTTTTTCTCCGGAGAATGGGCCCAGATCACTACTGACTAATGGGTGCTCACTGTTATCCGGTATGGCTATCCTACGTCCTTGACTGTGCCAAGACCATCAAGGAAGCTTTTCTAATTTCACCTTGTAGGTCCGCCACCAAACGAGTGACGGTACGAGCCACTATACAACACCTTTTACACCTTCAAGTCATTGTTCCTGTTCCCGAGTCAGAAAGAGATGCAGGGCGTAGTCCCAAAGAGGGATGGCTCCTTTTGGCCAATTCTCAAGCTCAAGGGTGTCAATCAATCTCTGTGTCCCATGTTTTCAGATGGAGACTCTCCGCTCTGTCATTCAAGCGGTGCAAACAGAGTTCCTTGCCAACTTTGTGAAGCTTACTTTCACATTTCCATCCACCAGGATCAACAGTATTTCCTCTGCCACAACACCATGCACCTTCTCCGAAAACAGGAGATTCGTGTCCATCCATATCTGGATGACTGGCTCATTTGGGCAAAAACTCACAAGGAGTCTCTCGAAGCAGTTTCCTGCGTGGTCTGCTTCCTTGAAAGGCTCAGCTGGGTGATCAGTCATGTCAAGAGTGTTCTTTGCTGCTCTGTTCCTTGAGTTCCTCAGGGCTCGATTCGATACACGGTAGGGAAAAGTGTTCCTAACACTCAACCGTTTCAGAAGATCTCAGGCCAACTTTGCCTTTTTTAATGTAGGCCTGGCACCGGGCCTGGAACTATCTCTAGGTTCTGGGGGCCAAGGCGGCCACAATCGAAGTTGTGCCCTGAGCATGAGCCCACATAAGACTATTATAATGCTCTCTTCTGGCCCGCTAGTCTCCCATGTCTCACAGTTATGACATTCTCCTACTGCTACCTCGGGCAGTTTGCCGTGATCTTCAATGATGGTTCTCTCCAACACACCTACTATGATGGATGCCATTGGACACCCTGTACTGGGTTCTCCTCACGACCTATACCAGCCTATCTGGCTGGGGAGCTCGCTGCCATGACCGGACGGCACAGGGAACCTGGAGCCCTCAAAGGAAGTGACCCATCAATAGGCTCAAGGCTCGAGCAGTCACCTTGCCGTACTTCAGCTCCACTGCTCCAAGGGCAGGCCGTTCATGTCTCCTGCAACAATACAATAACGGTGGCTTATCTCAACTGTCAAGGAGGCACAAAATGTCTTGGAGTAGCCCGAGAGGTGACTCTTCACTTTCCTTGGGCAGAAGCTGACTTACAAGTCTTGTCTGCCCAGCACATAGCGGTGGTGGAAAACGTCCAGGCAGACTTTCTCAGTCTCCAATCGCTATACCCCAGTGAATGGGAACTCACCTCCTGGGCCTTCCAAGGAATTGTGGATCAGTGGGGTCTACCCACTCTCGACCTCATGGCCATGGCAGCAAATTCAGAAGTGCTCGCCGCCTTCAGTCACTGACAAGAACACTGCTCCAGCAGACCGGATGCTCTGGTCCAGCTCTAGCCTGCGAAGGCACTTCTCTATCCCTTCCCTCCCTGGATGATGATCGGGTGAATGGTCACTTCGCTGCATCGAAGTTCATCCCGGGTTGGTGATTCTCATGGCATCCAATTGGCCTCAGTGCCCCTGGTACGCCGACCTGATGCAATTCCTTGCAGTAACTCCTCTTCTGCTCAGAATGCGCAGGGGTCTCCTATGCCAAGGGCCGATACTGATGGACGATCCAGCTCCTTACTCGCTTACAACTTGGCTCTTGAGAGGATCCTCTTGGGTGGAGCACTCTCAAGTTGCCCCTCTAGACATTTTTCAGGCAGCTACCCTGTCTTCCCTGTCTACCTTTGTCTGTAATTACTGCCTCGATCTCCAGGCCTGTGACTCAGCCCTATTTGGAGCTCAAGTCATAACAGCTGTGTCTTTCCACCTGGTGGTTGAGTACTTCACACTTTTACAGACTGGTCTAGCAGGATGAGATGGAAGGAGAAATTTCACTTACCATTAATTTCTTTTCCTGGAATCCAGGACCTGCCCTCGCTCACTGCGAGCTGCCATCTTAGAAGAACCATTTGTCACTACGGCACTGCCGTCCACTTCTTTAGAGTGCTTCAGTGTACTCCGTGTACATAGTTCTGTGGTTTTGCATCTGTTACTATGAGTTGCATGTCTTTTCTATCTCTGATATTGTATTGCACATGTGGTTCCTCTGCTTTGTCAAGAGAATACTAAAGGGGATCCCTAGGGGTGCAGTTACATGTACCAGGGCATGCTCTCTGAAGCCTTTGGTATTTTCACTGTCTCCAACATTTGCTGGCAGGGGGACACAACCCACTTGTACGGACTGGTCTAGCAGGATTCCATGAAAGGAAATTAATGGTACGTGAAATTTCTTCTTAAAGGTGATGTATTGATAAAGCGGGAAGATGTATTACAACTATTTGATAAACTGAAGAGTAGTAAATCACCTGGACCGGATAGTATACATCCAAGTGTGTTGAAAGAACTGAAATATGAAATTGCAGACCTACTATTAGTAATCTGTGAACTATCATTAAAATCATCTGTAGTACCTGAAGATTGGTGAATGGGCCAATTGTAACGCCAATTTTTAATAATGGTTCCAGGGGTGATCTAGGAAACTACAGACTGGTGAGCCTGACATCAGTACCAGGCAAAATGGTAGAAACTACTATAAAGAAAAAAATTACTATACAGGTAGATAGTCATGGTTTAATGGAGAAAGCCAACATGGATTTAGCCTAGGAAAATCTTGTCTTACTGATCTTTTAGATTTGTTGAAGGTGTGAATCAACAGGTAGACAAATGGAAGTCAGTCGATATAATGTATCTGGATTTTCAGAAAGTCTTTGATAAAGTCCCTCATGAGAGACTTGGTAAAATTAAAAGGTCATGGAATAGGAAGCAGTGTGCCATTGTGGATCAGAAATCGGTTAAAAGATAGAAAACAGGGTAGGACTAAATGGCCAATTTTCTCAGTTGAGAAAGGTGAATAGTGGAGTACCCCAAGGATCTGTGCTGGGCCTGCTACTTTTTAACATCTTCATAAATGACCTGGAAATGGGAATAACGAGTGATACGATCATATTTGCAGATGACACAAAATTATACAAAGTTATTAAAACACAAGAGGATTGTGAAACATTGCAAGAGGACTTTGATAAATTAGAAGACTTGATATCCAGATGGCAGATGAAATTTAATGTGGACAAGTGCAGTGTTATGCACATAGGGAAGAAATAACCAAGCTATGGTTATACGTTACAAGGATCCACATGAGGAACCACTACCCAGGAAAAGGATTTAGGCGTCGTCATGGGTAATTCGTTGAAACCGCTTCATTGGTTGCCAGTAGTGCAAAGGATCTGATATAAGATTGTCTTGTTTAAAATTTTGCATGAAGCTTCAATTTGTTATCTATCGTCTGTGGTTGAAATATATACATCTGCATGAGGTCTTCGGTCTTGGGGTTCTATGCAATTAAGGACTCCTGAATTTTCCTCCGTCCACTATGAAGAATTTAGGAGGCAAGTATTTGCTTTTGCCAGACCCTATGCATTAGAATCTGCTTCCTGCCTATATAGGTACCGAAGCCAGCTTGGTGAAATTTCAGAGGTACATCAAGACTCATCTGTTCTGGAAATCTTTTTGACCTAGGATTCGCTGGTTCTGATTTTTTTTTACTGTATTTCTGGTTGTACTGTTTGACCATTGGTCTTTTTATTTGTTTTAATTGTGGTTTTGCAGTTCAAAAAAGCAAGCTTCTGGGGAGTAACATCGCTTGTGCCTAGGTGCCTCTGTTTTCCCCTGAGAAAACCGTATATGGAGAAACGCATTGTTTAGCGCGCTGTTGAGCATCGGGAGCAACAGACCAGAAGTTGAAGTTAAGCTTTTTTTTCTACATATGTTTGACAAAAAAGATGTATAAAAATAATTCAAATTGAACTTTAGGGTGGCTGGTGGCTATAAAGAAGGTCGTTGATGTATGGTGGGCTATATTTTTCTTTGACCTGAAGCTTAAATGGTCATGGAATGCCCGGTTTTTCTGAGACCTTCTTGCCACTGTTCTACCTTTTTTCTAACTAGTGCTGAGCACTACATGTAATAGCAAGTTAGCCATTTTGGCTGGATACTTTCTAGTTGTATTACAGAGCAGTTGTTTGTGTTTCGTATTGGAGCTCTGTGCAGAACGACCGTAGTTTATGTTGTGAGCCCATTTAGGACCAACAAGAAAATATTTTTTCACTCAAGGAATAAGCATTGTGGGAAACTGACAAGTACTTGTGACCTTGATTGGCTACTGTTAGAAACGGAATGCTAGACTTGATGAACCTTGGTCTGATCCAGTATGGCATTTATGTTCTTAAGAACCTCCCAGGACATGGTGGGAAGAGGAGAATTAATCCAAGAAGTCTGTGAAGGTTAGTGCGAACTGTTGGAAAAACACCACATACAACATCCAAAGAGCTTAAAGCTGACCTGGAGCAATCTGGAGTGGTGGTTTCAACCTGCACCATACTCTGCGCACTAAACAAAGAAGGACTTCATGGGCGAAGGACAAGGAGGAACCCACTGCTCAAAGACAGACATAAAAAGGCACACCTGATCTTTGCCCCAAACCACCTTGAGAAACCACAGTCCTTCTGGGGAAATGTTCCGTGGCAGAGAAAACCAAACTTGAGGTCTTTGGCTAAGGAAAACCAGCGATAAATTTACCGGCGAAGAAATGAAGCTTATTAGAAAAAAAACCCACCCTTCCTGCTGTTAAATATGGTGGAGATTCCAGAATGTTGTGGGACTGTTTTGCTGCTTCAGGAACTGGAGACCTAGAACATACTAAAGCAATCATGAAGTCAGAAGAATTCCAAGGTATTTTGGAGTGAAATGTGCTACCTAGTGTCAGAAAGCTAGGTCTAGGTCATAAGAACATAAGATATGCCATACTGGGTCAGACCAAGGTCCGTCAAGCCCAGCATCCTGTTTCCTACAGTGTCCAATCCAGGTCACAAGTACCTAGCAGTTTCCCAAAAAGACATACAGGTTCCACAATGTTTGTATTGGGGCAAACAGTGGATTTCCCAGGTCCTCATTAATAATGGTTTATGGCCCTTTCCTCCAGGAACGTTCCAAACCCTTCTTAAATCCAACTACACTAGCAGCTTTTTCTACATCCTTCGTTAACAAATTTCAGAGTTTGATTACACATTGAGTGAAAAAATATTTTCTCTTATTAGTCTTAAATGGGTTACACTGTACCTTCATTGCATGTCCCCTAGTTTTTCTACTTTCTGATGGCGTAAACAATCGATCTACGTTTTCCATTCCACTCCATTCATTAATTTATAGACCTCTATCATATCTCCCCACAGCCTCTCCTCATAGGGCTATCCTTCCATCCCCTTTACCATTTTGGTGGGTCTTCTCTGTACCTTTTCTAATTCTGCTATATCCTTTTTAAGATATGGTGACCAGAACTGCACACAATATATTCAAGGGGCCGTTGCACCATGGAATAATACAGAGGTATTATAACATCCTTGGTTTTATTTTCCATTCCTTTCCTTATGATTCCTAGCATACTATTTCCCTTCTTGGCCACCACTGCACACTGGGCGGAGGGTTTCAACATGTTATCCACAATGATACCTAAATCTTTTATTTGGGTGGTGGTTCTTAATATGGAACCTTATATCGTGTAACCATAGTTTGGGTTATTCTTTCCTAGGTGCATAACCTTTACACATGTCCTGTCTTCTAATTTATTAAGGTCCTCTTGCAATTTTTCACAATCCTCTTGGGTTTTAACAATTTTGAATAATTTTGTGTCGTCTGCAAATTTGATAACCTCACTCATTCCCATTTTCAGGTCATTTACAAATGTTAAAAAGCAGCAGACCCAGCACAGATCTTTGGGGTACTTCGCTATTCACTTTTCTCCATTGGGAAAATTGGCCCCAGCCCTCAGCTTTCTATCTTTTAACAAGTTCCTGATTCACAATAGTACACTGCTTCCTATCACAAGACTTTTTAATTTTGCCAAGAGTCTCTCATGAGGGACCTTATCAAAGGCTTTCTGAAAATCTAGATACACTATATCTACCGGTCATGTGTCCTCCAGTAGGACAATGCCCCAAAACATACATTCAAAAGTACAAAAGAATAGTTAAAAAGGAAAAAAAAAATTCACAGTGATCCTGATCTCAATTCAATCGATAACCTTTGGAAAGAGCTGAAATCTGCCAAGGAATCGTGGAAACTTCCATGAGCTGGAACAAATCACAGTTGAAAAGTGGAAGAAACTATCAGCTGACAGATATACAAAACTTATAGATGGCTACAAGAAATGTTTGGAGACTGCACAACCCTTGGCAGTGATATCAAATATTAGTGGAGGGTGCCATTAATCCTGTCCCGGGTCATATTTTGTTTTTATTTTTTCCTCAGAAGTTGCACAGACACTTTTTTTGTTGTTGTATACCTTTGAACATACTATTAAAATATTATGACATACAGTTGGAATATTTCCAATTATTTCTCAAGATATTGTACACAACATAACTAAAATGCAAGGGTGACAATAATGTTGACCACAACTGTATAACTGGCAGTCATTGCAGGAAGCTTAAAGCAGCAGATCAGTGGGATAAGCATGTTTAACTTCTCAATATTCACTGTCCAGGACCAAAATATTACTGGTTTCTAAAAGCTAACATTGTAAATGCCATCTAAGTAGCCCCTGACTTCTGAGGTGGATGTCCCCTGCTCTGGGGCCCTTTTCTGATCTTTTGCTCAGGGGTCCTTAATTAGGTTTTAGGAATTGATATTCTCAATCCAGGTCCTATGATCGTTTCGACAAATTAACAACAGTGTTGTTCCTTGTTTTCCCTCCAATCCAGACACCTAAGTTTATGCCATCCTAACAGCAGATGGAAATGAAGTACCACTGGTTTGATGTCGTCCTATAAGGGTTCTGTGCAGCTTCCTACTCTCCTGTATTTCTCAATCTCCAACAGACTGAGGTAGCATAGGTCCTTTGACGTCTGGACTGTACTGTAGATGGACAAAAAAAAAAAAAAAAGCAAATAGCTAACAGAGAATTGGATATAGCTCTGCTGAGGGCCCAGCGGTAGAAAGGGCCTGGTGTGCTGAACCCAGTGGGTCCAGATTCCCCACTTCTGAATGAGTTTTCTATCCTCCCCAGCATTTGGGAGGGGACCTAGAGTGATAGGGCTGTGTGCCGGTAAAGTTTCCCTTAAACAGAAAAGAATAAAAGAGGAGAGTAACAAGAGTGGAGGAGTAGTCTAGTGGTTAGAGCAGGGGTCTCAAACTCAAATTGCTTTGAGGGCCAAATGAGGACTTGTAAAGTAACCCGGGGGCCGCATAAGACGCGGGGCCTCATTTGCATAAATATTTGCATAATGTTACCATACACTAACTTTTAGTAAACATGCCTCTTTAATGAGTATGGATAAAGAAAGACTAAAAGATTTAGAAACAGGAAGACAATAATTAAACTGGGAACCCCAAAAGCCAAACTTGGAATGTACAACAACACTGTAGAAATAAAACTATAAATTAATTTCCTCTTGTACTAAACAAAGCGCAAACATTAATGATGCACATTTCCCAGAGCTGACATATTCCAGTTAATAAATTCAAAATAACGAGATATTTTTCTACCTTTTGTGCATTTTTTTCAGTTGCAATTGTTCCAGCCACTTTCTTCTGGTTTCTTCATGTCTTCTGCTAACTCTCCATCGTCTGCTGTCCATTTGCCCTTTCTTCTCTCCTAGTTTTTTTTCCATTCTCTCTCTACATCTGCTTTAACATACTAATCTTTCTCCTTTTTCTCTTTCCTCATTCCTATTTCATCCACTCAAATTTTACCCCTCCATCCTCAATCCCCACTTACTCTCCCAATACCTGGCCAATTGTAGATTTGTCTTCTCTCCCAGACAAAATATTTTTCCCCTCTCCATTTCACTTTCCCAGCTCCATCCCATTCTAATCCTCCCCCAACATCAGCTCCCTTCTAGTTCCAGCCCCACCCAGCATCCGCTCCCTTCTAGTCCCTGCATCAGTCCATTTCCAGTCCTATCCTAGCCTCACCATCAGCCCATTTCCAATCCTAGCCCCCCATCAGCCCATTTCCAATCCTAGCTCCCTCCCCTCACAGCCCATTTCCATTCCAAGCCCCCCTCCCCATCAGCCATTTGCAGTTCAAGCCCCCCTTCCACTCAGCCCATTTCCAGTCCTAGCAACCCCCCCAGCCCATTACCAGTCCTAGACCCCCCATAGGCCATTACCAGTCGTAACCTCCCCATAGCCCATTACCAGTCCTAACCTCCCCATAGCGCACTTCCAGTTTTACCCCCCATCACCCCATTTTCAGTCTTACCCCCCCATAGCCCATTACCAGTCCTAGTCCCCCCCATAGCCCACTTGCAGTCTTATCCCCCATCACCCCATTTTCAGTCTTACCTCCCCTCATAGGCCATTACCAGTCCTAACCCCCCAATCAGCCCACCTCCAGTCCTAACCCCCATCTGCCCATTTCCAGTCCTAGCCCCCACCATAGCCCATTTCCAGTCATAACCCCCCTGCCAATAGCCCATTTCCAGTCATAACCCCCCTGCCAATAGCCCATTTCCAGTCATAACCCCCCCCTGCCAATAGCCCATTTCCAGTCATAACCCCCCTGCCAATAGCCCATTTCCAGTCCTACCCCCCCCCCCCCCGGTAAATAAAAAAACCACCAGGCTTCTGCTGCTGCAGCAGAAAATCAGCTGTCCCGCGGCCCCTTCCCCTCTGCACGGAGAGCCGAGTGTGCTTCATGAGTGGCGTGCTTTTTAAGCCGCGAAGAGAGTATTTCCCTCTCGCGCGGCTTAAGCCTATTCACTTTTCAAGCCTCGCGAGAGGGGAATACTCTCTTCGCGGCTTGAAAAGCACCTGCTGATGGAGCACACTCAGGGATCTCCGGGCAGAGAGGAAGGGGCCGCGGCCGCAGGACAGCTGATTTTGCTGCTTGAGCAGCAGAAACCAGTTTTTTAAAAAAAAAATTGACAGTCGATTCTGCCGCTACCACGGCGGCAACGGCAGCAGCAGAAGCAAGGCTTTTTTGTTTCCCTCCATCGCGGGCCGCACAACGTTCTCTCGCGGGCCGCGTGTTTGAGACCCCTGGGTTAGAGCAATAGCATATGTATATAGTTTACCCTGTTTTCCAAGTTACTTGTTCCTGTTCAATGTAATGACCTGACTTTTGTTTATTGTCGGATACCATTTGTTTTATGTAAACCGCGCTGATCGCAAATAGTGCGGTATATAAGAAATGCAAATAAATAAATAAAATAAATAAATAAAATAGGCTAGCACCCGAGAGATCTGGGTTCAATTCCCACTGGCACTCCTTGTGACCTTGGGCAAGTCACTTTACTTACTCCTCATTGCCTCAGAAGAAATGGCAATACCTTGCCAAGAAAACCCAGGGACTACAGGTTGCCAGGAGTCTGCATTGATTTGATGGCACTTTAAAAAATTTTTTAAAAAGCGCACGGTAACAGCACCAGTTATTTGGGAGCTGTCGGGCCTGATAGCACGGCATCTGCATGGCCTGAAGCAGCCTCCAGAGTCGGCTCCTAGTTTCTGCCTCATCAGTTCCTGTGAAGGGTTTGTTAGGTTTTGCTGGTGTGCCATTGGGGCTGCAAACATCCCTTTTCCAACCAATTAATTTGTTATTGCACCAAGCCTTTTACATGAAGCAGAGCTTGGTGCACTAGCCAGATCAGGTCGTTGGAGTAGCTTCCAGGGTGGTTCAGTCAGCTGGCATGGTGCTAGGGTCCAAGAGACCATGCAGGGATCCAGAAGAAGTCTGGATGGATAGGGTTTTTGCCCTCTCGGGGTATGAGGAGATCCATTGGAAATGCCTTCTGATCGGTGGGATAGGGCCCTGGAGGAAGAGCTCGAGAAGGGTAAAATCCTGGCAGAGGAGGAAATCATGGTAGTGTAGGCCTTTCATAAGGATGAGTTGTCTTCTCTCTCAGAACCTGGTGGCCGTGAATATAGCAGAGGCTTCTAGCGGTGGGTCCAGTGTAGGATCCTTCTCTGGAGGGCATCCAGAAACTCCCTAAGCCTTTTCCTCTGCATAGGACCATAAAGGAAATCATAACAGCAGGCTTTTGACTCCTTGGGCATAGCCTCCTTGCCCCTGCCACAGCACATGGCGAGGGGGGGTCATCTGGTGTTTTAAGCCACTCGGTGGTGCCTCATGACCACTGACACATGGGCCCTACAGTTGGCGAGGGAAGATTACTTCCTCCACTTTGAAAAGACGCCCCCATCGTTTTTTCCAGGGGAGCCCCGATGAGTCCACTGGGACCTGTTTCAGCAGGAACTTGCAAGTCTTCTGGCCGACAGGATGGTGGAACCCATCCCCTCCCATCTCAGGGGAAAGGGGTTCTACTCCCACTACTTTCTGGTCCAAAAAAGAACCTGAGAGTTTTGGCCCATTCTAGACCTGTGGGACCTCAACCGGTTCTTGGTGAGGGAGAAATTCAAAATGCTCTCCCTTGAAACATTGCTGGCCTACCTCCGGCAGGGAGATTAGCTATGCTTATTGGATCTCAAGGATGCGTACACACACATCCTCATCCATCCTTACCACAGGCAGCACCTCTGTTTAGTGGAAGCTGTCATTACCAGTAAAGGGGTCCTACTCTTCGGACTGTCTTCCGCCCCAAGGGTGTTTACCAAGTGCCTGGCTGTGGTCACCACCTTCCTGCAACTGCAGGGGGTGTTCGTCTTTCCATACCTGGATGACTGGCCCATCAAGGACAACACCACCGCCAAAGTCTATCAAGCGGCAGCCCGCACCATTCTCGTTCTGAAGCGCCTGGGGTTTGTTATAACCTACCCCAAGTCCCACCTCCAACCATTACAGCACCTGGAGTTCATAGGGGTGTTGCTTTACAGCATCCAGGCCAAGGCCTTCTACCCTTTAGGCAGGATCCAGCACCTAATGGCCCTTGCAGGGAATATCCAGGACCACTCCTTGGCATCAGCCCACCTCCTGCTTCGCCTACTGGGCCATGTGGCTTCCACAGTGCATGTTGCTCTGGCCTTCCACCTCCACATGTGGCCGGCCCAGTGGGCTCTCTGCTCCCAGTGGTCTCAAGCAACAAGGCCCCCCTGCGGAACAGTGTGATCATGACCCGCCCTCTGGCCGATTCCCTCGGCTGGTGGCAGCAGCCCCAGCATCTACAGGCTGGGATGCCCTTCCAGATCCCTATCCCACAGAGGATCCTCACCATGGATGCCTCCAAGATGGGCTGGGGAGCCCATTGCAGCAACCTCTGCACTAAGGGCCATTGGTCACAAGCAGGGAGCCACCAGCAAATCAACCTCCTGGAGTTTAGAGCCATAGCGCTAGCTCTTCAGGCCTTTCATCACCACCTACAGGACAGAGTGGTGCTCATCCAGACTGACAGCCTGGTGGCAATGTTCTGTATAAACAAGCAGGGGGGCACGGAGTCACTCCTCCTGTGCAAAGAGGTGATGAGCCTTTGCTCCTTCGCCAGCGAGAAAGGGATGCTCCTTCAGGCAGTGTATCTCCTGGGCCAAGACAATGTCCTGGCGGACCGGTTCAGCTGGGTCCTTCAACTGCACAAGTGGCGACTGGACTCCTGGGTTGCCAACCTTCTGTTCAGTCTCTGGGGACTCCCGCAGATGGACCTCTTTGCCAGCCCCGCCAATGCTCAGCTGCCTCACTTTGCCTCTCGGTTGGCAGTGGATGCGTTTCTCATCCCGTTGATGGGAGGCCTCCTCTACACCTTCCTGCCCATGCCTCTGATTGCCAAAACCCTGTTCAAGGTCCAGATCGACAGAGCCACCCTGATCCTGGTGGCTCCCTGGTGGCCCTGGCAGCCATGGTTCCTCCTCCCTCTGCCTGTCTCAGGTGCCCCCAGTTCCTCTGTGGTGCACCCCAGGCCTGCTTTTGCAGGAGGACTGCTCTCTTCTGCACCCCAATCTGGGGTCCCTGAATCTGATGGCTTGGGTGCTGAAAGGGTAGCCTTGGCCTAGATCAACCTGTCAAACGAGGCAGAGGAGGTCCTCCTGGCCTCCCATAGGGCTTTCACCCATCGGGCCTATGCCTTCAAGTGATGGAGATTCTCCATAAGGTGTGCAGAGAAGGGAATCAACCCCTTCTCCTGTCCGGTCCAGCCAGTGCTGCAGCACGTGCTTCACCTGCCCAGTCAGGGCTGAAGTCCAACTCTGTTAGGGTACACCTCGGCCTACTTTTGGCGCACCACCCTCTTGTAGAGGGTAAGCCCCTCTCTGTTCAGCCCTTAATAACTTAGCCGAGGGGCCTACTGCTCTCACAGCTGCCTGTCCATCCTCCGGCGGCGGCATGGAATCTCAATGTAGTTCTCTCAAAGCTTATTTTGCCACCCTTTGAGCCTCTTGGCTCTTGCCACCTCAAGTATCTCTCATGGAAGGCGCTCTTCCTCGTGGCGCTCACCTCTGCTTACAGGGTCAGTGAGCTCCAGGCCCTTGTGGCCCACCCACCTTATATGAGGTTCCACAAAAATAGGGTCATGCTCCGCACGCACCCTAAGTTTCTGCCTAAGGTGGTGTCCCCGTTCCACCTCAACCAGGAGGTGATGCCCTCCACCTTCTTCCCGCAGCTTCATGCTAACAGGGTGGAGGCCACTCTCTGGACTGTAAGCGAGCCCCGTTCCACCTCAACCAGGAGGTGATGCCCTCCACCTTCTTCCCGCAGCTTCATGCTAACAGGGTGGAGGCCACTCTCTGGACTGTAAGCGAGCTCTGGAGCGTACCAAGACCCACCATCACTCCTCACAGCTCTTCATAGCCTTTGACCAAAATCAGCTGGGAATAGCGATCTCCAAGCATACCCTGTCCATTTGGATGACAGACTGCATCGCCTTCACCTGTGAGCAGGCCGCTCTCCTGCAGGAGCGCCATGTCACAGCGCAAAGCATCCGGGCCATGGCAGCATTTGTGGTGAGCTTGCACTCCGTCCTTTTGATGGAGATCTGCTGGGCCGCCACCTGGTCCTCAGTCCATACCTTTGCAGACCACTACTGCCTGGAGAGGAAGTCCTGCCGGGACAATGCCTTTGGCCGGGCAGTACTCAGTCATCTGTTTGGGGTGAAGGCAACTCCTGCCCTCCGGCCCTTTGGTGTGTTCAGGCTACCAGGGAACTGGTTCCTTGCTTGACACTTGGGGTCACTCGGGGGCTTTGCTGTTCCTTGACTCCATTGCTGCTTCTCACTGTTCATATATGATTTCCTGCTTGTTCCTGGAGAAAGCATAGTTACTCACCTGTAACAGATATTCTCCGGGGACAGCAGGAATCAGTCCTCACAATCCTCCCTCCTTCCCAAGGAGTTGTTTTTTGTCATTTTTGCCGCCTTGAGCTATGTTGTCATACTGAGGCAAGATGGCACCCTTAGACAAGAAGGGGACCATACATGCATGAGAGATCAACCAAAAGCTTTCTTTGAAAGCTAGAGAGAGGCTACCATGCCAGCTCAGTCGGTGCCAACATCGCCCATTTGTGAGGAATGATTCCTACTGTCCCCGGTGAACACCTGTTACAGGAATTTAACTACGCGAAACTGGTGAACAGGGCTCTGCGAGTGCCCCACTTCCGCATGGAGACCTTGCGGTTGGCTATAGTGGCAGTGCAGCAGGGGAAGTATTTGATGCCCTTGGATCTGTCTGAAGTGTATCTTCATATTCCTATTCATCCGGAGCATCAGCCTTACCTACACTTTGCAGTGCCCATGGGTCATTTTCAATTTTGGGCCCTGCCCTTTTGGCTGGTCACAATTCAGAGGGTCTTCACCAAGGTGGGCTGGTGGTGGCGGCAGCGGCAGCAGCCTTGTTACACAGTAGGGGAGGTGCTAGATCACCCATATGTTGACAGCTGGCTGATTAGAGTAGTCTCTCCCAGGAGAGTCAGCTGGCCATGAGGCGAGTAGTGACTTTCTTCTAGGATCTGGGCTAGTTCGCAATTTTGCCATGAGCAGGATGGAGCTGACTCAGTACTTAAGAACATATGATATGCCGTACTGGGCTAGGCCAAGGTCCATAAAGCCCAGTGTCCTGTTTCCAACAATGGCCAATCCAGGTCATGAGTACCTGTCAGGTTCCAAAAAGGTACACAGATTCCTCCTTGCTTAACCCCAGTGTTAAGTGATGGATTTCTATGGTCCTCTTTAATGATATTTTATGGACCTTTCCTCCAGGAACTTATCCAAACCTTTTTTAAACCCAGCTTGTATTTATATTATAAGGGTGCACACTGACGCCCAGGGCGGGTCTGATTTTGCTGATGCTGGAAAAGATTTAGAAGTTGCAGGCCCAGATTCGGGCTGCTTTAGGGATGCATTCTCCCTGGGATTTGGGCTATTTTTTTGAAAGCTTCTGATGTCCATGGTGGCTACAGTGGAAGTGTTTTGGGCCAGGTTGCATATGCCTTCTTCAGTGGGAACTGTTGTCACAATGGTCTATGCAGATGCAACATCTGTAGCAGCAGCCGCTTTTGCAGAGGGAGGCCAGAGTAAGTCTGTGCTGGTGGTTGGACCCCAGCAAGGTGTTAATAAGAATGAATCTGAAGGTGTCTGAGTGTGAGCTACTCACCACATATGCCAGCTTGAGCGGTTGGGTAGCCCACATTCTATCCCAGGTAGCTCATGGACAGTGGTCTCTGGAAGAGAGCTCTTGGTCAGTAAATCATTTGGAGCTCCAGCTGGTGTTCTTGACTTGTAGACCTTTCTTCCGTTGGCCCAACACAAGGTGGTGCAGATACTGTTGGACAATGCAGCTGGGGAGAGCCTTATGTTGGTGGCAGAAGTGGTGCCCCATCTGGCGTGGGTAGAGGCCGACCAGGCAACAATGTTGACGACCTATGTGACCAAAAGAGAAAACATTCAGGCCAGTTATCTAAGCCAAAATATCTTGGACCCGGGAAATTATTTCTTGCCAAGTCTTTATTTCAGCATATTGTGCACCGTTGGGGGTTGCCAGTAATAGATTTCATGGCATCCACAACTAATGCCAAAGTGAGCAAGTTCTTCAGCTGCAGAAAGGAAAGATAGCATAAGGTTCAGAGGTGACCTCAGTACCATCTGCTTTATGCATTTCCCCTGTGGCTTCTGGTAGTCCACATGGTCCAGAAGCTGGAGTTCCCTCTGGGGTGGTGGTTTTGGTGGCTCCAGATTGGCCGTAGATCTGATGTGCTTGGCAGTGGAGGATCTGTTCCCATGGCTTGTGGTAGACGATCTCCTGTCTCAGGGACTGATTCACATGCCAGATTCAGCTCAATTCTTGCTTATGGCTTGGCTCAAAAGAGAGGTTACCCCCCCCCCCCCCTCAGGTCACTGAAACCTTGCTTCGAGCATGTAAATATTTAGTGCTCTGACTTATGTTGTATGGAGGCTTTTCAAGAGTTGATGTAAGGAAAGGATTCTTCCCCGCCCTCCATCCCCCCTTGGGTTCTTCAATACCTGATAGCCCTTTTGCAAGCGGGCTAGAGAGAGGGCTCTCCCTAGATTCCCTGCGGGTGTAGGTGGCAGTGTTGGCTGGTTTCTGAGGTAGGATTCAGGGCATGTCTTTAGCCTCCCATCCAGATGTAGTGTGGTTTTTGAGAGGGGTTAAGCATTTGTAGACTCTGGCCTATGCTCTAGTTCCAACATGGGATCTTAATTTGGTGTTGTCGGATCTCACTGGGGCCTCCTGATATTTCTCTGAAGGATTTAATGCTGAAGGTGGTGGTCCTGGTGGTGATTTGTTCAGCACAAAGGATTTCAGAGCTCCATGTTTTGTTATGCAGAGAGCCATTTCTGTTCTTCAAAGAGAAGGTGATCATCTGTGGAACATATGACCTAGATTGACCACTGTTGGAAACAGAATACTGGGCTTGATGGACCTTGGTCTGACCCAGTATGGCATATCTTATGTTCTTATGTTCATATGGCCGGTGCTCTCTTTTCTGCTTAATCAGTCTTCATATCTCCTAGTGTATTCTGACTCAGGTGGGGATCTGGAGCTTCACACTTGGACAGATTGGATGTCCGCTGGGTTCTTTGGCAGTACTTGAAGATGACAAAGGGTTTTCTGTGATCAGATCAATTGTTTATATTTTTGAGGGGACTGCACAAAGGTGAAACTACCTCCAAGGTGTCAGTTGCTTGGTGGTTGAAGGAGGCTATTATGTCAGCCTATCTGCTCAAGGAATAGGTGGTTCCACCCAGGTTCAAAGCCCTTTCCACCAGGGCTTAGATGTCTTCATTGAATGAGTGGCATGGTGCTGCCCTTTGAAATTAGTAATGTGGTGACATGGCCATTATTCCTTTGCACATCTTTATCGTCTGGATGTTTGTGCACATGATTGTTGCAGGCTAGACTCTCCTCCCTCTCTCCCCCCCCCCCCCTTCAAATCAGGTACTGCTTTGGTACTGCCCATACATCTGACCTGGACTGGAGGGATGATGAGGAAGGTGAAATTAGGTCTGTCTTGCACATTTTCGTTCCTTGAGTCCCTCCATGCCACTCCAGGACCCACCCTGGGTGGTACTTTTATGGAGCCAGGCTGGGGCTGGGCATCCACTCCATGTGGGCGGCTGCTGTGCTGTTTTCATGTTGCTGAAGTGTGTGCCTTTGGGGCCTAGAGGGTGGTTTTTCCTGTATTCCCTACTCCAGACCCTCTTTAGAGCAAGATTTTAAATATGAGTGAATAACTTAATTAACTACTTACTTACATTTTTGTGGAGTCTACTTTGTTATAGAAATACTGATGAGTAGGTGGCTGCACAGGACCCTTATAGGGTGATGACATCAAGCTAGTAGTTCTCAGTCTCCATCTGCTGGTAGGATGCCATAAACCCACACTTCTAGACTAGACTGGGTGGACTCAAGGAAGGAAATTAGCAAGTAAATCCTAATTTTGCTATAAAGATCATGCACCCTCCATAGCAGGGTTGGCAAAGCGGTGCAGGGAAACACGCTTTTGCTGCTGTCTGTGCTGTACTCATTCTTACAGTACCCATGCTTGTCAGTTTTACTTTTCTTTAATAAGTTCACTGGAAAATGTTTTCAGCATATAAAGTTTACAAAATCAATGTGTTCCTTCTGCAGATTTCTCTGGACTTCTGGCCCATGGAGCTCATAGGCCTGCTAGAAGGGGCAAATAAGTCTCACTGTCTGAGAGCATTGTGAGAGAAGAGGCATTTGCTAGGCTATAAATATACCGATATACTTGTCATCTTTAAGTTTCCTTTTAATAACTGGATCCGTCTCATCTGTAGCTCGTCTCTGTCCAGACCTGCAGTGAATTAATAACCCGCTTTGGCTTCAGTGCTGATTTCACACAATGATCATCAATATTAGGATATTTTAGGATCAACTAGAAAGAAACTCCTAAGAGGCGAAGGGAAAAGATATATAAAAAGTACACAGATTAATATTGAAATACACTGTATCTGTTTTCTACTATAGTTTAGGGCAAGGGAACAGAAGTCATGGCTGGTGAGTAACTGGAAACTTAATGAAATGTGTACTGAATTCTATCTTTAGATGTTTTTCTTGTACACGTTTTGAAGTATGTATATTTCAAGGCCTTCACATTCTTTATAAATAGGTTACATGGTGGCCAGAATCAAGCTTGGGGATTACCATTTCTATGGTTTTGGTACCGATGTTGACTATGAAACTGCATTTATTCATTATCGAATGGCATCTGAACAGCAGCACAGCGCCCAGGCAATGTTTAACCTGGGATACATGCACGAGAAAGGACTGGGCATCAAGCAGGTGAGCAGAAGCGAGGAGAGACACAGGAGCATGACTGACATTAGTGTTGGTGGGTGAAGGAGGGGGCAGAGGTCTACTCCTCCAGTCAAACCATTGCTGGGATCCTGTGCCACAAGCCTTTATTTCTATCTTTCCAAGGGTCCCCTCTCAATAAACAGCTCCTAAGCCAAGACTGCCACTGAAATTACCAGAGCTCCTTTTGAAACCCTTAATCCGGGCTGCTGCCCACTAGATGCCGCCTTTGCTTAGTGACTGGCACTCTTACCAGGGCCTGAGAACACTGCTCTGACTAGCCTGGGAATTAACCCAGTCTGGTTCCACAGTCGCACAGGAAATCAACCTGTAAAAAGCATTTTACCTATTTAAGCTAGCTGTTTGAATGTTACACACCCTTTAGGAAGAAGAGATGCGCACTCATTAGTGTACCTTAAATTTAGCAGGTTAATTGACAAGACTGCATGTCCAATCCACTTAGCATGCACTGAAATTTGATATTACAACAAATGTGTGAATCTAACCAATAAAACACCCACAAATCAACTAACCAAATATTTGTCTGCACATTTCTAATAGGTAGATAGGTAGAAGCACATACATGTTTTTGTTTATTCAAACATTTGATATACCGCCCCCCATTACATCGGGGCAGTTTACAATACAATAAAAAATACATAGTGAAAAGGAAATTACAATCAAAATAGAGAAAAGGGAAAGAAGAAAAAAAAAGGCTTCAATGAAATTCAGTAAAGGTAGGGTGTGGGGAAGCGGAAAGTCAGGGGGGAAGGTTAAAGGCAGAGGAAAAGAGGTGGGGTTTCAGGAGGGAGTGGAATTTGGGGTAGGACTCTTCAATTCAAAGGGCGGTGGGCAGAGTTCCACAAGGAGGGACCGAGGTAAAAAAAAGCCGACTGTCTGGTTGATTGGAGGTGTGCCTGTGAAGGGGAAGGGAGGTATAGACGGTTGCTATGGACAGAGCGGAGACTACGAGTAGGTGTATGGAAGGTTAGATCGGCTAGGTACTGAGGTCTGTGAGAGTAGATAGCATGGTATCTCCAGGAACAAGCAGGAATGAGTCTTCACATATGGGTACGTCGGTACCGACGGAGCCTGCGCGGGAACGCTCCCCAGCTTCCCAAAAAGGAAAGCTTTTGGGAGCATCCCACAGCGCCTGCGCGCTGCCTTCCCGCCTTTCCTAACCAGCTCTCCTCAGTTCTTCTTTGCCGCGGAGCCAGCAGGTCGAGCCCTGTCACCGCTGAAGAAGTTCTTTATTTTATTTTATTTCTTTGGTCGCGTGTCTGCCTTCCCCGACTCCGGACCGGTACCGCCGGTCTTTTTCTTTCTTTCTTAAAAAAAAAAAAAAAAAAAATCTATACTTTCCTCACTTAGTGTATTTTTCTTCTTGGGCCTCAGGGCCCACAAGAAAATTTCCCTCATGGAAAAACCAGCCTCCGGGTTTAAGAAATGCACTAAGTGCAGCGGTACTATTTCTGTTACAGACACCCATGAATGGTGTCTTAAATGTTTGGGTCCTGAACACTCCATTCCGGATTGTCCCTCCTGCTCGCTAATATCTAAACGGGGTTTACAGAACCGAGCAGCTAAGCTCCATGTGCTGTTTCCCGCTGATGCAGCGTCGGTAGCATTGACATCTTCCAGGTCTTCTTCTCCTGATGGATCTCAGGTAACCAAACATAAACCTAGCAGGTCCTCGAAGGGTAGATCTCCCTCTAAGCATCGAGATGCCTCCGGGCTTGCCCTCGAGGATCCTGCACCAGCCAAACAACCCCGGCGGGAAGCTCCGGCTTCCAAAGCTGCTCCTATGGGGTTACAGGTTGACATCGATGGCACGGCCTCGACCGATCACCTGTTAGAATGCTCTGGGGTACCGGCACATTCTCCCGGTACCGATTTCCAGGCATTCATGGCGTCAATGGATCAGAATGTTCTGTCCATGCAGCGGGCTATCACGGCCTTCATTCAAGCTGCGACGCCGATGGTACCACAACAAACTCCGTTGTCGGTATCGGCTCCGGTACCGGCACCAGCGCCGATACCAGTACCGACTGCATCAACATCGACCAGGATACCGGCTGCAGCGGTTCCTTGTCCAGGGCTACTTCTCGGTACCGATCCGGTACCGAGGATGCCCAATGTCGATACCGCTCGATACGCGTATCGAGCGTTAGAAGAGCACCCTGACAGGCGATACTTCGATTCCTCTGATGATTCTGATTCATCAGATGAGTCTCCTGAAGTATCCATAGCCCTTCCTGAAGAGCCTTCTTCTCCAAAAAGAAGAATGTCTCCTCCAGAGGACTTGTCCTTTCAAGACTTCATAAGAGAAGTAGCTAAAGGACTTTCTATTTCAGTAACCTCTGAATCAGAGCCTAGAGCAAAAAAATTGGATATTTAAGGCTATTCTAAGGCTCCTAAAGAGGCAGTCACCTTACCAATTCATGAGATTCTTTATGAACACATGATTGATCTATGGGAGACTCCTCTCACTCTCCTCATTCTCGCAGATTGGACACTATATGTATCGTGTTCCTCCCTGTCCTGGATTTCATAAAACTCAGCTTCCTCACCATTCCATTGTGGTGCAGTCAGCTATGAAAAGGATAAAGAGTACAAAGAGACACTCTTCTGCTCCTCCAGGAAGAGAATGCAGGACCTTGGATGCTTTTGGTAGGAAAATCTTCCAAGCCAGTATGCTTATTTCCAGAATCAACTCATATAGTCTTTACATGGGTATGTTTCTAAAAGAAGTTGCAGAAAAGCTGCACACTTTCCTCCCTTTTCTTCCAGAGGATAAAAGGGAGGAATTCCTCATTTGGCTTAAGCATACTCAAGACATTTCAAAGTTTTCCAACAGGGCAGCCTTTGACTCCTTTGAAGGTGCCAGCAGAGCTTCGGGCATTGCCATAGCTGCTCCCAGAATTGCTTGGCTCCAGGCTTCTGATTTAGAACCCTGGGTTCAAGATGGCTTAGGAAATCTTCCCTGTACAGGTTAAAACCTATTTGGCAAAGAATGGCAAATAAAAGCCACTTAAATGGATGCAGAAAACTCTGCTCTGGATAGACTTTCAAAGTCAACCTCCATTCCTGCCAAGAAAAAGGCTTTTAAAAAGTCTTTCTTTAAAAAGGGCAGATTTCCTTCTACTTCTGGCCAACAATCTTCTACAGGTCGCTTTACCACTAAGCGTCAGCAACCTAAACAGGCCAGGCCTAAGCCTAAGGGGCTGCTGCAACTCAGCAGGCCCAACCTCCTCAGGGTTTTTGACTTGATGCTAGAGAACTTAGCCTTTCTGGCTCTAAAGCAGCCAGAGCCTCTCGCCATTCCAGGAAGGTTGGCTCATTTTGCTCCCAGATGGGAGCAAATAACATCAGAGCAGTGGACTCTCTTCATCATAAGAGAGGGCTACAAGCTTCATTTCTCAGACCTTCCTCCCCACACCATGGTGAGACACTTCAATTCTCCCACATCTCTTCTCGACCTTCTAGGTCAAGAGGTAGCTACCCTTCTTGCCCAAGGGGCAATAGAAGAAGTTCCTCTTCTTCATCAAGGGTCAGGGTTCTACTCCCCCTATTTTCTCATTCCAAAGAAGCCAGGGGGATACAGGCCCATCTTAGATCTCAGAGAATTGAACAAATTTCTATGCAAGGAGAAGTTCAAGATGCTTTCTCTGGGCACTCTCCTTCCATACCTTCAAAGTCAGGATTGGCTTTGTTCTCTAGATCTCAAGGATGCGTACACACATGTGCTCATCCATCCCTCTCACAGAAGATTCCTACAGTTTCTTTTCCAGGGAAAACATTACCAATACAGAGTCCTTCCTTTCGGTCTGGCCTCTGCTCCAAGAGTGTTCACCAAATGCATGGCAATAGTTGCTGCATTTCTATGCACTCTAGGAATATTTGTCTTCCCATACTTGGACGACTGGCTCATCCGAGCTCCATCCCTTTCAGAGGCCCAGATTTCCCTGGACCGCACAAGGCGCATTCTGCAGTATCTGGGACTTGTGGTAAACCTCCCAAAGTCTCAGCTCACCCCTACTCAGTCCCTAGAATTCATAGGGGCCTGGTTGGATACCACTACTGCAAGGGCCTACCTTCCTCAGGCCCGTTGCCAACGTCTAGTGCAGTTAGCCTCCCAGATTCAGTCAAAGAGCCACTTAACTGCCCGGGAGATGCTACAACTGCTAGGCCACATGGCTTCCACAGTACATGTGGTACCCTATGCTCGCCTACACATGAGAGCAGCTCAATGGACTTTGTCCACCCAGTGGACTCAAGCTTCAGGAGCTCTCTCAGACCAAATAGCGACCACCAAACGTCTCTTTTGGTCTCTCCAATGGTGGATGTCCACTCAAAATCTGTTGCTGGGGTCCCCCTTCCAACAGTTGTTGCCCCAAGCAACCCTCACAACAGATGCCTCCCAAACAGGTTGGGGAGCTCATCTACAAGACCTCTCCACTCAAGGCACTTGGTCCCCACAGGAGACCTCTCTTCATATCAACCACTTGGAACTTCGAGCAGTTTTTCTAGCTCTCAAGGTCTTTCATACCCTCCTCAGCTACAAGACAGTCCTCATTCATACGGACAATCAAGTAGCCATGTTTTACATAAACAAGCAAGGAGGAACTGGCTCTGTCGCTTTTTTAATGAAGCTTTAAGATTATGGGCCTTCGCCAGAGAGCATCAAATCCATCTCCTGGCAGTATACCTCCCAGGAATCCAAAACTCTTGGGCAGACAGACTCAGTCGAGTTCTGTTTCCACACGAATGGTCCCTGCATATGGATCAGGTACTCAGAATCTTCCAAGAATGGGGAACCCCGGACATAGACATCTTTTCAAGTCCGTGGAATGCCAAACTTTCCCGGTTCTGTTTCAGAATTCCGTGTCAGGGAGTTCAGGCCAAGGATGCCTTCCTCCTTCATTGGGGTCAGGACTTCCTGTATGCCTTTCCACCCATTCCCTTGATTCCCAAGACTCTGTTCAAACTCCAGAGGGATCAAGGATCTATGATCCTCATAGCTCCACGCTGGCCACGCCAAGTGTGGTACCCTCTACTTCTGCATCTCTCACAAGCCCCCTCCCTGGACTTGGGAGCTGCTCCAGACCTTCTGTCCCAGGAGGAAGGGACTTTGTGGCACCCAAACCCCAAGTCCCTTCACCTCAGAGCTTGGTTACTGAAGGCCTAGACCTTCCAAGGCTTGATTCTTTCTCAGCAAGTGAAGGATATCCTCCATGCTTCCAGAAAACCTTCCACCAGGCGTTCCTATGCTTTTAAGTGGAAAAGATTTTCCATTTGGTGTGCTGAAAAGGGTCTTGACCCTCTAGCACTACCTTTAGATTCTCTGTTAGACTATCTCCTGCATCTTTCCAATGCAGGACTTAAGACAAATTCAGTAAGAGTCCATTTGAGTGGTATTGCAGCGTCCCTTAAGCCCATCAATGGACAACCTATCTCCTCTCATCCTCTCATTGCAAGATTCATGAGAGGCCTAACTTTAACTAAACCTCCCATTAGGCCTCCTCCGGTGGCATGGGACTTAAATTTGGTTCTTGGTCAGCTTATGAAGCCACCTTTTGAACCCTTAGCCACTTCCTCCTTGAAATTTCTTTCCTGGAAGGTTATTTTCCTCATTGCAGTCACTTCTGCTCGCCGCATCAGTGAACTGCAGGCCTTAGTGGCTAATCCACCTTATACAAGGTTCCATCATGATAAGGTAGTCCTTAGGACAAATCCACACTTTATGCCTAAAGTGGTCTCACCTTTTCATCTTAATCAAGAGGTATATTTACCTGTCTTTTTTCCAGCTCCTCATGCATCCAGTGCAGAGAAGAATCTTCATACTCTGGATTGTAAAAGAGCTCTTGCTTTTTACTTACAAAGGACACAGCAACATAGAAAGTCTTCCCAGCTTTTTGTTGCTTTTGATCCTTCTCATTTGGGACTTCCAGTCTCTAAGAGAACACTGTCCAATTGAATTGCTCAGTGTATTTCTTTCGCCTACCAGAGTAAGAACCTTTCTCTGGAGAGCCATGTCACAGCTCATAATGTGAGGGCCATGGCCACCTCTATGGCTCATCTAAATTCTGTGTCCATCGACCAGATCTGTCGAGCAGCCACCTGGGCCTCGGTTTATACCTTCACAGCCCATTACTGCTTGGACAAGGACTCCTGCCGGGATGCCTTGTTTGGTCAGGCTGTCCTCAAACACCTGTTCCATTCTTAAACAACTCCTACCCTCCTTCCCTGGATGGATGCCTGAGATCCATAGGAGGACGTAGAACCCTTCCCAGGGTCTCATATCCTTGGGGATCTCCCAGGCATCTTAGCTAGGGAGTCCCCATATGTGAAGACTCATTCCTGCTTGTTCCTGGAGATAGCACAGTTACTTACCTGTAACAGGTGATCTCTGGGAACAGCAGGAATAAGTCTTCACAACCCTCCCACCTACCCTAGGAGTTGTACCTCTTTTCTATCTTTCCTTTCCTCTCTCTCTCTATTGTCTCAGCTTTAAACTCGAACTGAGGAGAGCTGGTTAGGAAAGGCGGGAAGGCAGCGCGCAGGCGCTGTGGGATGCTCTCAAAAGCTTTCCTTTTTGGGAAGCTGGGGAGCGTTCCCGCGCAGGCTCCGTCAGTACCGACGTACCCATATGTGAAGACTTATTCCTGCTGTTCCCAGAGATCACCTGTTACAGGTAAGTAACTGTGCTGTACCAAAGTGAGGATCTTGAATTGTATCTGGAAATTTAACAGCAGCCAATGAAGGTGTTGCAAAATTGCTTCATTACCTGCATTTGAGGGGAATCATTTTCAGCAGTGGGGTCAAGGTGTGGGGATTGCAGCAATACATGGGCTTCTGTATTTTAAAATGTATGCACATTGTTCTAGTCAAAAAAAAAAAGAGATGCAAATATGATCCTTTTTAGGGCAATTTTCAAGGTGAAAGTACACACCGACTTGGTAGATAAGCTGGCAGTATGGAAATTACTTCCTTCCTTTTCGTCTCTCCGGGCCAGTCCAGGTACTGTTGGGTGGTGAATCCCTTCTAGCAGCTGAGGACTGAATGCTGAAACTTTTGCTGGCAGATGCTATAGCTCCCTCTAGTGCCTGAAAGCCAGTCTTCAGTCCTCAGCAGCTGGAACGGACGTGTTGCTGGCAGGCTCCCTGGAGAGATGATTTGACAACTATTAATTGTGAATTAATTTAGGTTCTTTTTGTTTTGCTGACTGAGATTAATAATTAGGGGACAGCTCAGACTTTCAAAGGGGATCCCTGCTCACTGGCTCTAGCAGAGCTCCATACCAGGATCTCTCCCTTCTCTCTTCACAAAAGTGAGCCCGTTCACGCTTCAGCGATCCTCTCCTTTATTTGATTTTTTGTTTTCTAACCTTACCGGAGGCAGAGCCTGCTTCCGGAGGATCCGCTGATTCTCAGAGGGTGGGTAGGAGCTGGGAGCCCCAGTATCCTCTTCCCGGCGCTGTCCCTGTGTCTCCGTGCCTTGCTAGCAGCAGGTCTTCAGGCACATCTTGGGCTTCTCAAGGTAAGCGGCGGGTTCCTCTCTTCCTCCCTGCCTTAGCCCGGTGTCAGCTGGCTTCGTTTTGCTTCCCTGGGTGTTCTTTCGTGGCGGTTTTTTCTCCGGAAATTTTAGGCAGGAGCACCATTTTCTTTTCGCCGGTGTTGCTCGGCGGCGCTTTTGGGCAGAATTTTTTATTTAGTTTCTTTGGTTTTTGGAGGCATGGAGGCTGCTGGATCGGCAGAGCTGTTGGGGGACCGGCTTCAGGCGCCCTTGCCGAAATCGGGGATGGCGGCGTCGTTGCCTTCAGCGGGTGTAGATTCTCCCGCGCTTTTGAAAAGTACCGGGAAAAGAAAGGCAAAATCTCACAAGTCTTCGGCTAAGGCGGAGACGGATGTTTTCTTGCCCCCTGCGGCCCAGGAATCGGGGGATTCTTTTTTCTCACCAGATTTTATACTGGCTATGCATAAAACCTGTCTTTTAAAGTTGTCTCAGCCAGTTGTCAGTCCGGCAGCAGGGCTTCAGGAGACATTATTTCATGAGCCTGGGCTGTCTGATCGGGGAGAGGGCTCATCAGCGCAGCAGGTGCAGTGATCTCCTCAGTAGCGATGGAACCTGATATATCTTGTCCTCCTCTTCCTGAGGAGGGGGAGATTTGCTCTGAGGAGGGTCTTGAACCCTGACCTCTGGATTTAGAGGAGGGGGAACTCGGGCCTGGTGAGGACCCTAATGTCTTCAGGGTTTTTCGTAAGGAGGAGCTCGGAGCGCTGATTGTTCAGTCCCTTGCTGCTTTAAATCTTGTGCTGCCGGCACAGCAGCAGGAGCCCCTAGAGGATCCTTTATTGCAAGGGTTTAAGCCGGAACAGCGGTGCTTTCCCATGCATCGGGTGATTAAGAAAATGATAGAGTCTGAGTGGGAGTGCCCTGAGGCTAGCTTATGGGGGGGCCGTAGCCTTTCCCGTCTTTACTCGGTTCCCCAGGAGGAGAAAGACTTCTTACGCATGCCAAAGGTGGACGCGCTGGTTTCGGCGGTCACTAAGAAAACAACGATTCTGGTGGAGGGCGGGGCTGCCCTCAAGGATGTTCAGGATCGAAAGTTGGAAGTCCTGTTGAAGCAGGCTTTCGACGCTAATGCCCTGGCGTTGCAAGCGTCAGTTTGCGGTGCCTTTGTGTCCCGGGCTTCTATCCGCTGGATTCAGGGTGAGCAGTCGGATCTCAAGCAGGAGGCTATCACTCCTGACGGAGCCAAGCTGGAGTCTGCGGCGGCGTACCTGGCGGATGCCTTCTATGATCTGATCAGAATTTCGGCTAAATCTATGGCATCGGTCATTGCGGCTCGGCGTTTTCTTTGGCTGCGGAACTTGGCGGCGGACACGTCTTCCAAGTCACGCCTCAGTAAGCTTCCTTACAAGGGGAAGCTGCTGTTTGGGGAGGCGCTAGAGAAGATTGTTAAGGATTTAGGTGACTCCAAAGGGGGTCGCCTACCGGAAAATCGACCTAGAGCGCCCAGGACAGGTCCCATGCAGAGGGGTCACAGCAGAGACGTTCGTAAGTTTCGCGGGTCTCGGTTTACCCCTTATCAGAGGGGTCCTTTTCCTGCCAGGGGACAGTCCTTTCGAGGGGCCCGTGGATTTGGCAGAGGTTTCTTCGGTGCTCCGCAGTCTTCCTCCAAAAAGCCGCAATGAAGGTGTGCAGGTCCAGCCGGAGATTCCGATAGGAGGCCGTTTGCAGGAGTTTCTCTCCGTCTGGACCACCATAACTTCCGATCTCTGGGTGTTGGAGATTATCCGCGAGGGTTATGCTTTGGAATTCACTACTCCTCTGTCGGATGCCTTCGTGTTCTCTCCCTGCGGTCCGCGCGCGAAGCGTCGGGCGGTCGAGTTGACGCTGCGGCGTCTATTGCAACTGCGAGCCGTGGAGCCGGTGCCGCTCGACCAGTGTGGCTTAGGTCGATACTCGATTTACTTTGTAGTGCCCAAGAAAGAAGGGTCGTTCCGTCCCATTCTGGATCTCAAGCATGTGAACCGTTGCTTACGGGTGCCTCACTTTCGGATGGAGACCCTGAGAAAGGTGCTTCGAGCGGTGAAGCCGGGAGAGTGGCTGTCCTCCATAGATCTCACGGAGGCTTACCTGCACATTCCGATCCGGCCGGAGCATCACCGTTTTCTCCGTTTCGCGGTGCCATTGGGGCATTTTCAGTTTCGGGCGTCGCCGTTCGGTCTAGCGACCGCGCCGCGCACGTTCACGAAGGTGCTGGTAGTGGTGGCGGCTGCCCTTCGCAAAGAGGGCATCCAGGTGCACCCTTATCTGGACGATTGGCTGATCCGTGCAAGTTCGCAAATTGAGTCGGCGGCAGCAACAACTCGGGTCGTCCAGTTTCTGTACCTGGGAGCGCTTTTCGATACCAACGGAGGAAAGGTTCATCTGCCGCTGATCCGGGTGCAGAAGCTGTTAGCGCAGGTCAAATCCTTCCTCCGCTTCCAGGCGCCGTCCGCTTGGAGAGGTACCTTCAGTTGTTGGGCTTAATGGCCGCAGCCTTGGATCTGGTCCCGTGGGCCAGGGCTCACATGCGTCCGCTGCAGCATGCTCTTCTTTCTCGGTGGTCCCCTCAGCAGCATCCTCTTGACTCGACGACTGCCTTGTCCGGACGATGTTCGCGTCAGCCTTTGGTGGTGGCAGTCTCCAGCCCACTTGCAGGCGGGCGTTCCTCTGGAGGATCCGGAGTGGATTCTGGTCACGACGGATGCCAGCCTCTCCGGTTGGGGGGCTCATTGTCTTGCCCAGATAGCGCAGGGCAGTTGGTCGGGGGAGGAGAGCACCTGGTCCATCAATCGCTTGGAGCTGCGGGCGGTTCGTCTTGCGCTCTTGCACTTCTCGGAACTCCTCGAGGGGAGAGCGGTGTGCGTGTTTTCCGACAATCTCGTAACGGTGGCCTACATCAACAAGCAGGGTGGCACGGGCAGTGCGTCCCTTCTGCAAGAGAGTCAGAGTCTGTTTCAGTGGGCGGAGTTGCATCTGTAAGCTCTGTCGGCCGCCCATGTGGCAGGAAAGGACAATGTGCAGGCCGATTTTCTCAGTCGACATCGCCTGGATCCCGGAGAATGGGAGAACTGGGCGGTTTTTCACGAGCTCACGTTGCGTTGGGGTCAGCCGGAGATGGATCTCATGGCGACTCTGGACAATGCGAAGTTGAGCCGGTTTTTCAGCAGGCGCAGGGAGCGCATGTCGGAGGGCCTGGACGGGCTGGTCCAGCCCTGGCCAACGGACCTGCTTCTGTACATTTTTCCTCCTTGGCCGTTGTTGGCCAGAGTCATCAGGAGGATATCGCGTCACGAGGGCAAGGTTTTTCTCGTTGCTCCGGACTGGCCTCGGCGTCCCTGGTGTGCCGATCTCATGCGGTTGCTGATCGCTCCTCCTTGGTTGCCTTCCCGAGTCAATCTTTTGTTCCAGGGTCCGGTGCTGATGCCCCAGGTGGATCGATTCTTGCTTACGGCCTGGCTGTTGAAGGGCATAGGTTGCGACGCAGAGGATACTCGAGCTCCGTGATCGCTACTATGTTGCAATCCCGACGCCGCTCTACGTCCTTAGCGTATGTTCACATTTGGCGAGTGTTTGAGGCCTGGGCTGCTGACAGGGGCGTTTCGCCTCGTGCCGCAGGGTTGCCGGAGGTTTTGGCGTTCCTGCAGGGCGGTCTCGAGAGAGGTCTGGCCTTCAACACTCTCAAGGTGCATCTGGCTGCCCTTACCTGTTTTCGGGGTCGAGTGCAGGGTTGCTCGCTCTCGTCTCACCCGGATGTTCAGAGATTCTTTCGGGCGGCTAAAAACATCCGGCCGCCCTTCCGGGTTGTGGTTCCTCCGTGGGACTTGAATTTGGTTCTCGAGGCGCTGACGCGACCGCCTTTTGCGGCTGGGTCGGACACCGTTCTGCGGGAATTGTCTTGGAAGACTGCCTTCCTCGTGGCCTTGTGTTCGGCTCGGCGGATTTCAGATTTGCAAGCTTTATCCTGTAAGGAGCCGTATTTGTGTTTTTCAGAGGAGAAAGTGGTTCTTCGGCCCGTTCCTTCTTTTCTGCCGAAGGTGGTCTCGGTCTTTCATATGAACCAGCCGGTCTCGCTGCCAACTTTTCGGTCGCAGGGCGACACTCCCTTGGGCCGCACCTTGAGGGGTTTGGACATGGGTTAAGTGTTACGGAAGTATCTTCGACGAACGAAGCCGTTTCGCAAGTCGGATCGTTTGTTTGTTCTCTATGGTGGCCCTCGCAAAGGGCATGCGGCAACCAAGGCTTCCATCGCTCGTTGGGTGAAAAGAGCGATAGCGGGCGCTTATGAGGCGGCGGGTAAGCTGCCTCCACGCGAGCTCCGGGTGCATTCGACTAGGGCGCAAGCGACCTCGTGGGCGGAGTTGGCTTTAATTCCGCCTGCGGATATTTGTCGGGCGGCGACCTGGTCTTCTCTGCATACCTTCACTAAGCATTATCGGTTGGATGTCCAGGCGCATTCGGATGCTAAGGTTGGGTCCTCAGCCATTCTGGCAGGACTCGCGGGACCCTCCCCAGTTTAGGTACTGCTTTGGTACTGCCCAACAGTACCTGGACTGGCCCGGAGAGACGAAAAGGAAGAAGAAATTAGACCTTACCTGCTAATTGTCTTTCCTTGAGTTCTCTCCGGGCCAGTCCAGGTCCCACCCCATTGGGCCGCGAGCGTCGGTTACGTCCTTGGGGTCGGGGAGAAGTTGCTGCCTCGCACTCGGTCCCCCTTTTTTGTCTGTGTACTTGATACGGCTCAGATGTGTGGAAGAGGATATTGGTAGGTTCTCACTTCCGGGGCTCTTATGCCTGGGATTTCTATATCCGAAGTTCAAACAGTAAAAAAAAAAAAAAAAAAATAAGAAAGCTAGGACGGCGAGTTAATGTCGCCTCCTTAGCGGGTGGAGCATCCTACAGGAGACACCTTGCTCGGGGGCGTGAGCGATTCGGATTGTTTTTTGAGGGGGGATCCCCTTGGGGGAACGTGCTTCGGAAGCTTTTCTTGCAGCTTCTAGCATGTTTCCTTTGTTTGGGAGTTTTGATTTGTTCCCATAGCGTTACTAGGTTTCAAGTTAGATTTTGTGGTTCGCTGCTTTGTCAATAGGTGACTGGCTTTCAGGCACTAGAGGGAGCTATAGCATCTGCCAGCAAAAGTTTCAGCATTCAGTCCTCAGCTGCTAGAAGGGATTCACCACCCAACAGTACCTGGACTGGCCCGGAGAGAACTCAAGGAAAGACAATTAGCAGGTAAGGTCTAATTTCTTCTTAGTGCATTAGAGATGTCACTAGTAGAATATTGATAGGTAGATGAGCATCATGAATGTGCCTCACCAGTTCTTTATTCATTATCACCATTAAAAGATAGACAACTTCAGGCCAAGCAGGAGTGAAGTGATAGGCTTATGCTGCTGCTTGGAATTGGGTTCAAGTAATGACTTTTATTGGAGTATTTAAGTGATCATCATAGATTTTTTTTGTTTGTTTTTGTAGTTGTGCACTCTGGTTTGATTTTTGAGAAGTGAGCCCTAAATGTATCTGATATATCTGGGTATATACATTGTTATATTATATTGCTACAGGATATCCACCTTGCCAAACGTTACTATGACATGGCAGCTGAAGCCAGTCCAGATGCCCAGGTTCCAGTTTTTCTAGCACTTTGTAAACTTGGAATGATTTACTCCCTGCAATACATACGCGATACCAATGTGAGTAATGGTATAGGTAATGAATAAATGCATCTCTCCCCCTGCTTCCCAAACACACCCACATCTTGCCACCCCTAATGAGCCCAGGCTTGCTTTTCAATGATGGGGTATGTTATAAACTGTGTTACCTGATATACTGTCCACTTCACTTCCACTGTGAAACAGCACACTGTTCTCTCCACCATGGGGGTAATTTTATAAGCCTTTGTACATAAGACAGTGTTCCAGGTCCTCCTGCTACATCAGTCCAGACTAATGGTTCTCTCTCCCTGCCAGCAGATGATGGCGACAGAGAAAAAGAAAAGCAAAACTATGCTGTGACATCATCACTGGCATAAACCTTGGTACAGCTAGGGATCCCCTTCAGTAGTATTTTTCTTTGTCTCCAGCAGATGGTGCCTCTTCATTTTCCTGAGGCCTGGAGCTCCTGGCCAGTTTGAGACTGGTTCCAGTGCAGCTTGACTGTCCAGGATCCCAGGGAGTATAAGATACCCCTCTGGTTGATCTCCTTCATTTTGGGGCGAGTGCCTGGCTGGGAGAGTCAGTACAGCTTGGTGGTGGACTAGGATCACGATGATCCTCCTGAGGGGCCCCTAATATTTTATTTTGCTGATTATTTCCTTTATTTTTCCCTTCTACTGTGTTTCTTTAAAAAAAAAAGTTATTTTGCCCCAATTGAGCAGGTATGAGTAAGCTGTTACTTTTACATGGTTGGGTGTCATCCTGGGGCAGAGGTTGGGTGAAATTGTAATATGGAAACATGTTACAGAATTTGCACATATTTGTGGATACTTAGACTATTAGTGCCATCCCAGGAGTAGGTGTCTATGTGCACCTACTTGTGCCCAGTTATAAAATACCTTCTACACGTCCTGTACCACTCATTGCTTGTCTGTGGACTCTTCAGCTTGGAAGCCCAGCAAGGTCCTTTCGTTTAGCATGCTGGAAGCTGCTCAGTAAAAACTACTGTTACATTTTATTACAGACATCAGAGAATTAATTCCTGTATTGTCATTTTAGTGAATTATCAAAATTATTTTAGGAGATACAGTATTTGAAAATAGCCTACCTTCCTTGTCTTGGTTCTTCCTAATTGTTATGCTCTAGATAAACAGAACTGTTCTGAGTGGTTTGCTGTAGTTTTATGCAGTGTTAATCCTGATACTGCTTCAACTCCTCTGTGACTTTTGTTAGAACTTCACAGGTTTAGTTCCTGGCCAGGTCCTGGAATGCTGCGGAGTTGCCTTGAGCAATTTGATGTTATCAAGAAGGCGATTCATAAATAATTTTAAATAAGTCTTAGCCATTGCACTTACTGGCCAGACTCAAGGTATATGTGTAGCCACAAGGCAAGGGTGGTCCCTGCAATGGCAGAACTGGGTGGGGAGGTAAAGCCTCAGGTTAGTCACAGGTGAAAACATAGGTTTTTTTTATCTCCATCCCTCTGAAACCAAGGTGATCCAAAGGATCAAGAGGAAACTGCCAAAGCAGGTCTAGAAAGAAGGGTCTTGGGTTATTGATTGGTTGCTAACACCTCTTTATATCCCTTCTTTCCAGGTGAAGGAGATGTTTTCTCATGTTGATATGGACCAGCTTTTGGGACCTGAATGGGACCTATATCTCATGACCATCATTGCATTGCTCCTAGGAACAGTTATAGCCTACAGACAGAGACAGCACCAGGTAGTCCCTCGGCCAGCAGCCCAGGGCCAGCGAGCAGCTCAGGCAGAAGAGCAGCACGAGCCTCAGCAGCAATGAAAGACACTGGAGTCCCCTTCCCAGATCATTGTTGTCCTGCTGATTTAGGAAGAAAATGCCCACGGTCTGCAAAAGGGAGAAAAACAAAACAAAAAAAAGAAACTCCTTCAGTTCATTCTACTGCTTCGAGTTAGATGCCTTTTATCAGGCCAAAATAAGTACTACTTCCCCAGATTCAGCTGAACGTTTTAGCAACATGTTGGAATGAGACCATGTTCACTGGCTTTTTTTGAAATTCTAATTCCTCTTCAATGAAACGTGCAGTTTTGCAAGCAACGCCTGTGGGGCTACCTCACACAACCCTTCTCTTAAAGAGTGTGGAGCCCTTGGATTCACTGTTTTGTCTGGGCTTCAGTTACAGCCCATGGGAACTGATCAATCATGTCAAATAAATCAAATAAAACACTTCCTGAGACCAAATGCAGTGTATTGGTCTTAAAAAGAAATGTGGAAATGCATCCTTAAAAGATAAGTAATAGTTTTCATCAAACCCAGTTGCCATGGGGAAGTCGGCGGTTCTCCATTCTCACATTCTCATATTTTCTCCTGCTTGGTCCTTTTCAGAGTATTACATGTTCTCATTGCTTCCCTCGGCAGTTTTGCTAAACTAATCCCTGACAAAATATAGATGTTGCTACATGCTAAGGTGAAATGTCGTTAGTCCCAGGAGCCGCCACTTCAGCCTCACCATGGGAACAGTCCTGAATACAGAGGAACTGTGAGTGGACAGGTGAATGTTCTGCCAAAGAGCTGTACTCATGGTGTGTGAGAGAGGGGTGGATTAAGTTTGTCGATCTGTAGAAAAAAAATATGAGCGAACTTTAAAATTGCCTGGCCAATCCGGATATAATGCCAGCTATAGCAGAAACTAAGGCCAGTTGGCTTGGGTAGCAGGATATTAATCCCACCCTCTCCCACACCATCAATATTATGCAAATTCTCAGTATCTGCTAAAAGGCCAAGAGGGGGCCACCCTCTGCCTATAGCTCAGAGCCCGTGCTTGAACCTTAATCAAAAGACGAAGAAGTAGCGTAAGTTCATTGTAAAAATTCAATGTTGCTTTAACTGCAGCATGCTAGCTTGCTGCTCTTCCCTCACCCTGTTTTCCACCATATGCAGACATCAGTTAAAAAAAAAAGACAAATGTGCTAGATATTCCATTATTGGAAATTAGATCTGGTATGCTTATTGTAGTACAGCAGACCAGTGATGTAAGGCAGTGGTCCCAGTTCTGATCCTGGAGCAGCTAGCAAGTCTGGTTTTCAGGATATCTGCACTTGGTATTCAATATATGTTTGTGATCTATAACGTTGCATACTCCTTATCCTGAAAACCATGTGCATCATGAGGACCAGTACTGAGGGATAAGATTTAAGCACCTCAGGAATTTCCAGACATGCTAAGTATAATTTAACATTAGCAAATCGATATGCTCAAGATCACTCTGCATTATGTTTGCGGGTCCTTTACTGAAGTCGTACATGCTTGGCAAAACTGAGTAGAAATAAGAAGAGGGGTCTTTTGTTATTGATCAGAGCTGGCCACTGTGGTAGTCAGGCTGCAGAGAAAGAAGAAAGCAATTTCATGGCTGGAAAGAAAAAAGATTTGTTACCAGAGCAATACAGAAAGCTCCTTTGGCATCAGGGAGCAACCTTTAGTTCTTATACTGCCTCAGTGGTACAATAGACTTCAAACTTCAGACCATACATATGGGTACAAACATCTCATTTACATGGTTCAAGTTATGTGTTGATATTCAGTAAGTATCACTAAGGGTCACTAAATATAGGTCTAATTTGAAAATGTGGGTTGGATGTTTTAAATTGTTTCACTGCACAGCTGAATATTGATCTTTTTATGTCTTAACTTCTGACAGCTTCTCTGTCTTCTTAGCCACTCCCAAATCTCAGCAAAGAAATCGTGCTGTAATGCATGAAGAGCTGAGAATTAGACTCTGGCAAGGAGGTTCTTACAGTATAGATGTGACACTAAAAAAGATAGAAGTTCGGTATACAGTGTATTGGGAGCAGAAAAAGCAGAGACTGGTAAGATCCAAAGAGGACGCCACAGAGCTAAGAATCCAATATGTTGATAATCTGAGGCGTCTAGCTACTGTTGCTGCTTTAAACTAGAGCTACTCCTTTGCTAACAAGTGCTCCAGTATCAGCGGAGAACCTAGCTTCCATAACAAAACATTTTCTTTTAAACTTTGGACAAGAGCACCACATTTTTGGGTACTTTTGCTGATTCAAGTCACAATTTTCATATGAGGAAAGTTGTTGCAATGTTAGTTCATTTTAAAAAGAAAACAAGAACAAGAAAATAAGGTGTTCCTTATCTTGCTAGATCATTCAAGACAAGTAGGTTATACCCCTGCCAGCAACTGGTGGAGACTAGAGCTTTCTAATGACATCACTGGTATAAAGATTAGTGCAGCTAGGGGCACACTCCTGTATTTCTCTGTCTCCACCAGGTGGTGATTGCTGGCTTGGTGCAGTGGCATGTAGATTTGCTCCCGAGGTTCCTGGGGCCACAGTCTATGGGGCTGTTCTCAATTGAGCTGCATCTTTTGGGGGTTCCCAAGGCGCTGGCCTCAGGTTCGCCTTCCCTGGTTGAGTCAGATCCTTGCCATTTCCCAGGTCATGGCTGCGGTCATCCCTCTGGTTCAGCAGGCCGGTAGTTTTTCCCCCTAGGGCTCTCGCTGTCTGGTTGAGGCTCGAGAGTAGGAGGAGGTACCAAGTGAAATGCACCCCAGTGGGTGCCCAGGGCTAGCTGTCTTCCCACCCCTTCCCTTCTCCCCACCCCACTGTTTTTGCCTGCCTACCTACCTCCCTCCCTCATGGGAACCGTTGCCCTCAGTAAAGCTCTTGAGAGAATGGCTTCTCCCTTAAGTGTTCTGTGCGACAGCTTTATCAAACGATTTGGAAAAAACGCCTTGCCTGGGCGCAGCCTGTTTGCTCAGTGCTGTAGATCGGGGCACAGTCTTGGAGGAGGGGAGGAGCATCTGCAGCAGTTGCAGGTACTTGGTGCGTAAACGTGGGGGCAGTTTCTTGCCACCTGTGCTTGCCCCTGATGGCCTTCCTTGCTGTGGCGAATGCAGCCAATCTGAGGGAGATGTCGAGCGGAGGGAGGCTGCAGTCTTTGGGATGCAGCCTCCCTGCCATGGACAGAGGATGGTGATGGTGAGCGCACCATCCCTCTGCACTGTTCCTCAAACAGGAAAAAGAGATTTAATGAACAAAATATAAGAAACCCTGCGACTGCTGGGTTTACTGAGCCTGTTGAGGTTTTGATTTTCTTAGCCTGGTTTGATGTTGCCCTTCTTTGGAAACATCTGCATGATGGGTAGAAGATGGATAAAACTTTTTAGTAGCCGTTTTAGTAGCCACTTTCTGAACCGACTCAAACCTGTTTATATCTTTTTGATTGTGCAGTCTCCAGAATTGCACACAATACTCCAAATGAGGTCGCACCAAAGACTTATACAGAGGCACTATCACCTCCTCTCTTCTGCTGGCCATTCTTCTCACTGTGCGCCCAAGTATCCTTCTAGCTTTCACTGTTGCCTTTTCTACCTGTTTAGCTACTTTAAAATCATCAGACACAATCACATCTAGGTCCCGCTCTTTTTTTACTGGACAGAGGTACTTCATCCCCTATACTATATCCATCCTTTTTATATCCTTTGGCAGGTGTGGTCTCCAGAATTGCACACAATACTGCAAATGAGGTTGTACCAGAGACTTATACAGAGGTACTATGACCTCCTTTTTTTCTGCTGGCCAATTCCTCTCCCTATGCACCCAAGCATCCTTCTGGCTTTTGCTGTCGCCTTTTTTTACCGGTTTAGCCATCTTAATATCATCAGAAACAATCACGTCCAGGTCCCGTTCTTTCATGGACAGAAGTACTTTGCCTCGTACACTGTACCGCTCCCTTGGATTGCTTCAGCCCAAATGCATGACCTTGAATTTTTTTTTTAACATTAGTCTAGAATTTGGCAGCTGAGATTTATTCTTCAAACTTAGCTAGATTCCTCTTCATGTTATCTACACCTTCCTGGGTATCTACTCTATTCCAGATTTTGGTATCATCCTCAAAGAAGCAAACCTTAGCCGACAGCCCTTCCGTAATATTACTAATAAAGATGTTAAAAAGAATTGGACCAAAGTCAGATCCCTGGGGCACACCACTGGTAACCACCTCCTCAAAGTGAGCTCCATTTACCTGTATCATTTGTCGCCTCCCACTCAGCAAATTTTTAACCCAAGCAGTTATCCGCCAGGTCGTGAGTCTAGGATTTTAGATGCCTTTGGATGTTGATGCTTCCAGGCATCTGTGCTTTCAGCAAGAATTATCTCATATATTTTCTATATGGGATTATTTCTTGAAGAGGTCACAAAGAATTTAAAGCTTTTGACCCCTTTTCTTCAAGAACATAATAGAGCAGACTATTTCTTATTAGTCAGTCATGCTCAAAATGTCTCTAAGTTCCTTAATCGTGCTTCCCTGGACTGTTTTGAGTCTATTAGCAGAACTTCTGCTATAGCCATAGGGGCATGACGCATGGCCTGGTTGCAAGCTTCAGACTTGGACAAATGGGTACAAGAAAGGCTGGGAAATACTCATTGTACTGGTGAAAATCTCTTTAACAAGGATGCCTTATTCCAAGCTAATCAGTTAAACACTGATATTGTTGCTTTCAGAGGATTGTCAAAACTTTCCTCTATCCCAGCTAGTAAACAATCTCCTAAAAAACTTTATCCCCCTAGGGGAAAAAAGTTTTATCCATCTTCTACCCATCATGCAGATGTTTCCAAAGAAGGGCAACATCAAACCAGGCTAAGAAAATCAAAACCTCAACAGGCTCAGCAAACCCAGCAGTCGCAGGGTTTCTGATATTTTATTCATTAAATCTCTTTTTCCTGTTTGAGGTTTAGAACCGCTAACCTACTTCTTATCAACAGAAGCATCTGCAGTTCATCTCATCCTTACTGAGAGATCAGTGATACACTGACTCAATCCTCGACTCTAGGCATGAATCTCTTGCCACAAGAGAAATACATTCTTTTAGCTCCTAGAGCTATGGAAGATAATCATGCCCTACAGGTGACAGGTTTTCTCCTCTCCTTTTTGAAGGAAAAAGAGGAGAAACAACTAATAACAAGGTAGGCTATGCCCTTCACCTTGACAGTTTTCCTGTACAAGGATATCTCATAGTTTTGACTGCAGGGGGGCTTTACCTTTTTCAGAGACTTACCAAATTGTAAGTCTTCACAACTCTATATTACTTTCTATCCCTCTTAATAGAGATATTCAGTCTAAGAGTGATACTATTCAACTGGCGGGCTTACTTTTTAAGCCCATAGGATTTTCTTCATTACCTACTCCAGTAAGTGGTTTCCATACAGAGCTTTCTTCCCCTTTGCAATCTTCTCAAATATTTATTTTAAGACAGCTTTTCAGACCATAATTGAGTTTTACCACTCCTAATTATGTCTGTCGGTCCTTTTCCAAACTATAGGACCTAACTTTTTCTGCTGCCTTAATAACAAATAATTTCAAGAGAGGTTCCAAAACCTACTTGGACAATTTATCATTGCAGGCAACTGGCCTGTCTACTATTCTTAGCCATCTTCAATTCTTTTTGGCTCCAACAGAATAGATTAGGTTGCACACTGGCAATTAAACAGCCAGATCTTACCTAAGCAACCTACAATATGCTCTCTGCAATTATACAAAAAAGCTCTGCAACTATGGGCCTTTGCCAGAGAGCGTTAGAGCCATTCCTAGTAGGTAACTTCCAGATGGTTAAAAAGGCTTTGCCCAGCCATGCTCCTACATGACTGGTTTTTCTTACTCATATCATCTTCCTTAAAATTTCCTTTTAAGGGGAAGGAACCAGGGCTTAGACCACGTGAAAGCATAAGGAATTGCTCAATTCCCTGGGTTGTTCCACATCTCCAGTGGAACTCTTACAACAGGGATGCATTCCTTTTCACTGCAGTCGGTCCTTGTCTAGTGCATTCCTTCTAATTCCCAATACTTCATTGAAGCTTATGCTGAACAAAGAACTCATGATACTCATATTGCCCTCACAGAGGGGCAAACATGGTATCCTCTTATATTGCGTCGTCTTCTCCACACTGAAGTTATAGAAGGATCCAGACTTGTTGTCTTAAGACTAAGGATCTCCTCTGCACCCCTTCACGTAGGTCTCCATTTCTGGTTATTCAAAGGCTAGAATTTTTAAAGAAATCTAGACCTCTCCTTCTAAGTAAGAACATTCCACTAGTTTCCATGTGACCTTCTCCATGGTTCTTCCACGTGTAACCAGAAAGAGATTCTCTATTCATATTCTCAAGCAGATCTTACCCTTTCTTGTTATTAAGTGAATCTCTCTCTCTGTATGTATATGTGTGTGTGTGTATATATATATATCTGACTCTGAAAGATTTGTTACTGTCCATATTAATGCTGTTCCAGCATACCATAGCGTTTTAAATGGACAGCCAATTTCTATGGTAATTAGAAACTACCTTCTTTTACCATAATCTTTCCGGTTACGTTACATCTGAAACTCTCCATGTAAAGTCGTCATCCTAAGTGACATCACTTAGGGAAGACATTACTGATCTTCAAGAAATTGGAGGCTACACCGCCTACTACAAATGTTTCTTTCTTTCGTCTGGATAGAGGGGTCTTAAAGACCCATCCTTTTCCTGCAAACCAGTCAGATTTATCTCCTCTCTTTCCTAGAGCCTTATTCTGCTCCAAGGACAAAGAGCTTCAAAGAGCTTTAGCTTCTCCTCCAAGGTCCAACCTCATTAAACTCCCCCAGTTTTTTCTTCTGGGATTAGTTCTAGCCATTAAGGCTTCTGACCTCTGCCTGTATTGCAAAATTTATTTTCCTCTACTTCACAGGGTGGTAATTTCTTTGAGGCTAATGTACTGGCTCTTAGCACCAGACACATATTAGCCTCAACAAATACTTTCGCAATACTTTTGAATAAGGTCCACATTAGAAAATTGGAATTCAATATTTACTAACATTTATGATCTACACAAGGACTCCCCTCTAGACGCCTTGTTTAGTCAAGCTATTCCACAGCACGCCCTTTTTAATTCAACTCCTACCCTCCATCCCTTGGATGCCTGAGGTTCTGGGAAATAGCATGGCCCATCTATTAGATTTGCAACATGCTGGGACCTCCTCTAGGCATCTATAGCTTAGGAGACCCCATATGTGAAGACTCATTCCTGCTTGTTCCTGGAGATAGCACAGTTACCTGTAACAGGTAATCTCTGGGAACAGCAGGAATAAGTCTTCACAACCCACCCACCTCCCCTAGGAGTTGTTCTCTCTCTCTAATTTGTCTACTTCCCTCCTTCAGTCTCAGCTACAAACCCAACTGATGAGAGGGAAGTGAATGGGCGGGAAGGCAGCGCGCATGCGTGTGGGATGCTCCCAAAGGCTTTCTTTTTGGACGCTGGGGAGCGTTCCCACGCAGGCTCCGTCGTTACCGACATACCCATATGTGAAGACTTATTCCTGCTGTTCCCAGAGATCACCTGTTACAGGTAAGTAACTGTGCTTAACAGGAGGGAGGGGCACATGCTCCAATCTTTTAGCATTATAATAAAGTTTAATGGCTGTGTTTTGAAGTAATGAAAGACGTTTAATGCTATATTGCAATAATCCAGCTTTTTCAGTATGACAGCGTCGATTGATATCTTTAGGGCCTTTGTATCAAGGTAAAGTCTAATAGATCTGATCAGTCTTAAAGCATAAAAAGATTTAGTAGTTATCAAAGTTTTGAGTGGCTGGAATGAGAGATGCTTATCCAAAATTACTCCCAAAGAGGTTATGGTATCGGTGACACTAATAGCACTTCCAAAGATAGAGAGAGTGAATTTACAGAGTAAGTTAGGCCTGGAAATCCAAAGAGCCATAGATTTCTTGGTATTTGAAATGAGTTTGAGTTTGAATCTATTCAGCTACCAAATTGTAAGGGTATTGTTAATTTCGATGTGAATGACTTGTTCCATGTAGAGTGAGAAAAAATTTGTATATCATCTCCTAAACTCTGAATAAGAGTGGTTAATGGGGCCAAAATTTTTTAAATAGCATGGACACCAGGATGGATCCCTGTGGGAGGCCACAGACTGGAGGATAACGCTTAGATAATGAATGCCCAGTATTAACTGTATAAGTAGGAATTCAAGTAACATCTGAACCAGTCAAGTGCAGTAGCAATTCCTGTATCTTGTAGTCTGATTAACAGTAATTGGTGATCCACCAGATCAAGTCCAGTTGAAATATGACTATCCTTACCATCATCAAAGCAAGTCAGAATGTCATTTTGTATAGCAATCAGTAGTGTTTTGGTTCTATGCAAGGCCTGAAAACGATTGTCTTGGATGAAATGAGTTATTTGATTCCAAGAAAAGGAATAATTGCCAATAAATTATTTTTTCTACTAGTTTAGCTATGAATGAGAGACTAGAGATCAGTTAGTAGTTGGATGGTAATGAAGGATCCGATTTAGAATCTTTCAGACTCGGACGTATAATGGAATTTTTCCAGATTTCAGGGACAAAACTCTGGCTAAGGCTGGTATTTATCAGCTATGATAGGCTAGGAGAGAGCAGTTCGTTTATAAGCGTAGGAGGGATTTGGTCCTTAAGTGAGGAGCAGAGGTTCCTAGATGTAAGTCTTTTCTGAAAACCAGTAAAGAATCTCATTGGTATTGAGGACCTATGAGATTGCAAGATGGCATTATCCCTCTTGGGAGACAGATTAGTACTATCAGATTTTAAAGAGATTCGGGTCAGCAATAACTCGATGGCAGGCATTTCATTCAGTACATATGTTTGTTTTGTCTTCTAAGTGATTTCTTAATTGATCAGGAGAAAGTAACTGAATCATTTTTCTGTTTCATCTATTGTGCAAGTTCATGGACTAAATGAAATAGTTGCCAGGGAAAGTTTTCACAAGAATGGATTTTGGCGGAGTAAAACTCCTTTTCAGATTTTCTAATTAGAGCCTATTGGGATTGTTCTACAGTTTTTATGATCAACTAGACTTTGAGATTTACACTATTTCTCTGCTCTCCACAAACGTTGCTGAAGCTGTCGAAGGTTCCTATTATACCAAGGGGTATGTTTCTAAACAGCAGTAGCGACTTCTGTGCGATATTGGAATCACAGCCCCATTGAAATCAATGGGGCCGTGGCTCTAATATTACATGGAAGCCGCTACCGCTGTTTAGTAAACATACCCCCAAGTGTGCTTACGACAAGAGTTGTTCCTGTACGTAGCCCCAGTCTGGTCCCGGACCTCTAAGTTGTCAACCTTAATCAGCAGCTTGGAGACTGAGGAACCACCTTCTTTTCATGATGTCACTCCTATATAACTCTGGCATCCGCCTCCCTTCATCAGTTACCTCAGTCTCCAAGCAGCTGACTAGGTTGAGCTCGGGGGTCCGGGCTCACTGGAGGAACAACTAAGCCATAGTTTCAGTGTAGGGATTAGTCTAAATTTGGTTTCATTTGGGTTACAACGTCTTGTTTGCAAAAAAAAAAAAAAAAAATTAACCAAGAAGGAAATTGAGGTGCTGTACCTTTAAGGTATAGGACCTGTGCCTGCCGGTGCCTTAGGCCTTTCTCTCTCCCTCTGCCCGTCTTCAGCTGTTCGACAGAGTCGGAGGGGTCGGCTCACCCCCGGTTTGGAGCAGGGATTGTGAGCCGGCAGAGTGCCTCGCGTCCAGCCAAGCGCCAAACAGAGGATCTGCCTGTGAGCGCGCCTCTGGCTGGACGGAAAGGGGAGAAGCAGGAGTCGATCTGCCACGGGGTGTGCAAAGTTCGGGGATTGCCAGAAGGGCCGGACTGTGACTCCTTTCGCCCCTCCTTCGCTGCTTTGGCGGCTCAGGTAAGGAAGCGGGGGGGCATGTGACTTCGGCGATCGCTTCTCTCTTCACCGCGGCGCGAGTACGCCTTGCGGCTGTACAGGCCCGGCCACGTGGCACCTGCGCGGGAGTGCTTTTTGGATCCTGCGCTTTTTCCCGGCCCCTTCTGCTCGGCTAGGCTGCCGTGCGGTAGTGATAGTGGCTCCGGGGAGCCGGCTGGGCGATTTTTGTCTTTTCTAGCAGTGCTTTAAAAAAAAAAAAAAAAAAGAGTTCCTTTTTTCCTGAGGGGCTGCTTGCCTTGGGGATTGGTAGGGCCTTACGTGACAGTGAAGCCCCCTACCCCTATGTCTCCCAAGACACAGTGTATGATTTGTGGGAATAAGAGATCCACCCTGTCGGACTCCGGGGTGTGCAAAAGTTGCTCTAAGGAGGCAGCAACTCTGGATCCCCCCGAGGTGAGCGTGGGGGAGCTGCCGGGGTCGGAGGTGGGGCCTTCGGTTGGCTCTCCTCCAGGCCCATCCCGGGCGGAGCCGGTGGCGGGACCGTCGACCACCGCAACGGGACAGGTACCCCAGGCGTCCTGGGCGAGCGGACTTGAGTCAATTTTCTCCGCGGAGTTCGTGGCACTGCTGCGGCACGCAGTGGGTGGCCTGCCTCGGCCTCCTGCTGAGGTTTCGGAAGGGGTCCGCGCCAAGCGTGGCCCCCCAGCTCTCCTTGCTGAGGACCAACCTAGCAGCAAGAGGCTGCGGTTGGATACGGAGTCACTGGAGCCCTCCCTGGCATCGGAGGGACTCCCGTCGGAAGAGGAAGGCGACGCTGGGCTCCCTGAGGAAGACTTGGAGGAAGGCGAGCTCGACGACAAGGAGGAGCAGGCCAGAGTGGTCAGAGTCTTTCGGAGGGAAGAACTGCCAGCCCTGATCACTGAGACGCTGAGCGCTTTAAATATGCCAGCGCAGGGGCCGTCGGAGGACGAGTCTCTGGAGGATCCTTTGTTGCAGGTCTTCCGCAAGTCTCAGCGTGCCTTCCCGGTCCATCGGGTCTTCCAAGAGCTGATTCAGGAGGAGTGGAACGCCCCGGGGGCGGCCCTGCGGGGGTCGCGGGTACTGGGGCGGTTGTATCCTCTGGTGGATCGGGATCGGGAGGTCTTCACGCCGCCCAAGGTGGATGCTGCGGTAGCGGCGGTGATAAAGAAGACCACCATCCCAGTGGAAGGCGGCGCAGCCCTCAAGGACGCCCAGGACAGGAAGCTGGATGCCCTTCTGCGCCAGGTGTATGACACTAATGCGTTGTCTCTCCAGGCCGCTATTTGTGGGGCCTGGGTAGCCCGGGCCTGTCTTCGCTGGTCTCAACAAGTGCGTCCAGCGCAGGCGGAGGGCAGATCTGTGGAGGCGGCCCGCCTGGAGTCGGGGGCGGCCTACTTATCTGATCTGCACTATGACCTTATGAGGGGTCTATCTAGCAGTATGGCGTCGGCGGTCGCTGCCCGCCGGTACCTGTGGCTCCGTTCCTGGGCGGCGGATTCTTCTTCGAAGACCAGGCTGAGTAAACTCCCGTTCAAGGGACGTCTCCTATTTGGAGAGGATCTGGAGAAGTTGGTCAAGGACCTGGGCGAGTCTAAAGGTGGTAAGTTGCCGGAAGACAAACCCAAGCAAGGCCGTGGCGCCTCGTCCAACAGATCGCAACAACGGGACTTTCGCCGCTCGCTCGCGCTTTCCCCGGTTTGCTGCCGGTCAGCGGGGCCGGTTTCCCGTCCGAAACCAGGGGTTTCGGGGCTTCAGAGGAGCTGGCAGAGGTTTTGGGGGGGGGCCTCGACCTCCTCCTCCCCCTCCTCAGCCCTGCGCAAGACGCAATGAGATACGGCGGACCCAGGAGCCGCTGGTTCCCGTAGGAGGCAGGCTGCGGGAGTTCTATGGCGCCTGGGTCCATATGACTTCGGATCAGTGGGTCCTGGAGGTCATCAGAGACGGATATGCGCTGGAGCTGCAGCAACCAGTGCGCGATGCCTTCGTACGGTCCCCCTGCAAAGCGCTCAGCAAGTGCGCGGCGGTGCGGGAGACCGTGCAAAGGCTGCTGGACCTCCGGGCGATCGAGCCGGTACCGCCAGACCAACACGGTTGCGGTCGATACTCCATATATTTCGTGGTCACAAAGAAGGGCGGAGGGTTCCGGCCTATCCTGGACCTCAAAGGGGTAAATCGGTGCCTGCGGGTGACACACTTCCGCATGGAAACTCTCCGGTCCGTCATTGCAGCGGTCCGGCCGGGCGAGTTTCTCACCGCTCTGGATCTGTCCGAGGCCTACCTTCACATTCCCATTCAACAGGACCACCACCGGTTCCTCCGCTTTGCGGTGCCTTTCGGACATTTCCAATTCCGAGCGCTGCCGTTCGGGCTAGCGACGGCCCCGCGCACCTTCACAAAGGTGATGGTGGTGGTGGCGGCGGCCCTGCGCAAGGAAGGCGTCCTGGTGCACCCGTATCTGGACGACTGGTTGATCAGGGCAAAGTCGAGGGAAGAGAGCGTGAGGGCCACGTCCCGGGTAGTCGGGTTCCTGGAGAGCCTAGGTTGGGTGGTCAACAGGACGAAGAGCCAGTTGGTCCCCTCCCAAGACATAGAATACCTAGGAGCGCGCTTCGACACGGGAACCGGTCAGGTGTTCCTTCCGCGGCAGAGAGCCCAGAAGTTGCGGTTGTTGGTACGGAAGTTCTTGAAGAGACGGGAGTCCACGGCGTGGCAGTACCTTCAACTGCTGGGCACCATGGCGGCGACCCTCGAGCTGGTACCGTGGGCGAGGGCCCACATGCGGCCTTTGCAGAGGGCGCTTCTCAGGCGCTGGTCGCATCAGCGGGATCCCCTGTCCCAAAAACTCGCATGCCCGGATGAGACGCGAGCGGGGATGCGCTGGTGGCTGGATCCCCGCTCCTTGCAGAAGGGGAGGCCTCTGGCGGTGCCCGAGTGGATTGCGTTGACAACAGATGCCAGCCTTCTGGGTTGGGGGGGTCACTGTCGGGGCCAATTCGCTCAGGGACGGTGGGACCCCCCGGAGCGCTCGTGGTCGATCAATCGCCTGGAATTGCGTGCGGTGTTCCGGGCGTTGGAATGGTTTCAGTCGATTCTCGACGGTTCGGCAGTCAGAGTATTCTCCGACAACGCCACGGCCGTGGCTTATATCAATCGCCAAGGCGGGACCAGCAGCGCGACTCTCGAGGCAGAGGCCGAGGCCCTGTTCGCGTGGGCCGAGAGGCATCTGCTGGCAGTGTCGGCAGCGCACGTGGCAGGAGTGGACAACGTGGAGGCCGACTTTCTCAGTCGAGTGCGAGTGGATCCGGGAGAGTGGGTTCTCCACCCGGAGGTGTTCGCGATGATCACGCGGCGGTGGGGCATCCCCGTGATGGATCTGATGGCCACTTTCAGCTCCATGAAAGCCAGCCGCTTCTTCAGCAGACGAAGGGAGCGCATGTCCGAGGGTCTCGATGCGCTGATTCAGCCCTGGCCGGAGGGCCAGTTGTTGTACGTCTTTCCGCCGTGGGTTCTCATCGGCCGGGTGATCCAGCGAGTGGAGAGCTTCGGGGGGATGGTGATCCTGATAGCTCCGGACTGGCCGCGCCGCCCTTGGTACGCGGATCTGCGGAGGCTTCTGGTCGCGCGACCGTGGCGCCTTCCGGTGCGCCCGGACCTGCTAGCGCAGGGGCCTCTATTCATGCCCCATGTGGATCGGTTCTCGCTTATGGCTTGGCTATTGAAAGGGCACGGCTGAGAACTCGGGGCTATTCCCCGGCGGTGGTTTCCACCCTGTTGAAAGCTCGTAAGCGGTCTACGTCTTTGGCGTATGTTCGGGTCTGGAGAGTTTTTGAGGCGTGGTGCAGTGAGCGGCGCTGGGTGCCTCTCAAGGCTTCTCTCTCTCAGATCTTGGACTTTCTGCAGTGCGGTTTCGACAAGGGTCTGGCGGCGGCTTCGCTTCGGGTGCAGGTCGCGGCTCTGGCGTGCTACCGCGGGCGAGTGGCTGGTAGATCCCTGGGCGAGCATCGGGATGTCAAGCGGTTTTTGCGTGCAGTGGCGTTAATTCGACCGCCCAGGAGGCAGCCGGTGCCGCAGTGGCATCTCCCACTTGTGCTGTCGGCACTGGAGCGGGAGCCTTTCGAGCCTTTGCGCTCGGCTTCCTTGAAGGATCTCACATTGAAGGTCGTGTTTTTGGTGGCCATTTGTTCGGCCAGGCGCATCTCGGAGTTGCAGGCGCTGTCCTGTAAGGAACCCTTCTTGGTCTTTTTCGAGTCCAAGGTGGTCTTGCGGCCCGTGCCGGCCTTCTTACCCAAGGTCGTGTTGGCGTTCCATTTGAATCAGGAGATTTCCTTGCCGGTGTTCCGGTCGGACACGACGGGCTCCGCTTCCAGGACGCTCGATGTCTGTCGGGCCTTGAAGAGGTATCTTCGACGTACGGCGGGGTTCCGCCGTTCGGAGAGATTGTTTATCCTGTTCGCGGGTCCTCGCCGAGGAGAAGCGGCATCCAAAGCCTCCATCGCCAGGTGGATCCGGGAGGCGATTTCGTCGGCTTATTTACTGAAGGGGAGAGCGGTGCCGGAGGGGCTGAGGGCCCATTCCACCAGGGCCCAGGCTACATCCTGGGCGGAGCTCCAAGCTGTGCCGCCAGCGGAAATTTGCAGGGCGGCCACGTGGTCGTCTTTGTCTCCTTTTATCAGACATTACCGATTGGACGTTCAGTCCGCGCAGGATGCCAGGTTCGGGCGGCGGTGCTGCAAGCAGTTGCGGCTGGGCCCTCCCGTTAGATCTACTGCTCTGGTACTTACTCAGAGGTCCGGGACCAGACTGGGGCTACGTACAGGAAGGTGAAATTAGACTTACCTGCTAATTGTTGTTCCTGTAGTAGACCCAGTCTGGTCCCGCATCCCACCCGGTGTTGCTGGGGGGGGGCTTGCAGCACGGTCTTCTGTTCGTTTTCTGATGACAGGTAAGAAAAGCAGTTTCGGTGTCATCTTTGTGGGGGTGGTCGGACAGGTGAGAGGTTAGTCGGGGCACCCTCAGTGTTCACAGTTCGCGAATTTATTCGTGTTCATGTTTCAGTCATGGGGGGTTGGAATTTGCGGTTTGTAATTGGGGTCTTAACTTATTTGTTGCTCTGGTGAGTCTGCTTTGTCATTAGGGTACTGATGAAGGGAGGCGGATGCCAGAGTTATATAGGAGTGACATCATGAAAAGAAGGTGGTTCCTCAGTCTCCAAGCTGCTGATTAAGGTTGACAACTCAGAGGTCCGGGACCAGACTGGGTCTACTACAGGAACAACAATTAGCAGGTAAGTCTAATTTCACCATTTTCTCTCAGCAGGATAAAATGATCCAGAGTTTCTTTCAGAGTGTTATCCCATGTGGTTGCTTTATCATCAAGGGATGAATCTGAGTTAATAGTTTGCAAACAGGTATGAAGGTGTTGAGTAAAAGCGTCTTTCTCCAGGACCAAGCAGGAAGTCAGTCCTCACATATGGGTGACGTCGGCGCCGACGGAGCCCTCGCGGAGCAATTTTCCCCAGCTTTCAAAGAAAGCCTTTGGGAATTGCAGCGCGCATGCGCGGTCCTCTTCCCGCCCAAGGGTGCCATCTTGCTCAGTCTTCTTTTTTCCGCGGAGCCCTACAGACGTTGTCTGTGAATCCCCGCAGAAAAGTTGATTTTTCTCTATTTTCCTCTGTTTTTTCTTCGGTTCGACGCCGGTTCTTTTCCCGCCCGGACTCGCGACGCCGGTTGCGAGTCCGTCCTTTATTTTTCGGTTTTTTGTCCTTCGTGACAGATTTCGTGCTTTTTTTTTCCTTTTTCCCTGGCTGCCCGGTCGTTCGACCTCGCAGGGGCCCTTTTTCCCCCGATGGCGGCCAGTGGTTTCAAAAAGTGTGACCTCTGTAAGAAACTTATGTCTCTTACAGACACTCATGACTTCTGCCTCCGCTGCCTCGGCCCAGATCATGACCCCATGATCTGCGGACCATGCGGCAAAATGTCCTCAAAAGCATTGAGGAGTCGGCAGCACCAGCGGGAGCGTATCTTCTCTGACTCCGGCCGGGCTCGGACCTCGTCAGAGGCTTCGACGTCTCGGGACTCTGGTCCTGAGCATCGTCTGAGTTCCTCTGAAAGGGGGTCTCCTACCCGGGAGCATCATCGGAAGAAGAAACCCGCGAGGGCGGGATCGGTGGACGCTCCTGGTTCCTCGTGGGCCAGGTCGCATAGCCCCGATTCCCGTCCCGGGTCCTTGGAGTCGGAGAGGCCGTCAAAACATCCTCGACTCGAGGTGGACTTGCCCGCTCACGTAAGTACTGTTGTCCTCGTAGACTCGCCTCCGAAGGACCCGACGTCGGGCCCGACGCCGTCGGGGCCCGAGTCGGGGTCTCCTGAGCTCGGACTCAGGTTGACGGCCTTGGAGTGCAGTTTGTCTGCCTTCTTGGACCAGCAGCGGGCATTGATCGCTGGCCTCGCTGGCGCTTCTGCCCTGACCGCCGGGACGTCGACCTCCAAGTCGACCCCGGAGACCGAGCCGATCCTCGAGTCCATGAGGGCTCGAGTCGATCCTCGGTCGAGGTCTCCTTCGGCCTCCCATTCGGGACCGAGGTCGTCGATGCCAACTCCCTCGGCGTCGGGGCGGATGGCATCAGTGCCCGCCCGACCGGAGCCGGTCGACTCCTCCTCCGAGGAGTCGGCCTGGGAATCTGAGGACGAAGAGTCACCTGGTTCCTTTCGGACTCGGTGTGTCCCTTCGGACTCCCCCGAGTCCGAACCTCGGAGACGGTCCCCCCCGGAGGATACCCGGTTCTCGGATTTCGTGAGGGATATGGCCAAAGCCTTGGCCTTCCCTGCGGATCCCGAGGAGGAGCCTCGAGTCGAAGAACTCGATGCCCTCCAATATAACTCTCCCCCGAAGGAGGCCTTTATTGTACCGGTTCCTCCCATGCTGGAACGGCTTCTCTTCCGCATGTGGGAGAGCCCGGCGTCGTCGCCGGTGTTAAGCAAGCGGGTCGATTCCATTTACCGAGTCCGCAAGAGCCCCGGGTTCCAAAAGGCACAACTACCGCACCATTCCATGGTGATGGAATCGGCCATGCATAGACTTAAGAGTCAAAAAATGCACTCCTCGGTGCCCCCTGGTAGGGAAACCCGAAGCCTGGATGCCCTCGGTAGGAAGTGCTTCCAGGGCTCTATGCTTGCTTGTCGAGTCCAGACATACCAGCTCTACATGGGCATGTATCTCCGAGACCTGGCTAAGGAAATAGCCGGGTTCTCTGCTGGTCTCTCCGACGAACCTTTGCAGAGGTTCCAATCCTTGTCTACTGGTATTCGGGAGTGCTCCAAGTTTATCTCTCGAGCAGCCTATGATGATTTTGAGGCTTCGGCTCGAGTAGCCGCGGCCGGCATCGGTGTACGCCGCCAGGCTTGGCTTCAGACGTCCGACCTCGAGCCCTGGGTGCAGGACAAGTTGGTCGATGTCCCCTGCCGAGGTGATAACCTCTTTGGCAAGCCCATGGATGAGAAGGCTGCACAAATCGAGACGGAGACTCTCACCAGGACTCGTCTCTCAAGGAAGACCTCTGCCCCTTCTCAAAAGAAGAAGGCCTCGGGGAAAAAGCCCTTTTACCCGAGGAAGGGGGCTGCCTATAAATACTACCCTCAGTATCAGGCCTCACCAGCTCCCCCACAGGGAAAGCAGGCCAAGGGACGGGGTAATGGGTCCCGTAGGCAGCAAGCCCCCAAGCCTGCACCACCGGCCCCTGCTCAGCAGGGTGGGGGTTTTTGACTTTCTCAGCATAGCCTCTCCCCCTCAGCTGGTTTCTCTCAGCACAGGAGGCCGGCTGGTCCACTTTGCCCACAGGTGGTCCAACATCACCACAGATACCTGGGTGCTCCAGATAGTTCAAAAGGGCTATCTTCTTCATTTTCACCAGGTACCTCCCTCCTACTTTCCAGGGGAGCCTTCCAGACTTCCTCTGCACAGGGACTTACTCCTTCAGGAGTTAGCAAGTCTTCTTCAGGAACAAGCCGTGGAACCGGTGCCCCACCACCTGGAGGGTCAGGGGTTTTATTCCCGATACTTCCTGATTCCGAAAAGAACAGGAGGCCTCAGGCCCATCCTAGACTTGCGAAACCTCAACAAGTTCATTGCAAAGGAAAAGTTCAAAATGCTTACCCTTGGAATCCTGCTGCCCTACCTCCAGCAGGGAGACTGGCTATGCTCCTTAGATCTAAAGGATGCGTATACTCATATCCTTATTCATCCAGACCACAGACAATACCTCAGGTTTGTGGTGGACGGACGCCATTAGGACGGACGCCTATCCTCCGCCCCCAGAGTGTTCACCAAATGCCTAGCAGTGGTGGCGGCCTATCTGAGACTTCAGGGTCTCTTTGTGTTCCCATACCTGGACGACTGGCTCATCAGGGCCCAGTCTGCCCAAGAAGCCACTCAGGCTACTCATCGCACGGTGGCTCTGCTCCAGCACTTGGGATTTGTCATAAACTTCGCAAAGTCCACTTTGCTCCCCTCTCAAGATCTAGAATTCATCGGCGCCTAGTTGGACACTCTTCAGGCGCAGGCCTTCCTGCCTCTGGACAGGGCCCAAAGGCTCATGGATCTCGCCAGCCGCTTTCACAGCAATTCCCTGGTCTCGGCCAGGCAATTTCTGAGACTGCTCGGCCATATGGCTTCCACGGTCCATGTAACCCCCTATGCCCGCCTGAACATGCGACCTGCTCATTGGTGCCTTCACAAACAATGGCATCAGGCCACTGGGAGCCTAGCGGACTCCATACAGATCTCCGACCAGCTGGTCTCCTCTCTGCGATGGTGGCTTCACCTGCCAAACCTAGTGCTCAGGGTGACTTTTCAGCCCCCTACACATTCTCAGGTCCTGACGACCGATGCTTCTCTCCAGGGTTGGGGAGCACATTGCCAAGGGACTTGTACTCAGGGTCTCTGGACTCCTTGGGAGTCCGCTCAGCAGATCAACTTCCTGGAGCTCAGAGCCATCCGCCTAGCGCTCAAAGCCTTCTCTCACCTGATTTCTCACCAGTCAGTACTTGTCCAGACAGACAATCAGGTTGCCATGTTCTACGTGAACAAGCAAGGCGGAACCGGCTCCTTCCTTCTCTGTCAGGAAGCACAGAAGCTCTGCTCTTGGGCCGTCCATCGCAACATCGTCCTCAAAGCTGTCTATCTCCCAGGTCAAGAAAACTACCTGGCAGACAAACTGAGCAGGGTCCTCCACCCGCACGAGTGGAGGTTGGATCCGCTTGTGGTTCAGCGGATCTTTCTCCGGTGGGGCCTCCCCACCATGGATCTGTTCGCCAGTCCTCTGAACCGACAGCTTCCCAGATTCTGCTCGCGACAGCCGCATCCTCTCCGGGTGGCGGCGGATGCTTTTCTGATTCCATGGTCCACGGGCCTCTTGTATGCCTTTCCACCCATGCCCCTGGTATCTCGGACGCTCTTCAAGGTTCTCAGAGACAAGGCGTCGGTGATCCTAGTGGCTCCCCGGTGGCCGAGACAACCTTGGTTCCCGCTTATGCTGCAGCTGGCGGTGGACACACCTCTTCCTCTGGGGTTTCAGCCCGACCTCCTCTCGCATGATCAGGGGATGCTCCTGCACCCCAACCTTCGGTCCCTTCATCTGATGGCCTGGCTGCTGAAAGGGTAGTCCTTGCTCCTCTCCAGATACCTCCAGATGTGGAAGAGGTCGTCTTGGCCTCCAGGAGGCCTTCCACCCGGAAGTCCTACGCTCTTAAGTGGCGTCGGTTCTCCGTCTGGTGTACTCAGCAGTCTCAAGACCCCTTCTCCTGTTCAGCATCAGTGGTATTGCAGTACTTGCTTTCCCTTTCCAATCTTGGACTTAAGTCCAACTCGGTCAAGGTCCACCTCAGTGCTATTTCTGCGCACCACCTACCGGTGGAGGGTAGGCCTCTTTCCAGCCACCCTCTGGTGGCTCGTTTTCTCCGGGGCCTTCTACTCCTTAAACCACCTTTGCGCCCTCCAGCCCCGAACTGGGATCTCAATGTGGTTTTACAGCGGCTTACCTGTCCGCCTTTTGAGCCTATGGCTACCTGTCCTCTTCGTTTTCTTTCCTGGAAAACCTTGTTCTTGGTGGCCCTCACTTCTGCTAGACGCGTTAGTGAGCTGCAGGCCCTGGTATCTGATCCTCCTTACACTAGGTTCTACAAGAACCGGGTAGTCCTACGGACTCACCCTAAGTTTCTTCCTAAAGTGGTTTTCCCCTTTTCACATCAACCAGGAGGTGGTACTTCCGACCTACTTTCCCAGGCCACACTCCAGCCGAGCTGAAATGGTCCTGCATACCCTGGACTGTAGAAGGGCGCTGAACTTCTACCTAGACTGTACGCGGGGGCACCGAAGGGCTGTTCAGCTCTTCTTGTCTTATGACCCCAACAAGTTGGGGCTCCCTGTCTCCAAGCGTACTCTGTCCATCTGGATTGCGGACTGCATCGCTTGGGCTTACGAGGCTGCGGGCCTCGTGCTGGAAGATAGAGTCACCGCTCATCGTGTTCGGGCGAAGGCTACGTCAGTGGCTTACCTCCGCTCTATTCCGTTGGCAGACATCTGCCGGGCCGCTACTTGGTCTTCAAGCCAGACTTTTGCAGCCCATTACTGCCTGGAGAGGGAGTCCCGCAGGGACAGTGCTTTCGGACAGGCAGTCCTCCGTAACCTCTTCGAGGTATAGGCAACTCCTACCCTCCATCCCGGATGTTGGGCTACCGGTTGGAGACGTATTCAGAGAAGATTCCTTCCTTCTGTGCTGCTGAGCTAGAGGGAGCTCATTTTTGTGCTTAGGGTCTCCGGTAGCCTTAAGCTTGGGAGTCCCATATGTGAGGACTGACTTCCTGCTTGGTCCTGGAGAAAGCCTAGTTACTCACCTGTAACAGGTGTTCTCCAGGAGCAGCAGGAATCAGTCCTCACGACCCTCCCTCCTCCCCTTGGAGTTGCAGTTTTATGCTTTCGTTTTTGCTAATTTTTGCTGTCTTTTTGCTATGTCATCTGACTGAGCAAGATGGCACCCTTGGGCTGGAAGAGGACCGCGCATGCGCGCTGCAATTCCCAAAGGCTTTCTTTGAAAGCTGGGGAAAATTGCTCCGCGAGGGCTCCGTCAGCGCCGACGTCACCCATATGTGAGGACTGATTCCTGCTGCTCCTGGAGAACACCTGTTACAGGTGAGTAACTACGCTTTATCAAGGGATTTGTGTGGTGGGGTCCCTAACTAAAAAAGTGCTGGTACTCATATGTAGTGCTCTTTCATTAATACATGAGGACCATGGGTCAATTTCAGTAGCCAATTAAAAGAAATTGATACTCTGTACCACCGAGTACCCCCTCAAAATAAGCCCTGATGACAACAATGTATTGGGGGTGATTGTAAACTAATTGGGTCAGAAAATTATGTGTCCAAGAAACCGGGGCAATCTTAAGGGTATGAGTGATAGAGGATACACTTCTAAAATAAGAAGGATCTAAGAAGTGGCCCATCAAATAGACTGGGACAGATGATAAAATTTGAAAAACAAAATCATTCAACAAGGAAAGAAAATTCCTCTCAATGCCTGGAGCTGGAGAATCAGTATAAAGGTTAAAGACACCCATTAGCAACAAATCACCCTGCAAGAGACTAAATTCAGCAATCAGCAGACTTAGCTTATCTAAGAATGGGTGAGTAGCTGGAGGTGGGTGATAAATAACTAAACAGAAGTGGATTTGTAGACAGCTGAACCAATAGGAAATTAGAGATTCGTATGGTATGACAAGGAATCTCTTTAGCTTTCAATTTGTTAGTAAATAGCAAAGAAACTCCTCTGCCATGTTTGAAAGCAATATACTGCAAATGTTTGATTACTTTCTGGACAGAAATGAAGGCGGGTAATGATGTTCACCCTCCTCCTACCAGGTTTCTCTAACTGCCATAACATAAAAGCAATGTCCAAAAGTAGTGCCGGCTGCTCCACCAAGCCTCTCCATATGCCATCTTCAGACTTCTTTCATTCCACTTTGCTGCTCCATATGCCTGAAACAAACTAACTGTCACTACATTAGGTTCCATCTCTGGCACTATTGAAATCCAGGCTAAAATCCATCTCTTTGTGGTTGCTTTTGGATCCCTGATCCACTCATTTTCCTGTTCATCATCTATGTGTATCCTTACTATACCTTTGTCTTGATTAGATTGTAAGCTCTGATGAGCAGGGTCTGTCTTGCATCTATATGTACAGCGCTGCGTATGTCCTGTAGCACTATGCAAATAAGTAGTACTATTAGAACCTCCAATGCTGCTCTGAGAACAGAGGGGACTCCATGTCATAGTTCCCCCCTCCTCCCTGGGTTTCAGCAAGGGGCTGGTTTTCCTGACCCCTTTTCACTGGATTTTGTCCAATTTGTGCACCAAGCCTTTTTGGTGTTAGAGTTCTGCAGGGCAGAACTGAATGTGGTGCTAGCTGATGGTTCTGTTCCAGAAGGTCCAGAGACCGCCGCCTCCTGTGTCAGGTACTACAGATGTGAAGAAGCCACATTTCTTAGAGCAATTTCCTCAAATAGGTTAGTTTTGCTCATACCATGACAATCATGAGCCTTACTCCTAAACCCCAGGGTATATGGAGTATGATCCTAGTCTCAAATTTGCTAACACTTGCCATTAATACTTGCATCATGCCAACAAGAATTTCCTTCTGGAGTTCATAAGATGTAACGTGCATAGACCACTTCAGATCGTTCTGCTAGACCAGTCCAGACTAGTGGGTTATGTCCCCCATGCAGCCGATGATTGAGGTAGAGAAAAAATGAGAAGCTTCTAGTGACATCACTAATACTTGTGCTGGTACAGCTAAGGCCACACGTCAATATTCCTCTGTCTCCAGGAGATGTGAATGCTAGACCAGTGCAGCTTGTATCTGGAATCTGGATAGCTCCTGGGCATCCCTCCAGTTGGATGCCTCTCAGTGGAGCTAAGGAGTAGACATCTCCAGGGCATATCTGCGGATACCCCACTGGAGTTTCCCACTTAGAGGGGGGAAAGGCTGTGCTCTGTATCTTGTCTTGACTAGTTGAGCTTTTGGGCCTGTGCCAGCTGAAGTCCTCTTTCCTGATCGTCCCTCCAGTCTAGTCCCGGAATCTCTGGGGTTGTCATCCTCTTCCAGAAGCTTGGAGACTGAGAACTGTCATTCTTATGACCTCACTGGTATATAAGCCCTGGAACCGCCTCCTTTCACCAGTTATCTCAGTCTCCAAGCAGCTGGAGGTTGGGTGAGCCCAGGGATTGCGGCTCACTTGAGGACTATTAAGGAGAGTCTAGGTTTAGTGATTTGATATTAAGAGAAAAAAAAAAGGCACCACAGTTTACTGGATCGGGTGTTAGGAATTCTGGTGCCAGACTGCTCTGGAGCTGTTCTCCCTTCACTGTGCCATCGAGGTCTCTACCTTCCTTCCCTCCCCCCTCCACCTCTTCCCCTCTCGTTCATATTTTTACTCCGTGGAAGGAGCTTTGGGGGAGGTTGAAGAGGCAGAGCACAGACTCCGGTGTCCGTTCCTGTCTGCGGTGGAAAGGTCCCGGCTCACTGCAAGGCTCAGCGCGTGCAGAAGCATTGCCTGCAATTGCAGCTGAAGCCGGCTCTTCAAACGGCGGTGCGGCAGAGAAGTTTCCTGCTGCGGTCCTTGACTGCCGATGCCTGCAGCTCCCGGGACACGGTAGAGCGCAGGGAAGACAGCGGAGCACTCTGTTCTGGTAGCAGAAAAGGTCATAAGGTAGGATATTATTTTTGGTAGCACTGCACAGTGAAGTGCGGCCCGGGGCTGGGCAGGCCGGACCACGTGGCTCTCGCACGGGAAGTGCAGTGTGCTTTACAAGTTGTTTCTAAGCGCAGTATTTTGCTCGGGGAGCCTCGTTTTGGGGAACTTTCCTCATACTTTCAGTGGGGGAACGTTTCTGAAGAGTGCACAATATTTAAATTTAAAAAAAAAAAAAAAAAATTTTTTTTTCTTTCATATTGGGCCTGATCAGGGCCTAGGCTCTGCTTCAGGGTCTGGTGTATTTGTTGAGAGGCTCAGTTCAGCAGGATGCCTTCTAGGCCGCTTTGTTTATTGTGCAGCGCTAGAAGGGGGTCCATGTGTCCGGAGGGGGTTTGTAGAAGTTGCCGTCAGGAGTCGGCGACTATGGAGCAGGATGCAGCCGGGCGGGGGTTCAGGCGGGGATAGCGTCGAGTCCTATGGAACCCCTATTGGACACAGGAGCCGAGCGGGAACCTGTGCCTAGCACGTCTGTGGCTTCGGACCCTGGGAATGCGCAACTACCGTTACCGGGAGGCCTGGCGGCGATTTTCGCACCGGATTTCGTAGCCCTGCTTCAGCAGGCCTTTAGCGGCTCTCTAAGTAAACCTGCTGGCAGCACGCCCGAAGCAGGGCTTGGGGATAAGAGGCCGGCTACCCCTTTGTCATCAGCTGTGTCTGGCATAGCTGCGAAGAGATCCAGAGGAGACGGGGACTGAGTAGACGGGTCGGTCATGTCAGAGGGGTCTAAGGTCGGAGGATCTGGATCCTGACATGGGCCTAGATGAGGATCTCGAGGAAGGCGAGATTGCAGAACAAGAGGATCAGGCGAGGGTGGTCCGCGTGTTTCGTAGAGAGGAGTTGTCGGCTCTCATTGCAGAGTCACTTAAGGCGCTTAATATGCCGCCCGAAGGGCCACCCGAGGAAACTGCTCTGGAGGCTCCTTTGTTGCAAATTTTTAGGAAGACTCAAAGGGCTTTTCCCGTTCATAGAGTGTTTAAAGAAATGATACAGGAAGAGTGGGACATGCCAGAGGCTGCGCTTAAGGGTTCTAGAGTTATGGCGTGTCTTTACCCTCTGGTGGACCAGGAGAAGGAGTTGTTTAGGTCGCCTAGGGTAGATGCAGCGGTGTCGGCAGTTACTAAAAAGACCGCAATTCCATTAGAAGGTGGTGCGGCGCTCAAAGATGCGCAGGATCACAAATTGGAGACCTTGTTGAAGCAAGTATTTGAGGTAAATGCCCTTTCTTTACAGGTGTCGATTTGCGGAGCCTGGGTGGCGAGGCCTTGCCTACGCTGGGCGCAGCAGATTCAGGGGGGCTATACGGAGGGTGCTGACAAGGAGGCCTCCAGACTAGAATCCGGGGCAGCTTATCTGGCCGACATTCATTATGACCTTATTAGGGGGTTAGCAAAGAGTATGGCTTCCGTGATAGCGGGGCGGCGGTGTCTTTGGCTGCGTAATTGGGCAGCTGACGGCCCCTCTAAGGCGCGGTTGAGTAAGCTTCCCTTCAGGGGGAAACTGTTTGGTGAAGATTTATATAAATTGGTGAAGGACTTGGGAGAGTCCAAAGGCGGGAGATTGCCGGAGGACAAGCAGAAGCAAGGACGGCCCAATCCCATGTTGCGAGGCCAGCACCAGGACTTTCGACGTTTCCGTTCCCCTAGGTTTGCCCCAAATCAGCAGGGCCGGTTTCCCGGTAAGAACCAGGGGTTTCGGGGATTTAGAGGAGCAGGCAGGGGGTTTGCGGCCTCTTCCACTTCCTCAAATTTCAAAAAAGCACTATGAAGTGAGGGGGGCCCAGTTGGGGTTGGTTCCCGTAAGGTGTCGTTTACAGGACTTTTACCCTGCCTGGGCCCGAGTCACATCGGATCAGTGGGTGTTGGAGATGGTCCGAGAAGGTTATGCGTTAGAATTTCAGAGGTCGGTAACCGACTCGTTTGTTCAGTCTCCGTGCAGATCGGACGCAAAACGCAAAGTAGTCGGGGAGACAGTGCAGAGACTGCTCTCCCTCAAAGCAATCATGCCGGTTCCTCACGCCCAGTTAGGATGCGGTCGATACTCCATTTTTTTTGTAGTCTCGAAAAAAGAAGGAACGTTTCGGCCTATTTTGGATCTCAAGCGAGTGAATCGGTGCCTCAGGGTGTCTCATTTTCACATGGAGACCCTCAGATCCGTTATAACAGCGGAACAAAAGGGGGAATTTCTAACATCTTTAGACCTTTCGGAGGCGAATCTTCATATTCCGATTCGAAAGGAGCATCAGACGTTTCTCAGGTTTGCCGTGCCGATGGGACATTTCCAGTTCCGGGCTCTTCCCTTTGGCCTGGCTATGGCACCACGTACATTCACCAAGGTGATGGTAGTAGTGGCAGCGGCCTTGCGAAAGGAAGCAGTGTTGGTACACCCTTATCTGGACGATTGGTTGATCAAAGCGAAGTCTCGAGAAGAGAGTGGTTTAGCTACAGCCAAGGTGGTAGCGTTTTTGCAGAGTCTCGGCTGGGTAATCAACATGTCAAAGAGCAGGTTGGAACCGTCTCAGACTCTAGAGTACCTGGGGGCGTGGTTCGATACGAGAGCGGGACAGATTTTTCTTCCGCAGCAGCGGGTGCTGGGACTCAGGAGGTTGGTTGCGCAGTTTCTCGCCAAGCAGGGCCCCTCGGCCTGGGATTATCTGCAGTTGCTAGGGACCATGGCGGCAACGCTCGAGTTGGTGCCATGGGCGAGAGCCCACATGAGACCGTTGCAAAGGGCGCTGTTGAGAAGGTGGTCACATCAGAAGGATCAGCTGTCGCAATGGCTTCAGTGTCCGCCGCTGACACACGAGGCGCTTCAGTGGTGGTTGCGGCCAGGGGTTCTGGAGAAAGGGATGCCCTTGGACTCGTCTGCATGGATGGCGCTGACGACAGATGCCAGCCTTTTGGGCTGGGGGGCTCACTTTCAGGGACAATTTGCGCAGGGGCAGTGGTCCAGACTGGAGAAGAGTTGGTCGATCAACAGGCTGGAGTTGAGAGCGGTGGCTCTGGCGTTGCAAGAGTTTCGTCTGGCACTTCGAGGGAAGGCCATTCGGGTGTTTTCAGACAATGCCACCGCAGTGGCTTACATCAACCGTCGGGGAGGCACTGGAAGCCGAGGCCGAGAGCTTGTTGCTATGGGCCGAGGACAATCTGGTAGCCTTGTCGGCAGCACATGTGGCAGGGGTAGACAATCTGGAGGCCGACTTCTTGAGTCGGGTACGCTTAGACCCGGGAGAGTGGGTTCCACATCCCAACGTTTTCGCGATGCTAGTACGTCGATGGGGGACTCCGGTGATGGATCTCATGGTGACTTTCCAGTCGGCAAAGGTAGAACGCTTCTTCAGCAGAAGACTGGAGAGAATGGCTGAAGGCTTGGATGCTCTTATACAGGAGTGGCCGGAGGAACAGCTCCTTTACGTGTTTCCACCTTGGGTGCTGATCGGACGGGTGCTTCAGTGCATAGAACGCCACAGGGGTCTGGTGATTTTAATAGCGCCGGATTGGCCCAGGAGGCCGTGGTATGCGGACCTAGTAAGGCTGTTGGTAGAACAACCGTGGAAGCTACCGGCTCGAAGGGATCTTCTAACGCAAAGGCCCCTGTGCATGCCTCAGGTAGATCGATTCTAGCTTACGGCTTGGCTCTTGAGAGGGCTAGGATGAGGGCGAGGGGTTATTCGGCGGGAGTGATTTCCATTTTGCTGAAAGCCCGGCGGCGGTCTACTTCATTGGCTTATGTTAGAGTCTGGCGTGTGTTTGAGGCTTGGTGTGAGGATAAAGGTTTCGTTCACTTAAAGGCATCGGTCCCACAAGTCCTATCATTCCTGCAGGATGGTTTTCAGAAGGGCTTGGCGGCCGCTTCATTAAGGGTGCAGCTCGCGGCATTGTCCTGTTTTCGGGCCAAAGTGCGGGGCGAATCGCTCAGGGTACATGCAGATGTTAAACGCTTTTTACGAGCGGTAACCCTGTTGCGGCCGCCGAGGAAGCAAATAGTTCCGACGTGGGATCTCCCTTTGGTGTTAGGGGCGTTAGGGAGAGCCCCTTTTGAACCATTGGCGAAAGCGACTCTAAAGGATCTCACTCTGAAGGTGGTGTTCTTGGTGGTGATTGCTTCAGCGAGACGGATCTCAGAATTGCAAGCGCTATCCTGCCAAGAGCCCTTTCTGGTCGGTCTTGATAATAAGGTGGTGTTGAGGGTAGTGCCCTCTTTTTTGCCAAAGGTGGTTTCCCTTTTTCATGTGAATTAGGCAGTGTTATTGCCGGTGTTTGCGGCACAGCGCGAGGGTCAGACTGCTAGGCAGTTGCATCTCTTGGATATTCGGTGAGCGTTGAAGAGGTATATCCGCAGGATGGCCTGTTTCCGTAGGTCGGATAGGCTGTTTGTATTGTATGAAGGAGCAAGAAAGGACGAGGCGGCATCTAAAGCTTCGTTGGCTCGTTGGTTGAAGGAGACAATCGCGTCGGCGTACCTGTTGAAGGGCCGGGTGGTTCCAGATGGGCTGAGAGCTCATTCCACTAGGGCACAGGCAGCCTTTTGGGCGGAATGCAGTCTGGTGCCAGCGGCGGAGATATGTAAGGTGGCAACCTGGTCGTCTTTACATTCTTTTATGAGGCATTACCGTCTGGATGTTCAGGCGGAGGAGGACACCTGTTTTGGATCGGCAGTGCTTCAGGCTGGTCTAGCAGGGCCCTTCCGTTGAATCCATTCACTGCTCTGTTACATCCCCAGAGATTCCGGGACTAGACTGGAGGGACGATCAGAAAGATTAAATTAGACTTACCTGCTAATTGTAGTTCCTGGAGGAACTCCAGTCTAGTCCCGTATCCTGCCCGGATCTGTGAGTGGACTGCGGCCTGAAGCAGAACCAAGGTGACAGGTAAGCGTCGCAGGTGGCTGTGCTGCGTTCTAAGTACTTTGGTAGGCGGGTAGTGTAGTGGAGTGTTTTGGGGGCGGGCTCGACATCCCTTGCAGGGTAGGGAAGGTGGACCTCAGCGAGCACGACACGTTTCAAAGTTTATGTACATAGTTGGCATGGCGCCCCTCAGGGGTCAATTGGCTGCTTAGGTTGTTGATTATGATTTAGTTTACTACTTAATGGTTGCTCCGGTGAGTCTGCTTTGTCAGTAGGTAACTGGTGAAAGGAGGCGGTTCTGGGGCTTATATACGAGTGAGGTCATAAGAATGACAGTTCTCAGTCTTATACGAGTGAGGTCATAAGAATGACAGTTCTCAGTCTCCAAGCTGCTGGAAAAGGATGACAACCCCAGAAATTCCTGGACTAGACTCCAGGAACTACAATTAGCAGGTAAGTCTAATTTGATCAACTCCACATAGCCTCCTGTTTCTTTTCTTTTTGTCCCTCTCCTCTTCTGCCTCCTCCCTTGGTTCCCTTCCCCCCCCCCCCCCCCCCTCAGTGGATGCCAGTTGGAGATTTCTTTAAAGAAAAAGAGCATTAAACAAAATAGAGGTTTGCTGAAAGCACAGCCTGGAGCCCTGCCTGTTATCTCTGTTCTGGGCCCCACAGGGGGTAAACATGGGCAACGGCTCCTCAGCTGGGACTTATTTTGGTGCTTGTGTTCCCTGCGGTCACTTGATTGCTGCCAGCATTTTTATTCTGGGGGGCTGTGGGGGGGGGCTCATTATACTGTGGCTGATTCTATAGCTTTCGGCAGCCCTTCGACCAGACCTGCCTTGAGGGGGTGGGGAGGCCTCTTGCCATGAGGTACAGCTCAGGCACAGCATTGGGTCTTGCATCTCCTTCAATCTGATCAAAACTCTGCTGTATGGCTAATCTACCAGTCTCGCTATTCCCACATAATCCTTCTTCTCAAGTCACTTTACTGGGTCCCTATCCGTTTCCACATTCAATTCAAACTTCTCTTACTGACTTATAAGTGTATTCATTCTGCAGTTCTCACTACCCTTTCTTCTCTTATCAATCCCTATACTCCCGCCCCCCCCCCCCCCCCCCAGGAACTCTGCTCTTCTGTTCCCTTCTCTGTCCCTGCCAGACTTGGCTCATTCCATCTTGCTGCTCCATATGCGTAGAACAAACTACTGGCTCCTTCTCTGGCCCTATTCAAATCCAGGCTAAAAACTCACCTCCTTGAGGTTGCGTTTGGATCCTGATCTCCTTATTCTCATGCCTATTACCTATCCGTATCTTGCTATTCCCCTTGAACTACCTTAATCCCCAGTTGTAGTGTGGTCTGTCTTGATTAGATAGTCCCTGCTTATCAGAGTTTACAATCTCTTGTACAGTGCTGCATATGCCTTATAGCACTACACAACTGATTAGTAGTAGTAACATCCAGCCATGCTCAGCTTTCTGCCGTGGCTATATGTTTCAGCCACAGCTCGGTGCATAGCTGCAGTGAGAGTTCTGCAGCTATCGGTGCTCAGTGTCAGAGCCTTGCTTCAGACTGCAATCTGCTTCCTGCTGTGGTGCTCTGTTTTGGCATGCTCCATTAAAGGCCCTGACTCGCAACTAGGCCGCACTTCAAGGATGACACGTTCTGGCTCATAAGGGACTGCCTCATGTGTGGCCAGCATTGGGTCTGTGCAGGGGCAGCCCAAGGGGGGTGCGAAGACTCGGTGCGGGGCCTCATTTGCATAAATATTTGCATAATGTTACCATACACTAACTTTTAGTAAACATGCCTCTTCATGAGTGTATAGATAAAGAAAGACTAAAAGATTTCTACATTACTATAATCCAGTGCCAACCGCCAGGCACATTAGGAACTACTACAAACACTGCCCATTTAGAACCCATAGCAAACCCACCGTATCCTAACAGCACTACCAGGACTCATAAAGCACCATACTCTACCTATCAAAAGGCAACACTGCAAATATTAAACCAATACATTTCAGAGAACAACAATACATGACCTACTGGGGAAAGAGAACAAGTGACAATGTCAAATAGGAATTACATAAACAGAATACCTCAGCTCAGTTACACATGCAGAACATAGACCATTACCAAACAAGGAATCACAATTTAAAAACAGGAAGACAATAATTAAACTGGGAACCCTAAAAGCCAAACTTGGAATGTACAACAACAATGTAGAAATAAAACTATAAATTAATTTCCTCTTGTACTAAACAAAGCACAGACATTAATGATGCACATTTCCCAGAGCTGACATATTCCAGTTAATAAATTCAAAATAAAGAGATATCTTTGTACCTTTTGTGCATTTGGTTTTCAGTTGCAATTGTTTCAGCCACTTTCTTCTGGTTTATTTGTGTCTTCTGCTATCTCTCCATCGTCTGCTGTCCATTTGTCCTTTCTTCTCTAATAGTTTTTTTCCATTCTCTCTCTACATCTGCTTTAACATAATAATCTTTCTCCTTTTGCTCTTTCTTCATTCCTATTTCATCCACTCAAATTTTACCCCTCCATCCTCAATCCCCACTTAGTCTCCCAATACCCGGCCAATTGTCCATTTTTCTTCCCTCCCACACAAAATATTTTTCCCCTCTCCATTTCATTCTCCCAGCCCCATCCCCTTCTAATCTCCCCCAACATCAGCTCCCTTTTAGTTCCAGCCCCACCCAGTATCCGCTCCCTTCTAGTCCCCACATCAGCCCATTTCCAGTCCTGGCCCCCCATCAGTCCATTTCCAGTCCTAGCTCCCCCATCCATTTCCAGTCCTATCCAAGTCCCTTCATCAGCTCATTTCCAATACCAGCCTCCTATCAGCCCATTTCTAGTCCTTTCCTAGCCCCACCATCAGCCCATGTTAAATCCTAGCTCCCCTCCATTCAGCCCATTTCTAATCCAAGCCCCCCATGAGCCTACTTCCAGTTCTAGCCCCTCCATGAGTCCATTTCAATCCAAGCCCCCACCACAGCCTATTTCCAATCTTAGCTCCCCCCAACACCCAATTCCCAGTCCTATCCTAGCCCCTCCATCAGCCCATTTCCTATCCTAGCTCCCTCCCCTAAGAGTCCATTCCAAGCCCCCCTTCCCATCAGCTATTTGCAGTTCAAGCCCCCTTCCACTCAGCCCATTTCCATTCCAAGTCCCCCTCCCCATCAGCTATTTGCAGTTCAAGCCCCCCACTTCCCCTCAGCCCATTTCCATTCCAAGCCCCTTCCCCCTCCGCTAATTTGCAGTTCTAGCCCCCCACTTCCCCTCCGCCCATTTCCATTCCAAGCCCCGTCCCCAACAGCTATTTGCAGTTCAAGCCCCCTTCCACTCAGCCCATTTCCAGTCCTATCAACCCCCCAACCCATTACCAGTCCTAGCCCCCCATAGCCCACTCCCAGTCCTAATCCCACCAGCCCATTTCCAGTCCTAATCCCCCAGCACCCAATTTTCAGTGTAAGCCCCCCCATAGCCCATTACCAGTCCTAACCTACCCATCAGCCCACTCCCATTCCTAATCCCCCATCACCCAATTTTTAATTTAAGCCCCCTCATAGCCCATTACCAGTCCTAACCCCCCATCAACCCACTTCCAGTCCTAATCCCACCAGCCCATTTCCAGTCCTAATCCCCCATCACCCAATTTTTAGTTTAACCCCCCCCCCCCGTGCCCATAACCACTCCTAACCCCCCCCCCCAGCCCAGTGCCCATCACCACTCCTAACCCCCCAGCGCCCATCACCACTCCTAAGGCCCCCCAGCCCAGCGCACATCACCACTCCTAAACCCCCCTCCCCAGCCCAGCGCCCATCACCACTCCTAAGCCCCCCCAGCCCCGCACCCCTCACCTCTCCTAACCCCCCCAGCCCAGCACCCATCACCAATCCTTACCCCCTAGCCCAGTGCCCATCACCACTCCTACCCCCCCAGCCCAGCGCCCATCACCACTCCTAACCCCTCCAGTGCCCATCACCACTCCTAAACCCCCCCAGGGCCCATCACCACTCCTAACCCCCCCAGCCCAGCGCCCATCACCACTCCTAACCCCCCCCAGCCCAGTGCCCATCACCACTCCTAACCCCCCCAGCCCAGCGCCCATCACCACTCCTAACCCCCCCCAGCCAGCCCAGCACCCATCACCACTCCTAACCCAGCCCAGTGCCCATCACCACTCCTAACCCCCCCCCCCCGGCGCAGTGCCCATCACCACTCCTAACCCCCCCAGCCAGCCCAGTGCCCATCACCACTCCTAACCCCCCCCAGCCCAGTGCTCATCACCACTCCTAACCCCCGCCCCCCCAGCCCAGGAAAAATTTAAAATAAAAAAAAGCTGTCTGCTGCCGCTTCCGGGGCCGCCGCGGCAGAATCGAGTGTGCCGCGGGGCCCCCCCTGCCCAGCAGAGCCTGCCCTCCCCTGTATCCACCTCTCTCTTTCAGCTGCAGTCAGTCACACGCGCCGGCTTTCAGAGCCCCCGCGGGCTTAACAGAGCAGCGAGGGAGAAACTCTCCCCTCGCGCTCTGAAAGCCAGCGCGTGTGACTGACTGCAGCTGAAAGAGAGAGGTGGATACAGGGGAGGGCAGGCTCTGCTGGGCAGGGGGGGCCCTGCGGCACACTCGATTCTGCCGCGGCGGCCCCGGAAGTGGCAGCAGACAGCTTTTTTAAATTTTACTTTTGGATCAGAATGTTTTTTGCGCGGGGCCCCCTGAAACGCGGGGCCCTGTGCAAAAAACATTCTCGCTCAATGGACGGGCCGGCCCTGGGTCTGTGCTATGGAAACAATTGTGAGCACTGTACTGCAGATCAGGGAGGGGGGGGGGGGTTGCTGAGGGAGGATCCTGGTGTCCCCCTAAAGGAGAAATGCCCTCAGATCTTAGCTTCCCCAAAGGCAGGGCCCAGGATAAGCATGGGATCAGCCACCGTTAACATAGATCATGCGGCCCAAAGCCCCAAGCAGTTCTCACCCTGCGCCTCCTACCCCAGGCAGAGTATGTGGGGGAGAAGGAGCAGCTGAATGGAGGGGACGGCGATAGGACCAGCAGCTCACTATGCTGGGCCCTTTTCCCCTGATCCTGATCCCAATCCCCCTCAGCCTCCTGTTCACCTGCCATATGTTTCATTATCTTTCCCTTTGATATATCCTAATCCCCAATTTTGTTGTCTGTCTTGACTGTACAGCACTGCATATGTTGAGGCACTACACAAATGATTTAGTAGTAATTTTTGAAGTTTTTTTCAACAGGTGTGGTCCTTTTAACAGGGTAGGACTGGTCCTACTCTGGTCCCGTACCAGTTGTTGTCAGGGTCCTCTGCTCTGTCAGGGGTGGGTTCCTTGCTTAGAGGTAGTCATAGAAGACCACCCTGGCCTCGTGATTCTGGTGACTGGATTGGCCGCAGAGGCTCTGGTTTGCAGATCTCATGTGGCTTCTGACAGAGCAACTCCTGCACCTTCCGCAAAACAAAGACATGTTGCATCAGGGGCCAGTCCTGATGTATAATCCAGCTATCCTCACGGCTTGGGCCTTAAGAGGCATCATCTAAGGGTTAAGGGGTATTCTTCTGCCTATTAGCTCCACAGTGCTTCACCTGCCTTGCATTTCTTTTGAGGACTGGTATCCCAGATGCAGCCTGATTCCTAGGAAGGCAGATATAGCATTCTTGCTTTCCTTCCTGTAGGAGGGATTTGACAAAAATTTAGCCCTTAGTTCTGTGAGAGTGCAGATAGATGCTTTGGTGTGTTTTTGAGGGCTGATGGCCGGTTGATCTGTGGCTTCCCACCTGGATATGTCTTTCTTCCTTCAGGGGAGGTGGCATTTATGGCGTCCTGTATGGTCTGTTCTGTCTTGGGACTTGGGTGTGGTTCTTCGGGCTTTAATTTCTGTGCCCTTTGAGCCACTAAAATGGATTTCCCTTAAGGATCATTCCCTCAAGGCTGTCTTTGTTTTGTTTTTTTAGTTGCAATCTACTCAGCGCATCACATTTTGGAATTGCAGGCTCTTTTCTGTAGGGATCCTTATTTGAACTTCTCAAAACAGGCGACTTTCCATCTGTCCAGTCCCTTTTTGCCCAAGATGCTGTTGCCTTTCATGTCAATCAGGTGATTTCCCTTCTGTCTTTATCCTCAGACCAGTGTAAATAGAAAGACGGACAGGGACCAATGTATGGAGAGTACTCCTCTGAAACCTAAAGGTTACCAATTCTTGAGGGTGACACACTCACTTGAGCAAGACGTGGAAGGCTTCACTAGACTAAGTCTTTTTAGTAGCCAAAGGAGGAGGGAAAACCGGTTCAGCTCCACACCCTTACCATAAGGGCCTGTTGAGCAGCCAGAAAATTGGAAGGATTTAGAAGAGTTCAGCAACCTCGCACAACCTCTACGCACTCTGCCGCCTCCTCTATTTCCCTCTCTTCTCCCCCCCTCCCCCACTCTCCCTGAAGACCGAAGACTGTTAAGAAAACAAAAAATAGAAATAGCGTCTGGGAAGTAGCACTGAACCTGGCATGTTTTGCCATGCCTGAGGCTCCCAGGGGTGAGTACCAAGTCTTAACTTTGTCATTGTCCTTGTTGGGGGCCTCCCGCACTCTTCAGTTTTGGGGTGTAAATTACGTAGAAACATGTCAGCAGAAAAAGACCATATGGCCTATCTAGTCTGCCCTTCCATATCAAATACTATAGTCCCTTTTTTTCCCTTTCGAGATCTGCATTTGTCCCATGCTTTCTTGAATTCAGATACTGTCCTCATCTCTACTACCTCCACAGGGAGACTATTCCACGGATCTATGCACTCTTTCTGTAAAGAAATATTTTCACATATTCCTGAGTCTATCCCCTTTTACCTTCATCCAATGCTTCCTTGTTGCAGAGCTTACCTTCACTCGAAAGAGGTTCTCCTCTTGTGCATTTATGCCACGGAGGTATTTAAATGTCTCTATTATATCTCCTCTATTACGCCTTTCCTCTAACTTATACATATTAAGATCTTTGTCCCCATATGGTTTATAACGAAGACCACTGACCATTTTAGTAGCCATCCTCTGCAAGACTCCATTCTGTTTATATACTTTTGACGGGATGGTCTCCAGAATTGCATATAATACTCCAAATGAGGTCGCACCAGAGACTTATACAGAGGCACTATGACCTCCTTTTCTCTGCTGGCCATTCCTCTCCCTATGCACCCAAGCATCCTTCTGGCTTTCACCATCACTTTTTCTACCTGTTTAGCCACTTTAAGTTTGAGTGGACTGGGGTGACCGTAGGTTCAGTGTCGGCGGTTCCCACCATTTTCCAGTTCGCGCTGTTAATATTTTCTGCCTTATCGTGCATTGCGTCCAAGTAGTCCCAGAGCATGTTCTGCCTGAGCTGCTTCAACCCAGATGGATCAGTGACTGTATCTGCTTTTTGCTGTATTTGGCTCTCGCTACCATTTTGCCACCCTACACCTGTTGTCTTCCCAGCCCCTGGAGTTCCTGGGAGCACGTTCAACACTCAAGTGGGCGGAGCTTTCCTGTCAGAGAAGGTCAAAAGACTATTAGATTACTTGATGCTATTCTGTGCACAGCAGGCTCCCATAGTCTGGGATTGTCTTCAGCTCTTCAAATTGATGGTGGTTACCATAGAGATGGTACCATTGGCATGTGCTCACATATGGCCTCTCCAGTGATTCTTGCTGGCTCTGTGGTCCCCGAAGTCTCAGAAGTTTGAGTGCAGGCTCCCGGTGATGGTGAAGACCAGCCTGCGGTGATGGCAGCAGCTCTGTCATCTGAGGAAGGGGCCTGCTGATGGATGCCAGTCTATCGGGCTGGGAAGCCCATTGCCAAGACAGTATGGCCCAGGGCCATTAGAACCACAAGGAAGCGGTATGGTCCATCAACCGCCGAGGCGAGGGCCATCAGGTTGACTCTTCTGCATTTCCGGCCCCTGGTCAAGGGCCGGGCTGTTCGAGTGTTTTCAGACAATGCCACAGCAGTGGCTTATGTCTGTCAATCAAGACGGCACGAGCAGTGCCAGCTAGCTCTGGAGAGGACTTTCCTGTTTGCCTGGGTGGAGAAGAATGTCAGCTCAGCACATTGCTGGGATAGACATTGTGGAAGCAGAGTTCCTCAGTCGGCACTTTCTGGATCCTAGAGAGTGGGAGTTGAGTCAAAAGGCATTTCAGTTGATTTTGCACCACTGGGGTTGTCCCACAATGGATCTGATGGTGACCCGCTCTAATACCAAAGTTTGCCGCTTCTTCAGTCGCTACATGGAGATGGGGTCCAAGGGCATCAATGCTCAAATCCAGCCTTGGCCAAGTCCGCACCTGCTGTATGCATTTCCTCTGTGGCCCTTGTTCTGTATGCCATGTGATTAAACGTATAGAGTGCCACCTGGGCAGGATTGTTCTGGTGGCACCGGATTGGTTGAAGTGTGTGGTTTAAAGGCTAGATGAGGCTCCTACAGGTGCCTCCATCTCAGGGCCTATTGCAGCAGTCGTCCTGGAGGACCCAGTTCCCTTCTTGATTACGGCTTGGTTCTTGAAAAGAGATGGCTAGCATATAAGGACTACTCTCAGGCAGTGGTCTCCACTCTGCTTGGAGCCGGGAGGAAGTCTACCAAGCTAGCATACTTGCGGATCTGGTGCCTCTTTGAGTGATGGCGTGGCACTCGGCAGTTGGTTCATAAGGTGGCCAGAGTACCATCTCTGTTAGCCTTTCTACAGGATGGTCTGGAGAAGGGCCTTTCCCTTAGCTCCCTGAAGGTTCTGGTGCTGACTTTGGCCTGTTTCGGAGGTCCGGTGGCTAGTAAGTCTCTAGCCTTGCACCAGACATCTTGCACTTTCTCCAGGGGGTTTGCTGTCTGCATCCTCCCCTCCGGTCTGTGATCCCTTCCTGGGATGTGGGTCTGGTGCTCATGGCCCTGATGATGGTGTCCTTTGAGCCGTTAAAGTGCACTACTTTGAAGGATTTGACGCTCAAGACGGTTCTCTTGTTAACAGTTCATTCTGCTGCTATTCTCCCGTTAGTGGTGTGTGCCTTATTTGTCTTTGATGCATCCTCAAGCAGTGGTGTTAGATAAAATGCATAACAGATTACATTACCTTCTGGTGGGAAATAGTCTTAGTAATGAACCATGAAAGATGTTTAACATTTACATTTTGTCACACCTCAATGCTTCATTGCAGTGTGCAGAGTTCTAGGAGGTAAAGTGCTACTGGAGAACACTGTGCCACTTCTGTGAGAAAATGGTCCCTGTTTCAGAATGTCTGCGCTGAGCTCCTACGCTGCCCCTGTAACGGTTCTCGCACATCTCTCCGTGCTGTTGCTTGGATCCCTCTCCAGCTGTGTGCCTGGCCATCCTCCTCCGTAGCAGAAACGCTCTGAGAGACCTCTGCAGGGTGGAAAACCCCCTTCTTTTTTTTTTTTTTTTTAGTCCTGCAATTATGCAGCAAGTAAAACAGATCTGCTTTTTTTCTTGTTTAGAGATTTGCCTTACTTCTTGGGAGCAGGGGAAACGATAAGGAAGTATAAATTTAAATTGTGGTTACTTGATTGTTTCAGGTGAAATAACTATTGTGTGTCTGTTAGTACAACAAGAACAGAAAGTGACCCATGATTCCAAATGAAGAAGTGACTCTGGAATGTGTCCTGAAGTACTACATGCCAGTTTGGTTTTTGGAATACGCATTCTGGATCTTGTGAAAACCTTGCTGGCTTTGGGGGGGGGGGGGGGGTGGATGCAGTATTGGAAGACAGTTTAGCTTGTTAAAATTGTTCCTAAATCTAACTCAGGGATTAAAGATGTTGATTATATTTCCAGGTTCTTAATTGCAGAATGTGGTCCGTTGCATTCTTTCCTCTTTGTACTATAATTTCCTTCCAGTTCTTGCTTGTAATAATAACATAAGAATAGTATTTAAATGTCATGGCATCCGGTTTTCTTTAGGAACGTGTGAAAGCAACAACAGCAGGTGCACAGAACTCTCAGTGGTTTGCACAGCAGTATATCAAATCCCCCCCAAGTTTCTTGCTGTAGATTGTGAGTAGATTCTGCCACGGTTGTGTGGGAAATTTGCCTGGAGTTTTAAACTGTTGAATTACGAGCAAATAAAACCAATGCTTACTGAAAATCTTTCCAGTGTGCTAAAGTTTACGATGTGTACAGAAGTGAAAACCTACAGTAGGTTACAGGCTTGAACAATGCACTATCTTATTTGCCCATTGTGAGTTATGACATAAATCGAATGAATAGAAACAGCACATTAACAAAATAGAATACAGTACTGCAGTGACATATCTAAGGTTATAAAGCCACACATTTTTATTGATACATATTTATTATTATTATGGTTAGCCTTAGAGCATTGCACTTTGTGCTGTAGGGCAGTGTAAGGGATGCCATAAATTTGGTATGTTCATGAGGGCAAATCAGCTGACACAGCTGTGAACCACAGTCTTCCCAATCAGCCGGAAGCCCTGAGGGTGACTCAACATTTCAGGGCTGCAGAAGTATCTCCTGTGCGAAAGTTCTGCATCCCACATTAGGTATGTGTGTGGGAAAGGGTAAGGTACAGTATGGTAGAAACTGCTGAAGGAAGAAAAACAGGAGAAGACAAATATGTTCACACTTTTTTTAATGTGTATTCTATATAATGAAAAATCATTGCAATGTAGAAAACACAGTAGTTGCGAAGTAATATGTAGCAAAAATGCTCTGCCTACCTCTGCTCCTAATGAATCATTTGCAGCATCACCAATGAATGTCTGTAGTCCTCGTGCAGTCAGTAGATGGTAGCATAAATGATGGCGGATAAAGATCAAATTAGCCCATACAGTCTGCCCAGCAGCACTTTGTCCACATTTCAGTTCCGATATGGAACCCAGCAAGTGGAACATCATTCGCCATGTTCCTTGCTTAACCTATTAAAATAGTACCATTGCCTTTTAAGGTTGTAACTGTTGTTCTGTACAGGTGGACCCTAATGCTTTCTCATGGATCCACTGTTTTTAGAGTTGTAAATACTACTTTGTATATTTTACACCGGTACTTTGTCATCCTTTTGTAACTTTGGGTCCTCTGCAGTTAGTCAATGCTGACTCCTGGTGGGGTTGCTTCTGAATTTTCTTGGCAAGGTGCAGCCAGAAGTAGATTGCCAGACTTTTCTTCTGCACAGTACGTCTACAGCACCTAGTATTCCAAGATGGTCTCCCATCTCAGTACTAGCCAGGCCTGACCCTGCTTAGTTTCTGAAATCAGCGGAGATCAGGCTCATTCAGGGTAGCAAAGCCTTAGTATTTAACCAATGCCTTTTTGAATTCTGCTACTGTTCTCTCTATCACTTTCTATGGGAGGGCATTTCAGGCTTCTAGCACAGTTTCCATGAAAAAAAATATGTTCTTGAACCCAGCTCCTTGTAATTTACATAAGAAAAGCAGTGCTGAGTCAGGTTAAGGTCCATCAAGCTTAGCATCCTGTTTCCGACAGTGACCAGTCTGGTTCACAAGTACCTGGCAGATCCCATTTTGGGCCCCTTCTAGAACTTTCCTTTTATTTATTAATCTATTGAAAATATTTCTTTCCTGCCAAATCACAGTGTTCTTGAAGGGTTATAAGAAAAAAAAGATTCAATTAACAATATTTTCACACATACAAAGATATTTAAAGCTGTAAATGAAAAGCTTGTAGAAATAAGAGAGTACTTTTTTCTGGAATTCTAATAGGTTGTCAATCATCTTAATGTCAATTCCATAAAGCAGGGGCACTAGCTGAGAAAGTGAGTCTACTTAAGAATTGCTGAGCATACCCCCCCCCCCTTTACTACAGGAGACAATGCTAACAAACATTGCATTGCATGCTGAACAAGCCTAACTGATGTACAGTATATGACTGAATGAATGGTATCAAATTCTGATACTGTTCTTTTGTGTCGATGTCGACTCATGGTAACCCTGTGGATAGTTGTTTGGCCTTCAGTCAGGTGGCTGATTGCTGATGAAGTGGCATCCATGGCTGCCATTTGTATCGATCCATTGGCATTCCTCTTTTGCTTTGGCCTTCAACTTTGCCAAGCATGATGTGTTTCTCTAATGAGTTTTTTCTATCTCCAGGAACAAGCAGGAATGAGTCTTCACATATGGGTATTGTCGGTACCGACGGAGCCTGCGCGGGAACGCTCCCCAGGGTCCAGTAAGAAAGCTTTTGGGAGCAGCGCCTGCGCGCTGCCTTCCCGCCTTTCCTAACCGCCTCTCTCCAGTTCTTCTTTTCCGCGGAGCCAGCAGGTCATGTTCCTGTCACCGCTGAAGAATTTCTTATTTTATTTTATTTCTTTGGTCGCGTGTCTGCCTTCTCGACGCCGGACAGGTACCGCCGGTCTTTTCTTTCTGTATTAAAAAAAATAATAATAATAACTACTATTTTTCTCACTTCAGTGCATTTTTTCTTTCTGTGGCCTTAGGCCTACAGAAATTTTTCCTCATGGAAAAGCCTGCCTCCGGGTTTAAAATGTGCACGAAGTGCACTGGCACTATTTCTGTCACCGACACCCATGACTGGTGTCTAAAATGTTTAGGTCCTGACCATTCCATTGCGGACTGTGAGTCCTGTTCCATGATGTCTAAAAGAGGTCTACAGAATCGAGCAGCCAAGCTCAGTACCCTGTTTCCCTCTGATGCAGCTTCGGTAGCATCGACGTCTTCCAGGTCTGCTTCTTCCTCCCATGGATCTCAGGTAACCAAACTTAAGTCCAGCCGGTCCTCGAAGAGTAGATCTCCCTCTAAGTATCGAGATGCCTCTGGGCTTGCTCTCGAGGAATCCGCACCGGCAAAATTACCCCGGCGGGAGGCTCCGGCTTCCAAAGCTTTATCTATGGGGTCACAGGTTGACATCGATGGCTCGGCCTCGACCAATCACCTGTTGCAATGTTCTGGGGTACCGGTGGTTTCCACCGGTACCGACATCCAGACATTGGTGGCGTCGATGGATCAGAATATTCTGACCATGCAGCGTGCCATCACGGCATTCATAGAAGCTGCAACGCCTTCGGTACCGCAACAAACTCCGTTGTCGGTACCGATTCCAGTACCGGACCCAATATCGGTTCCGGTTCCGGTGCCGGTACCGATTGCGTCGACATCGGCGTCGACGGCAGCGGTACCGAATTGGTACCGATCACTCCCGATGTCGATACCCCCCGGTACGCATATCGGGCTCTGCAGGGGCATCCAGACAGACGATACTTCGATTCCTCTGAAGACTCTGATGCATCGGAGGCCTCTATCGAAGCATCGGGGATCCTTCCTCAGGAGCCCTCTTCTCCAAAAAGAAGAATGTCTCCTCCAGAAGACTTGTCTTTTCAAGACTTCATTAGGGAAGTGGCCAGGGGTCTTTCCATCTCAGTGGCCTCTGAGACAGAGCCTAGAGCCAAAAAATTAGATATTTTACAATATCCTAAGGCTCCTAAAGAGGCAGCCACTTTACCAATACATGAGATTCTTTATGATCACATGTTGGGCATATGGGAGACTCCTCTCACCACCTCCCCTCATTCTCGTAGGTTGGACACCATGTATCGTGTTCCTCCTTGTCCTGGCTTTCATAAGACTCAGCTTCCTCACCACTCCATTGTGGTGGAGTCTGCTATGAAAAAGATCAAGAGTGCAAAAAGGCACTCTTCTACTCCTCCAGTAAGAGAATGCAGAACCTTAGATGCCTTTGGCAGGAGAATTTTCCAGGCCAGTATGCTTGTTGCCAGAATCAACTCCTATAGTCTCTATATGGGGATGTTTCTAAAGGAAGTTACAGATCTTCTGCAAACCCTATCTCCTTTTATTTCAGAAGATAAAAGGAAAGAGTTTCTCACCTGGCTTAGACATGCCCAGGATATTTCCAAGTTTTCCAACCGTGCAGCCTTTGACTCTTTTGAAGGAGCCAGCAGAGCCTCGGCTATTGCCATAGGTGCACGCAGAGTTGCTTGGTTACAAGCTTCTGATTTGGAACCCTGGGTTCAGGATGGACTTGGGAAACCTTCCTTGTACAGGTGAAAACCTTTTTGGCAAAGATTGGCAAGCAAAGGCCACCCAGATGGATGCTGAAAATTCTGCTTTAGATAGACTTTCCAAGTCTACTTCTGCTCCTTTTAAAAAGAGGTTGTTCAAAAAGGGATTTTTCCCAAAAAAAGGGAAATATTACTCTGCTTATGGTAAGCAGACATCTTCTGCAGGTCGTTTTGCTACAAAGAGACAGCAACAACCGAAACAGGCCAAGCCTAAGGCTGAGAGGACTGCTGCGGCCCAACAGCCTCAGCCTCCTCAGGGCCTTTGACTTACAACTAGAGAACTTAGCCTTTCTGGCTCTAGAACATCCAGAGCCTCTCACCATTCCAGGAAGGTTAACTCATTTTGCTTCCAGATGGGAACAAATCACAGCAGAGCAATGGACCCTCTCCATCATAAGAGACGGGTACAAGCTTCATTTCTTAAACCTTCCTCCTCACACCATGGTGAAACAGTTCAATTCTCCAACATCTCTCCTCGACCTTCTGGGCCAGGAGATTGCTACCCTTCTTGCCCAAGGGGCAATAGAAGAAGTACCCCTTCTTCAACAGGGCTCAGGGTTCTACTCCCCCTATTTTCTCATTCCAAAGAAAACAGGGGGCTACAGACCCATTTTAGATCTCAGAGAATTGAACAAGTTTCTATGCAAGGAGAAATTCAAGATGACTTCTCTAGGAACTCTCCTTCCATACCTCCAGAGTCAGGACTGGCTTTGTTCTCTGGATCTCAAGGATGCGTACACCCATGTCCTCATCCATCCAACACACAGAAGGTTCCTTCGGTTCCTTTTCCAAGGAAAACACTATCAATACAGAGTGCTTCCCTTCGGTCTGGCCTCTGCCCCAAGGGTGTTCACAAAATGCATGGCAGTGGTAGCTGCATTTCTACGCACTCTAGGAATATTTGTATTCCCATATCTGGACGACTGGCTCATCCGAGCTCCATCCCAGTAAGAGGCCCAGGCTTCCCTGGCCTGCACAAGCCGTATCCTTCAATATCTGGCACTTGTCATAAACATTCCAAAATCCCATCTCACCCCTACTCAATCTCTGGAGTTCATAGGGGCCTTACTGGATACCAACACTGCAAGGGCCTATCTTCCCCAGGACCCTTGTCTACGCTTGGTGCAGTTAGCCTCCCAGATTCAGTTAAAAGAGCCACCAAAATGGTAAAGGGGATGGAAGGATACTCCTATGAAGAAAGGCTAAAAAGGTTAGGGCTCTTTAACCTGGAAAAGAGACGGCTGAGGGGAGATATGATAGAAGTCTATAAATTAATGAACGGAGTGGAACAGGTAAATGTAAATCGATTGTTTACGTTATCAGAATATAGAAAGACTAGGGGACATGCAATGAAGCTACAGGGTAAACTATTTAAGACTAATAAATGAAAATATTTTTTCACTCAACGTGTAATCAAACTCTGGAATTTGTTACCGGAGGATGTAGTAAAGGCTGTTAGTGTAGCTGGGTTTAAAAAAGGTTTGAACAAGTTCCTGGAGGAAAGGTCCATAAACCATTATTAAGAAGTGACCGAAGATATCAATGCTTGACCCAGTACAAGCATTGTGGAACTTGTGTCTCTTGGGGATACTGCTAGGTACAAATTACCTAGATTGGCCACTGTTGGAAACAGAATACTGGTCTTGATGGACCCTAGTCTGACCCAGTATGGCATATCTTATGTTCTTAAAGTCCCACTTAACTGCTCGAGAGATGTTACAACTGTTAGGCCACATGGCATCCACTGTGCATGTGGTCCCTTATGCTCGCCTTCACATGAGGGCAGCTCAATGGACTTTGTCCACCCAATGGACCCAGGCATCAGGATGCCTGTCAGACAAAATAGCAACTTCCAGTCGTCTTTTTTGCTCTCTCCAGTGGTGGAAGTCCACCCAAAATCTGTTGCTGGGGTCCCCCTTTCAACAGGTGTTACCCCAGGCAACCCTCACAACAGATGCCTCCCCAAAGGGTTGGGGGGATCATCTACAAGATCTCTCCACCCAGGGCATCTGGTCTCCACAGGAGACATCTCTACATATCAACCTCTTAGAGCTCAGAGCAATCTTTCTAGCTCTCAGAGTCTTCCACACCCTGCTCAGCTACAAGACAGTCCTCATCCACACGGACTACCAAGTAGCCATGTTCTACGTGAACAAGCAGGGGGGAACTGGCTCTCTGTCGCTTTGCAACGAAGCTCTGAGATTGTGGGCCTTTGCCAGAGAGCATCAAATTCATCTCATGGCGTTGTATCTTCCAGGGGTTCAAAACTCTTGGGCAGACAGACTCAGTCGAGTTCTGCTTCCACACGAATGGTCCCTTCATGGGGACCAGATAACCAGGATTTTTCAAATTTGGGGAACCCCAGACATAGACCTGTTTGCAAGTCCGTGGAATGCCAAACTTCCCTGGTTCTGTTCCAGGATTCCGTGTCAGGGAGTTCAGGCCAGGGATGCCTTCCTCCTTCATTGGGGGCAAGACTTCCTCTATGCCTTCCCACCCATTCCCCTAATTCCCAAGACACTGTTCAAGCTTCAGAGAGACAGGGGGTCTATGATCCTCATAGCACCACGTTGGCCACGCCTAGTGTGGTACCCTCTACTTCTGCATCTCTCTCAAGCCCCCTCCCTGGACTTGGGGTCTGCTCCAGACCTCCTCTCCCAGGAGGAGGGAACATTGTGGCACCCAAATCCCCAGTCTCTTCATCTCAGGGCCTGGTTGCTGAAGGCCTAGACCTTCAAGATTTACATCTTTCTCAGCAAGTGAAGGATATCCTTCATGTTTCCAGAAAGCCTTCCACCAGACGTTCCTATCCTTTTAAATGGAAGAGGTTTACCATTTGGTGTGCACAGAAGGGTCTTAACCCTCTTGCAATACCTCTGAATTCTTTACTAGAGTATTTGCTGCATTTATCCCATGCAGGCCTTAAAACGAATTCAGTAAGAGTCCATTTGAGTGCTATTGCAGCATCCCTTAAGCCTCTCAATGGACAGCCTATTTCCTCTCATCCTCTTATAGCAAGATTCATGAGAGGCCTTCTTTTGACTAAACTTCCCATTAGACCACCTCCAGTGGCATGGGACTTGAATCTGGTTCTTGGCCAGCTTATGAAGCCACCCTTTGAGCCCTTAGCCACTACCTCCTTGAAATTTCTTTCCTGGAAGGTTATTTTTCTCATTGCAGTCACTTCAGCTCGCCGCATCAGTGAACTGCAAGCCTTGGTGGCTAATCCTCCTTATACAAGGTTGCATCATGACAAGGTAGTCCTCAGGACCAATCCTCACTTTATGCCTAAAGTGGTTTCACCTTTTCATCTAAACCAGGAGGTATATTTACCTGTCTTTTTTCCAGGGCCTCATGCATCTACTGCAGAGAGGAATCTCCATACCCTGGATTGTAAAAGAGCACTCTCTTTTTACTTACAAAGGACACAGCAACATAGAAAGTCCTCTCAACTCTTTGTTGCTTTTGACCCCTCTCATTTAGGACTTCCAGTCTCTAAGAGAACTCTGTCCATTTGGATTGCTCAATGTATTTCCTTCGCCTACCAGAGTAAGAACCTTTCTCTGGAGGGCCATGTCACTGCTCACAATGTGAGGGCCATGGCAGCCTTTATGGCTCATCTAAACTCTGTGTCCATCGACCAAATCTGTCGGGCGGCCACCTGGGCCTCGGTTCATACCTTTACAGCCCATTACTGCTTGGACAAAGACTCCCGCCGGGATGCCTTGTTTGGTCAGGCTGTTCTCAAACACTTGTTCCATACCTAATCAACTCCTACCCCCCATCCCTGGTTAGATGCCCGAGATCCATGCGATGAGGTAGAGCCCTTCTCAGGGACTCACAACTGTGGAGATCTTCCTGGCATTTCTAGCTGGGGAGTCCCCATATGTGAAGACTCATTCCTGCTTGTTCCTGGAGATAGCACAGTTACTTACCTGTAACAGGTGATCTCTGGGAACAGCAGGAATAAGTCTTCACAACCCACCCACCTCCCCTAGGAGTTGTATCTCTCTATCTTTCCTTTCCTCTCTCTCTCTTTGTCTCAGCTTTCAAACTCGAACTGGAGAGAAGCGGTTAGGAAAGGCGGGAAGGCAGCGCGCAGGCGCTGTGGGATGCTCCCAAAAGCTTTATTTCTGGACGCTGGGGAGCGTTCCCGCACAGGCTCCATCGGTACCGACGATACCCATATGTGAAGACTTATTCCTGCTGTTCCTAGAGATCACCTGTTACAGGTAAGTAACTGCTTTCTCATGATGTGGCCCAAACTATGAAAGTTGAAGTCTTGTCATTTGAGCTTCTAAAGAAAGTATTAGAGGTTTGAATTCCTCTAATACTGCTTAATTTATTCTTCTGGCAGTCTATGGAACATAATAACATAAAATATGCTATACTGGGTCAAACCAAGGTCCATCAAGCTCAGTATTCTATTTCCAACAGTGGCCAATCCAGGTCACAAGTACCTAGCAGTTTCCCAAAAAAGGCGCACAGGTTCCACAGTGCATATATTGGTGCAAGCAGTGGATTTCCCGAGTCCTCTTTAATAGTGGTTTATGGACCTTTCCTCCAGAACTCGTCCAAACCTTTTCTTAAACACAGCCAGGGGCGGCCCAAGGGGGGTGCGGGGCCATGTGCGGAGACTCGGTGCGGGGCCTAATTTGCATAAGTGGCCTTATTTGCATAAATATTTGCATAATGTTACCATACACTAACTTTTAGTAAACATGTCTCTTAATGAGTGTATGGATAAAGAAAGACTAAAAGATTTCTACATTACTATAATCCAGTGCCAACCGCCAGGCACATTAGGAACTACTACAAACGCTGCCCATTTAGAACCCATAGCAAACCCGCCGTACCCTGACAGCATTACCAGGACTCACATAGCACCATACCCTACCTATCAAAAGGCAACACTGCAAATATTAAACCAATACATTTCAGAGAATACTGGGGAAAGAGAACAAGTGGCAATGTCAAATAGGAATTACATAAACAGAATACCTCAGCTCAGTTACACATGCAGAACATAGACCATCCCCAAACAAGGAATCACAATTTAGAAACAGGAAGACAATAATTAAACTGGGAACCCCAAAAGCCAAACTTGGAATGTACAATACCACTGTAGAAATAAAACTATAAATTAATTTCCTCTTGTACCAAACAAAGCGCAGACGTTAATGATGCACATTTCCCAGAGCTTTCATATTCCAGTTAATAAATTCAAAATAAAGAGATATCTTCCTACCTTTTGTGCATTTTTTTTCAGTTGCAATTGCTCCAGCCACTTTCTTCTGGTTTCTTCATGTTTTCTGCTAACTGTCCATCGTCTGCTGTCCATTTGTTCTTTCTTCTCTCTTCTAGTTTTTTTTCCATTCTCTCTCTCTACATCTGCTTTAACATACTAATCTTTCTCCTTTTGCTCTTTCCTCATTCCTATTTCATCCACTCAAATTTTACCCCTCCATCCTCAATCCCCACTTACTCTCCCAATACCCGGCCAATTGTAGATTTTTCATCCCTCCCACACAAAATATTTTTCCCCTCTCCATTTTACTCTCCCAGCCCCATCCCATTCTAATCCTCCCCCAACATCAGCTCCCTTCTAGTTCCAGTCTCACCCAGCATCCATTTCCTTCTAGTCCCTGCATCAGCCCATTTCCAGTCCTAGCCCCCATCAACCCATTTCCAGTCCTAGCCCCCCATCAACCCATTTCCAGTCCTAGCTCCCCCATCCATTTTCAGTCTGAGTCCCTCCATCAGCTCATTTCCAATCCTAGCCCCCATCAGCCCATTTCTAGTCATTTCCTAGCCCCACCATCAGCCCATGTCAAATCCTAGCTCCCCTCCACTCAGCCCAATTCCAGTCCAAGCCCCCCATGAGCCTACCTCCAGTTCTAGCCCCTCCATGAGTCCATTTCAATTCAAACCCCCATCACAGCCCATTTCCAATCTTACCTCCCCCCAACAGCCCATTTCCAGTCCTATCCTAGCTGCTCCATCCGCCCATTTTCAGTCCTAGCTCCCTTCCCTCACAGCCCATTTCCATTCCAAGCTCCCTCCCCATCAGCTATTTGCAGTTCAAGCCTCCCCTTCCACTCAGCCCATTTCCAGTCATATCAACCCCCCAACCCATTACCAGTCCTAGCCCCCCATCAACCCACTTCCAGTCCTAACCCCCATCACCCCATTTTCAGTTTAAACCCCCCTATAACCCATTACCAGTCCTAACCCCCCATCAGCCCACTTCCAGTCTTAACCCCATCAGCCCATTTCCAGTCAGCCACCCATAGCTCATTGCCAGTCCTAACCCCCCCATCAGCCCACAGCCCATTACCAGTCCTAACCACATCAGCCCACCTCAAGTCCTAACCCCTCCCCATCAGCCCATTTCCTGTCCTAGCCCCCCATAGCCCATTATCAGTCCTAACCCCCCATAGCACATTACCAGTCCTAACACCATCGCCCCATTTCCAGACAGCCCCCAGCCCCTTGCCAGTCTTAACCCCCCCAGCCCATAGCCAGTCTTAACCCCCCATCCCCATCCCCATCCCCCTTGCCAGTCTTAACCCCCCCTTGCCAGTCTTAACCCCCCAGCCCATTGCCAGTCTTAACCCCCCATCCCCATCCCCCTTGCCAGTCTTAACCCCCCCCCAGCCCATTGCCAGTCTTAACCCCCCCATCCCCATCCCCCTTGCCAGTCTTAACCCTCCCTTGCCAGTCTTAACCCCCCATCCCCATCCCCCTTGCCAGTCTTAACCCCCCCTTGCCAGTCTTAACCCCCCCAGCCCATTGCCAGTCTTAACCCCCCCCATCCCCATCCCCCTTGCCAGTCTTAACCCCCCCTTGCCAGTCTTAACCCCCCCCCTTGCCAGTCTTAACCCCCCATCCCCATCCCCATTGCCAGTCTTAACCCCCCCTTGCCAGTCTTAACCCCCCATCCCCATCCCCCTTGCCAGTCTTAACCCCCCTTGCCAGTCTTAACCCCCCATCCCCATCCCCCTTGCCAGTCTTAACCCCCCCCCCTTGCCAGTCTTAACCCCCATCCCCATCCCCCTTGCCAGACTTAACACCCCCCCCCTTGCCAGTTTTAACACCCCCCCCCCCCCGGGCTTATGGCAAAATTAAAAAAACAAACTGGCTCTGGCTGCTGCCGCTGCCGCTACCACCGCGGCAACGGCAGAATGGAGTGTCCCGCGGGGCCTCCTCTTCTCGTTCAGCCCCTCTGTAAAGGCTTTGAGATTCGCGATGGGAGAGCGTCTCCCTCGCGTCTCTGTTAAGCCCGCAGGGGCTAATGGGAAATTTCCCATCAGCCCCTCGCGTCTAAAGGGGCAGATGGGAAATTTCCCATTAGCCCCTGCGGGCTTAACAGAGACGCGAGGGAGACTTTCTCCCTTCGCGAATCTCAAAGCCTTTGCAGAGGGGCTGAACGAGAAGGGGAGGCCCCGCGGGACACTCCATTCTGCCGCTGCCGCGGTGGTAGCGGCAGCAGCCAGAGCCAGGTTTTTTTTTAAAGTCATTTTTAAAAAAGCAGAATGTTCTTTGCGTGGGGCCCCCTGAAACGCGGGGCCCTGTGCAAAAAACATTCTTGCTCAATGGACGGGCCGGCCCTGAACACAGCTACACTAGCAGCTTTTACTACATCCTCCGGTAAGGAATTTCAGAGTTTGCTGTTGAGTGAAAAAATATTTTCTCTTATTAGTTTTAAATAGGTTACTCTGTAGCTTCATTGCATGTCCCCTAGTCTTTTTATATTCTGATGATGAAAACAATAGATCTACATTTACCCGTTCCACTCCATTCATTAATTTATAGACCTCTATCATATCTCCCCTCAACTGCTAGGTACTGTGGCAAGGAGGCCTATCCAGAGTCTGGGGGAGGACAAAGAGACAGGGAATTCACCCTAGTAAAGGGCCCCCTTTACTCAAGTCAGGGTAGGAAAGCCATAAACACCTTCAGGGATCAGAAAACGTCCACGTGGAAAACATTTCAGGCTCCCCCTAGTGGAATGAAGGGGAGAGGATACAAGGCTCAGAACCCTTTAGGCAGTGAATGCTTCAAGCACTCAGGTGCCCGGAGTCAGGCTGATTGCCGTCACCTGAGTAGGGTGGGGTTGGAGCTAGAGCCCTGGAAGTATAAACCCAGAGCAGAGTATGATTTAGTAGAAAAGGAAGAAAGGAGGAGAGGAGAAGCAGGCAGCCAGGCTGAGCAGAGCAGAGGAACGGACCTTCCAGCTGGAGAGAGTGCTATTTGGCATGTAGCATGGCTGCAGGAGAGTTTGGAGCCAGGAACAAGAGAGACTCCAGGATTCCCCGGAAGGCTGTTAGCTGAGCACTGTGAGCAAGGTGGGGAGTCAGAGCCTATGCAGCTGGGAGTGCCCGAGGTGAAGCTGATTGAGGAGGACACACCCATGGACTGTTCCTTGTGCCAAGCTGTAAACCTGGGGAACGTAGAGAAAGCAAGCCAGTCCTGAGAGAAGGCTTCCAGGAAAAAGGTACCCTTATTCCAAGCAGGGTGGCTGAGATCCCCATGTGTTTATAAAGGGGAAGTTTACCACAGACTTTAAATGTGCTTTTTGTTTGGTGCTTTAGCCAGCAAAGCTAAGAAGGGAATACAATTAGGCTTGCTGGTAAAGACTGTGTATCCTGCAATAGAGAGAACCTTTAAACCGCATTTTGTGGTTGGATATGTTTTGGACAATTTTTGCTTCAAAGAATCCTGAACCAACAATCCTATGTGTGATATGATCGAACCATTGTGTATATAAAAATAATAAATTTCTGTCATTTGCCTTATCTACTTGAGCCTGTCTACAGCTTTCTGCATGGTGCACTTATACAGCTGAATAAGGACTACATTTCCCAGAGGGCATTGCAGGGAAATTGTTTAAGAAAAAGCAGAAAAAGCATACAGCAGAGAGTTCCTTCAATAATCCATGCCCCTCTAACCTTGAGGCGAGTGGTGGTGGTGTGACAGTACGTATGACCTAGATTGGCCACTGTTGGAAACAGGATACTGGGCTTGATGGACCATGGTCTGACCCAGTATGGCATGTCTTATGTTCTTATGTCTCTTTTCCAGGTTGAAGAGCCCTAACCTTTTAAGCCTCTCATATCCTTCTATCCCCTTTACCATTTTGGTGGCTCTTCTCTGTACCTTTTCTAATTCTGCTATATCCTTTTTAAGATACGGCGACCAGAATTGCACACAATAGTCAAGGTGCGGTTGCAGCATAGAACGATACAGAGGCATTATAATATTCTTTGTTTTATTCTCCATTCCTTTCCTTATGATTCCTAGCATTCTGTTTGCTTTCTTGGCTACTGCTGCACATTGGGTGGAGGGTTTCAACGTGTTATCCACGATGACGCCTAAATCTATTTCCTGGTTGGTGGTACATAATGTGGAACCTTGCATCGTGTAACCATAGTTTGGGTTGTTCTTTCCTAGGTGCATAACTTTGCACTTGTCCACATTAAATTTCATCTGCCATATGAATGTCCAATCTTCCAATTTATCAAAGTCCTCTTCCAATTTTTCACAATCCTCTTGGGTTTTAATAACTTCGAATAATTTTGTCTCATCTCAAATTTGTTTATCTCACTCATTATTCCTATATCCAGGTCATTTATGAATATGTTAAAAAGCAGCGAACCCAGCACAGATCCCTGGAAGTACTTCACTATTCACCACCTTCATTGGGAAGATGGGCCATTTAGCCCTATCCTCTGCTTTCTATCTTTTAACCAGTTCCTTATCCAATTTCGCCAGGAGACTCTCTTGAGGGACCTTGTCAAAGGCTTTCTGAAAATCAAGATACACTATATCGACTGGCTACCTGTTTGTTCACACCTTCAAAAAAATATAACAGATTAGTAAGACATTGCCTTCCTTGGCTAAAGCTATGTTGGATTTCTCCCATTAACCCATGACTGTCTTCATGTTCAGTAATTTTGTTCTTTATTATGTTTCTACCATTTTGCCTGGTACTAACGTCAGGCTGTGGTTTCCCAGATCACCCCTGGAACGCTTTTTAAAAATTGGTGTTACACTGGCCATTTGCCAATCTTCAGGTATTACAGATTATTTTAATGATAGTTCACAAATTACTAATAGTAGGTCTGCAATCTCATTTTTCAATTCTTTCAACACCCTCGGATGTATACCATTTGGTCCAGGTGATTTGCTACTCTTTAAGTTATCTTATATTTGTAATACATCTTCCCAGTTTATCGATATTTCTTTCAATTCTTCCGATGCATCACCTGTATATACCATTCTCCAGGACCAAGCAGGAAGTCAGTCCTCACATATGGGTGACATCGACGTCGATGGAGCCCTTGCGGAGCATTTCCCCAGCTTTCTATGAAAGCCTTTGGGAATACTGCACGCATGCGCGGTCCCCTTCCCACCTAAAGGTGGCATCTTGCTCAGTCACTCTTTTTCCGTGGAGCCCGTCGGACGTTTGTCCTAGTTCACCCGGAAAACAGTTAGATTTTTTTCTTCGAATCCCTGCGATTTCTTCGTGGTTTTTTCTCCGGTTCGACACCAGTTCCCCTTCTCGCCGGGTTCGGTACACCGGTATCGAGCCCGATCTTATTTTTCGGTTTTTACCCTTTGTGGCTGGCGTTCGTGCCCTTTTTTTTCTTTTTCCCTGGAAGGCCAGTCCTTTGACCTCGCGGGGGCTCTTTTTTCCCCAATGGCTTCCAGTGGTTTTAAGAAGTGTGATCGGTGCAAGAAACTAATGTCTCTCACCGACACACACGACTACTGCCTTCAGTGCCTCGGTCCTAATCATGATCCTAAGATCTGTGGACCGTGTGGGAAAATGTCCACTAAGGCACTGCGAAGTCGTCAGCACCAAAAGGAAAGGCTTTTCTCTGATTCGGCCTCCGGCCGGGCCCGGGCCCAGACCTCTTCTGAGGCCTTGACGTCTCAGGAGTCTGAACACGAGCATCGTCGGGGGTTCCTCGGACAGGGGGTCCCGAGAGCGAAAGAGGAAGAAGCAGCTCGCGAGGGCGGCTTCGGAGGAGGTCCCTGGCTCCTCAAGGGCTAGGTCTCGGACCCCCGACCGCCGTCCCGGGCCCGTGGTTATGGTTATGGTTATGGTTATGGTTTTGGTTTAGGCATTTGATATACCGCCCTTTACTTATGGTTTACAGGTATATACTAACAGGTACTTTTTTAGTCCCTTGTCCCTGAAGGGCTCACAATCTAAGTGTACCTGAGGCAATGGAGGGTTAAGTGGCTTGCCCAAGGCCACAAGGAGCAGCTATGGGACTAGAGACCTCAGTCCCTCTGGCCTGAGGTTACTTGTCCCCATGTGGGAATTGAACCCCTGGCCCTCCGGCCTGAGGTAACCTGTCCCAACCACTGAGCCACTCCTCCCTCCGTGGAACAGGAGAAGCCATCAAAAGTACCTCGTGTGGAGCTGGAGTCTGCTGGACACGTAAGTCCTGTTGTCCTCGAGGACTCTCCTCCCAGGGAGCCGACGTCAGGCCCGGCGCCGCTGGGGCCAGAGTTCGTGGCTGCTGAATCTCCTGAGCTGGGTCTCAGGCTGACGGAGTGCAGACTGTTTGCCTTCATGGATCAGTAGCGGGTGCTGATGGCCAGCCTCGCTGGTGCATCTGCCCTGACCACCGGGACATGGACGTCGAAGTCAACCCCGGAGACCGAGCCAATACTCGAGACCATGAAGGCTCGAGGTCGTCCTCGGTCACGGTCACCCTCGACCTCCCGGTCGGGACCGAGGGTGTCGACGCCAGTGTCTTCGGCGTCGGGGCGGGTGCTGCTGGGCCCCGTGAGGTCTGAGCCCAACTCCTCTTTGGACGAGTCCGCCTGGGAGATGGAGGACGAGGAGTACCCTGATACCTTCAAGACTCGGTGCGTCCCGTCGGACTCACTGCAGTCTGAGCCCTGGAGTAGATCCCCTCCGGAAGATACCCGGTTCTCGGAGTTTGTTCGGGATATGGCCACTGCTTTGGCGATCCCGGCGGACCCTGAGGAGGAGCCTCGAGCCGAAGAGCTCGAGGCCCTCCAGTATGACTCTCCTCCGAAGGAGGCCTTTACTGTGCCAGTTCCTCCGATGCTGGAACGGCTCCTCTTCCAGATGTGGGAGGCACTGGCCTCGGCGCCGGTTCTAAGCAAGCGGGTCGATTCCATTTATCGACTCCGTAAGAGCCCTGGTTTTCAGAAGGCGCAGCTACAGCACCATTCCATAGTGGTGGAATCGGCCATGCATCGTCTGAAAAGCCAGAAGATGCATTCCGTGGTGCCCCCCGGCCGGGAGGCCCAGAACCTTGATGCGTTTGGTAGAAAGTGCTTCCAGGGCTCGATGCTTGCTTGCCGTGTCCAGTCTTACCAGCTGTACATGGGCATGTACTTGCGGGACCTGGCAAAGGAGCTTGCCGGGTTCTCTGCTGGTCTCTCCGGGGAACCTTTGCAGAGGTTCAAGTCCTTGTCTTCGGGGATCCGGGAATGCTCTAAGTTAATGTCCCGAGCAGCCTATGATGGCTTCGAGGCCTCGGCCCGTGTTGCAGCAGCCGGCATCGCGGCTCGACGCCAGGCATGGCTGCAGTCATCGGACCTCGAGCCATGGGTTCAAGACAAGTTGGTCAATGTCCCTTGCCGAGGTGAGAACCTTTTTGGCAAGCCCATGGCTAAGAAGGCTGCTGAGCTCGAAACCGAGCACCTCATGAGGACAAGGCTGTCTAGAAAGACTTCTGCCCCTTCACATAAGAAGAAGGGCTTGGGTAAGAAGTCCTTTTACCCGAGGAAGGCGACTGCCTACAAACAGTTCCCACCATACCAGGCCTCCCCCGCTCCCGCACAGGGTCAGCAGGCCAAGGGACTGGGACATGAGCCCTGTAGGCAGAAGGCCCCCAAGCCTCAGGCTCCTGCTCCCACTCAGCACAGTGGGGGTTTTTGACTCCCAAGGCATAGCCTCTCTGTCTCTGTTGTCTCATCCCTGAACAGGAGGTCGACTAGCCCTGTTTGCCCACTGGTGGCCACCCATTACAGGAGACAATTGGGTCTTAAGCATAGTCCACAAGGGCTACATGCTTCATTTTCATCAGTTGCCTCCTCCCTATTTTCCAGGAGAGCCTCCAAGGCCTCCTCTCCATACAGTCCTCCTCCTGCAGGAGCTTCACGGTCTGTTGCGAGACAAGGGTGTGCCTCCCCACCTACAAGGTCACGGTTTCTACTCCAGGTACTTCCTAGTACCAAAGAGAACAGGGGACCTCAGGCCTATTCTCGACCTCAGAAATCTCAACAAGTTCTTAGAGAAGGAGAAGTTCAAGATGCTTACCCTTGGAACACTTCTGCCCTACCTCCAGCAGGGAGATTGGCTATGCTCTTTAGATCTAAAGGATGCGTACACTCACGTCCTCATTCATCCAGACCACAGAAAGTACCTCAGGTTCATTGTGGGAGGAAACCATTATCAGTACAGAGTACTGCCATTTGGCCTCACCTCCGCTCCCAGGGTCTTTACCAAATGTCTGGCAGTGGTGGCGGCCTACTTAAGGAATCAGGGAATCTTTGTCTTCCCCTATCTGGATGACTGGCTCATCAGGGGTCAGACGTGCCAGGAGGCCGGGCAAGCCACCCTCCGAATGATTTCTCTACTCCAACACCTGGGGTTTGTCATAAACTTCGCAAAGTCCAATTTGCTCCCCTCCCAAAACTTGGAGTTCATAGGGGCAAGGCTAGACTCTCTGCAGGCAAAAGCTTTCTTGCCAGAGGACAGAGCCCAAAGACTGATAACCTTGGCAAACCAGTTTCTCATCAGGTCACTGGTCTCCGCCAGGCTCTGCCTGAGGCTTCTTGGCCACATGGCTTCGACAGTACATGTGACTCCCAATGCCAGGCTTCATATGAGAAACTATAAAAAATACAACTGCGTTCAGTGTAACAAAGTAGGATAAAGTATCTACTGGTTCAACCTTGTAATTCACGTTATATTTCGTCTTGTAGTGTGTAAATGCCTCTGGGTGGTCTCAGACTTATAGTAGCAACTGTCCCTTCGACTAGAATGTCGAACAAAGGGAGAGATATGCTAGTTAGCATCAACGACCTCCACAGTGGCTGGTGGCGATGTTAGACTGTGACCAATTTATTGTATTTTGTCTAAGGTTTTTATCTGTGGACTTGAACGTATTGATCTCGTAGCTCAAAGGGATTCTTCCATTCTATTGTCCACGGCCTTTCATCTTAGCCACTTTTAAACTATAACTGATCCAAGTGCTTAAATCAAACCCACTCCCGACGCCTCCCCTCAGCGCTTCAGAGCGTTTCTCCTTATGCGGTTCTTCAGGGGATAGGGTATAAATCCTATAAAATATACAAAACAAAACAAAACCGTGTCTAACCTAAAACTATTCTCCTACATTTTAAAACTTTTTTAAAAAGAATACTTGCTATATTAGGACCAGGTCTCACACTACTCACAAAACTGCTGCCCGCGTTGTATATACATCTCCTATTTTGCTCTTTGTTCTTCCAACTGCTCCAAGATTAAAGCAAAAAAAACGCCGCGCATGCGGTCTGCAGCTCGAAGGGTGTTTTAAAGGTCGACCGTACGATGACGTCATGGGCTGCTTCATTGATACCGTTAATGATTGTGAATGGTTGTACATCAATATTAAATGGCCCCAATTTTCTATTGAGCTGCTTTTTTGCTAAATTATATTCTACTATTTTTCAACCCCCTCAGTGGCAAACCTTTACATGGCAGGCTTCGAAGATCGATGGCTGAGAAATTCCCCTTACTCTCCCAACATCAAGAGTTGGAAAAGATATATAGATGACGTATTCCTACTTTGGCAGGGATCGGACACGGAGTTATCTTCTTTCTTTCAATGGATTAACCAACTTGACGAGAATATAAAATTTACTCAGATTTACCATAAAAATTCGATAACCTATTTGGATGTGCAGGTTAGTAGGGGTAGGGGTCATTGGGAAACATCAATATATAGAAAACCCTCTGACAGGAATACACTATAGGAGTGCTCACTCTACATCATTAAAAGAGGGACTTCCATTTTCACAGTTCCTACGAGTGCGTAGGAACTGTTCCAACGACAAGGACTTTAAAATACATGCACAACAGTTGATGAACAATTTTTTAGAAAGAGGTTATCCGAAACGGATAGTTAAAAAAGCATACAGTAGAGCATTATACAATAATCGGACCTTACTACTTACACCCGTCCATCGGGGGTCCGTGGAAAGTAATGACACTATCAATCTGATAACTAAATTTTCCCCTCTGAGTCGAGACATAAACCGCAGTATACAAAAACATAGAAATGTGCTGTCCACCCTTTCAGGTCTCGAAGGGATGCGTCTTAGATGCGTTTGGCAGCAGCATCGCAATTTAAAAGAATATGTAAGCCCTGTGAGCTTATCGCCAATTGAGGGGACGAATAGGGAAAAAAGGACACAAGCCTTGCGGAAAATGTGACATTTGCCCGATTACTTTGGAGATCACACTATTTCGATATCGTCACATTAACCACACTATTTCTTCTAACACTACATGTGACTCTATCGGGGTAATATATGTGATACGATGTCCTTACGATCTCTTATATATAGGTAAAACCTTAAGAGCCTTCCGGACACGCATGAGAGAACACCGCAGTAAAATACGCTGTAGAACAGTGACGGCTCCCATAGTTCAACATTGCCTCGATTACGGACACAACTTTGAACAATTGTCATGCTTTTGCATTGAACAGGTTGTGAAAGGCTCGGGGGACCGGTCTTTAGACCAAGTTCTCATCCAGCGGGAACAACGCTGGATATATGAACTGGACACTGTGATACCACATGGCCTAAACGCCATGATAGAATGGTCGGCATGTCTCTGAACCTTTGTTTCTTCATTTTATTTAGTAGCAGGTAGTCAATAGTCAGGCACGAGTAAAGAGATGACAGTGAAAGTGATCGATCAATGAATGCAAAATGAACGGTCAATCACAATAATATGAACAATAGGAATTTAAAAATCCTTATGTTATAAAGGGTCGGACAACAGTGGGTTGCAAAATAGTAGAATATAATTTAGCAAAAAAGCAGCTCAATAGAAAATTGGGGCCATTTAATATTGATGTACAACCATTCACAATCATTAACGGTATCAATGAAGCAGCCCATGACGTCATCGTACGGTCGACCTTTAAAACACCCTTCGAGCTGACAGACCGCATGTGCGGCGTTTTTTTGCTTTAATCTTGGAGCAGTTGGAAGAACAAACAGCAAAATAGGAGATGTATATACAACGCGGGCAGCAGTTTTGTGAGTAGTGTGAGACCTGGTCCTAATATAGCAAGTATTCTTTTTAAAAAAAGTTTTAAATGTAGGAGAATAGTTTTAGGTTAGACACGGTTTTGTTTTGTTTTGTATATTTTATAGGATTTATACCCTATCCCCTGAAGAACCGCATAAGGAGAAACGCTCTGAAGCGCTGAGGGGAGGCGTCGGGAGTGGGTTTGATTTAAGCACTTGGATCAGTTATAGTTTAAAAGTGGCTAAGATGAAAGGCCGTGGACAATAGAATGGAAGAATCCCTTTGAGCTACGAGATCAATACGTTCAAGTCCACAGATAAAAACCTTAGACAAAATACAATAAGTTGGTCACAGTCTAACATCGCCACCAGCCACTGTGGAGGTCGTTGATGCTAACTAGCATATCTCTCCCTTTGTTCGACATTCTAGTTGAAGGGACAGTTGCTACTATAAGTCTGAGACCACCCAGAGGCATTTACACACTACAAGACGAAATATAACGTGAATTACAAGGTTGAACCAGTAGATACTTTATCCTACTTTGTTACACTGAACGCAGTTGTATTTTTTCAGAGATTTTTAGCGTTCTAAAATAGACCAATAGATACGTGTTAACACGATGGCAGAAGGCTTCATATGAGGCCTGCGCAATGGTGCCTCAGAACTCAGTGGTCGCAGGCCACAGGGAGCCTCAGCGACAGAGTAAGGGTGTCCAGACCATTCCTGCACGCCTACGTTGGTGACTGCATCCCCCCAACTTACTGAAAGGGATGCCTTTTCAGCCACCTGGGTTCACAGTGGTGTTGACCATCGATGCCTCCCTGCAGGGCTGGGGAGCACACTGTCTGGGCAAGTGCACCCAGGGCCTGTGGTCTCCCTGCCTGTGGTCTCCCTGGGAGGCCAAGCAGCAAATCAATCCACTGGAACTGCGGGCTATTCGCTTAGCCCTCAAGACTTTCTCTCAAACCCTGGCCCACCAGTCTGTCTTACTACAAACAAGCAATCAGGTAGCCATGTTTTATGTGAACAAACAGGGCGGCACTGGGTCCAGGCCCCTTTGTCAGGAGGCGCAGGACCTTTGCTTGTTTGCGCTCAGGTGCAACATGTTTCCTGGCCAGGAAAATTACCTGGCAGACAGGTTGAGCAGGATTCTGCAGCCCTACGATGGCAACTCCATTCCTTGGTGGTTCAGAAGATTTTCCTGAGATGGGGACTTCCATCCATAGATCTATTTGCCAGTCCCCTGAACAGACAGCTGCCCAGGTTCTGCTCCGGGCAACCACATCCTCTGCGGCTAGCAGCAGATGCTTTTCTGATTTCCTGGTCCCAGGGCCTCCTGTATGCGTTTCCTCCCACGCCTCTGGTGGCCCGAACCGTGTTCAAGATTCTACAGGACAAGACTTCGGTCCTTCTGGTAGCCCCCAGGTGGCCGAGGCAACCTTGGTTCCCACCTCTGCTTCAACTGGCAGTGGACACTCCACTACCTCTGGGGTTGCAGCCCGACCTTCTCTCTCAGGACCAGGGGTCTCTTCTGCACCCCAATCTCAAATCTCTCAATTTGATGGCCTGGAAGCTGCAAAGGTAGTTTTGGCTCCCTGGGACCTCCCTCAGGAAGTTGAGGAGGTCGTCCTGGCCTCTAGGAAGCAGTCCACTAGAAAAACCTATGCCCTGAAATGGAAGAGGTTTTCTGTGTGGTGTCTGCTGCGTACAGAAGATCCTTTCTCCTGTGCTGTACCAGTGGTGCTTCAGTACCTGCTGCACTTATCCAATCAGGGCCTTAAGTCCAATTCTGTTCAGGTCCACCTCTCAGCTCTAGCAGCTCACCACTCAATGGTGGAAGGACACTCTCTGTCGGTTCACCCCTTGGTGTCCCAGTTTCTCAGAGGTTTGCTCTTGCTCAAGCCTCCTGTCCGTCCTCCAGCCCCTGTGTGGGAGTTGAATGTGGTCTTGCAGCAACTGACTCGCCCACCTTTTGAGCCGATGGCTACTTGTCCTCTCCGCTTCCTATCCTGGAAGACGCTCTTCCTGGTAGCCCTAACCTCGGCCAGGCAAGTAAGTGAGCTTCAGGCCCTGGTCTGTGACAAGCCTTACACTCGCTTCTATAGGAACAGTGTAGTCCTTAGGACTCATCTAAAGTTCCTTCCAAAGGTTGTCTCCTCTTTCCACCTCAACCAGGAGGTGATTCTTCCAACATTCTTCCCTAGGCCTCATGCAAGCCAAGCTGAAGCAGTCCTGCATACCCTGGACTGTAGGAGGGCCTTATCCTGCTACCTTGATCGTACGCAGGGACATAGAAGGGCTACTCAGCTCTTCATATCTTTTTGACCCTAATAATTTGGGGTTAGCTGTGTCCAAGCATACCTTGTCCATTTGGGTGGCTGACTGTATCACCTGGGCTCACAAGGCGGCTGACCTTCCCTTGCAGGGTCGGGTCACGGCCCATCATGTCAAGGCAATGGCTGCCTCAGTAGCTCATCTCCGCTCAGTACCATTGGCAGACATCTGCAGGGCTGCAACTTGATCCTCAAGCCAGACTTTTGCGGCCCATTACTGCCTGGAGAGGGAGTCCCGTAGGGACAGTGCTTTTGGCCAGGCAGTACTCCGGAATCTCTTTGAGGTTTAGGCAACTCCAGCCCTCCGTTGGGCTACCGGTGGAGGTTCTTTCAGTGAAAAGTCTTTCTTTGATGTTGGGACTAGAGGGAGTTCTCTTGTTCAGCCTGGGTTCCTTGGTAGCCCAGAGCTAGGGAGTTACCCATATGTGAGGACTGACTTCCTGCTTGGTCCTGGAGAAAGAGTAGTTACTCACCTGTAACAGGTGTTCTCCAGGAGCAGCAGGAATCAGTCCTCACAACCCTCCTTCCTCCCCTGGAAGTTGCAGTTGTACATAGTTTATTTTACATTTTTGTGTGCTGTTTTTTAGCTATGCCATTTGACTGAGCAAGATGGCACCTTTAGGCAGGAAGGGGACCGCACATGCGTGCAGTATTCCCAAAGGCTTTCATAGAAAGCTGGGGAAATGCTCCGCAAGGGCTCCATCAACATCAATGTCACCCATATGTGAGGACTGATTCCTGCTGCTCCTGGAGAACACCTGTTACAGGTGAGTAACTACTCTTTTCAGTCATGGGTAACTGCCCTGTATCATCTTCAATAAAGACCAAAGCAAAGAATTCATTCAGTTTCTCTGCTATGGCCTTGTCTCCTCTTAGTGCCCTTTTTACCCCTCTATTGTCTAAAGGTCCAACTGACTCGCGCAGGTTTTTAGCTATGAATGTACTCAAAAGGTTTTTATTATGCATTTCTGCTTCCACGGCAGGCTTTTATTTAAATTCTCTTTGCCTGCCTTATCAATGCCTTGCATCTAACTTGCTGGTGCTTATATTGTTTCCTGTTTTCGTCATTTGACTGCTTTTTCCATTTTCTGAAAGATGCTTTTTTGGCTACAACAGAATGTCTAGCCTCACCTTTAAACTATGCTGGCAGTTTTTTGAACTTCCTTCCACTTTCTTAAAGCGTGGAATACAGGTAGTCTGAGCTTCGCCAGCACCATAATTCAAAGGCATCATTTTTCTTCCTGTCCTTGTCTTCATTTCCCAACTATAGCATCCATATGAGGATGTTGAAAACACCATGGCTTGGACAAGTCAAATCGTTCTGTGCAGAGATACATCTTTGCACTTGAAGATCTTGTCTACATCCTTCATAGCCATTTTGCCAAGAGCAATGAAGTGTTGGATTTCTTAACTGCTCATCATTTTGATATTGATCCAGGCAGGTTAAAGTTGTTTTCTATTTCTGTTTCCTCTCCATCAAGGATGAAATTAATGATTTTTGCCATTTGTTGAGATCTTTGTCATCTTTGTGTTAAGGTACAAGCCTATTTTAAGACTTTGTTCCTTAATCCTGAAAACCAGATTGTCTTCGCTTTCAGCCAGTAACATGTCTGATACTAAATGATCTCAAATTCTAATAGAGGATGTGAAGATCTGTTTCGATCTAAAAGTAGCCATGGAAAAGGAAATAAGAGCTGCTTTTTCTGTATGAACTTAATGCTGTGACATCATCAAAAAGGCAGCAGCCGCAACGGTGCTCTTAACTACAAAAGATAAGTGAAACTGCGGGAATGCAATATGTGTTGACCCTCAGATTAAGCTTATGGGTATGGGGTGCCTTTAAAATAGAGAAAACGGAGGGTTTGCCATGAGAGAGGTTTTACCTTTCAAGGCAGACAATGCAACACAAAAAACTTGAGATGATTTTTGTGAGTTTTGAGTCAAATTATTGGGTGTAATTAGTTGGGTCTTATTTGATTCATTGGAATAATCATGTCCTGGCAATGGCCCAGTTTATTATTTACTACTATTTCCTTTTTTAATTGGTCGTGTTTTATTTGATTCTTTTGTGTGTCAAATATGTGTGCATATATAGTTTAAAGCCATTTCACTGGCCACTTTTATTTTTTAGGAGATATTGGACATTAAGGAGTTGAAATGCAAGGCTGCAATAATGTTGACTACAACTGTATTCCAACCTGTTGCATCTTATTAGTTAGGACTGAAACCAGGCTGGCACTGAATTACCAATTACCAATGTTACTGATCTATCTAAAGAATATTTTTATTTATTTTATTTAACAGGTTTTATACTGTTTTATCCTTAAGTCAAAGCGGTTTACGTTACATCATGGATTTCAAACTTGAAATTTTAACCAAGGGGTTAATTTGGAGTTCAGCAGAATTAGTTGGGGGGGGGGGGGGGAGACAGTGATGGTGGTCCCTGAGGTGGTGATTAGTAGTTAAGTGATGCTACCATAGGTTCTGTGAATAGGTAAGTTTTGAGATACTTATAGAAGTCTTATGTCATTAATCATCTTGAGGTCCTCTGGTAGAGTGTTCTATATTGTTGGTGCTGCTATAGAAAATGCCCTGGTGCATGTTAACTGTTTTGCTGAAACAAAGGCTGCACTAATGTCTAAGAATATCAACAGATAAGCAGATTTAAGCCTTTCCAACCCATGTATTAGCTGGTCAATCAGTCCAGAATCGGCGGAGGAGCCAGTAGTAATGATACTGTCAATGATTCAGTTTGATGTCTGGTGCTCATAAAATTGACCCGTAAGCTTGCCAAGATGAAGCAGGGCAGGAGGGAGAGAAGGCCAAAACCATCCTCTTAGCCATGTTGCGGGTCCATAGTACAGACTCAGGGCTACATCCCAAGGACAAATCTTGGCCAGTGACAGTTACCTCTTTAAGGTGGACAGCAAAGGATCTGGTTTATACTTAATCCCTTTAGTGCTGCTAGTCATCTGTCTTTTTAGATCTTATAAGCAGCCATACAAGGATATGTTCAGCCCAAGTGGATACCGCTTGCTGCCATGACAGCTATCCAATTTAACACACAGTTCACTTGATGTGCTCACTGCCCCTACACAGCAGAAATCTCCATTCACAAAAAAAATAAATATATATATATAAGTACATCCATGTTCTGCTACTTCACGGTCTGCAAAATTGCCCTCGAGTCGGCCCTTCAACAGCATATGCAGTGCTCAGTTATGCTGGCTGTGAGCCCCCACCTCGTCTGTGTCCCAGCCGATGTGTGGGCCAGTAAGGGCTGCAGCAATCGAGAGTGGGAGACCCCACTGTAGCCAAGGAGCTGATCTAGATAATGGTAAGAGGGAAAGGAGGCTGCTGTGGTTCTTGAAAGAAGTAGCTTGGGTCCAAAGTTTAGGGGGTGCTGTCAGATGTGCTCAGGATTCAGGAGGATAGAATTGACAACTATCTGAATTTTTTCAGGATTCTATTGATTTATACCTTAGTGTCCAGAAGCTAGAAAGATGGCTAACACGTCCTGTCCTAAACTTAGCAACCCAGTTCTTGACTGTAGAATAGGAAGGATACATCACCTAATTTAACCGACATCATATAGATTTGTTTGGCCGCGTTCCCTTTTAAAAAAAGAGATTTAATTTCTGCTTGGTACTCTATTGTGAAATCTCAGGGACATTCTGGCTTCATATTGTAGCAGCAAAGCGCAGACAAACCAATGATACCAGGAGTCTGTTCAGAAGGTCCAAATCATTTATTTGTGCACAAGTCTCAAGCAAGACAATTTCAAAATGGCTGAGCAAAGTTTTCAAGCATTACAACAACTTTTATAGACTTCTGTTCCATTCTAGGTATAGAAAAACAATTCATTGGTCCCGGTACGCTCCCGTACCTCCCGTAGCCCCTCTATTGGTCCCGGTACTGATAAGTTTCTCCAATTATGTTCCTTCTGTGGGCTTCTGTAGGCATGACACCTGCCTGCCCCCCTTCTAGTCCCAATTACAATGGTCAGTTCATCAACTTGTTACTTTCACACTTTCAAGGCTATGGGACCATTTGTGCGTGCAGAAGAGCAAGGTTCTGTAACTCATCTGTCAGCACTCCTCAATATTTCTCTGCAAATGTACTTTTTCTTATCAGTAACTTTAAAACACATCTTTTCTGTATTTTTTTTCCATTTCTTAATTCTGCAATTCTGCTTATCTAAGCTAATTCAATATTTCTACTGAGTTCTTTCTTACAATAGCAGCATATTGGGGGATGTGCAATCCTATATGCCTCTCCACAGGCCTCATTTACAGGTCAAGCTAGCCATGCTGGCCTGCCTATGTCAGACACCGTGGGTCACAGGCCTGCACCTGCCACATTCCCCCCTTTGATTAATCTCACCCTATTACTTAATAAGGTGTGAGAATTAAATCACTTTCTAGAAGATTCACATCCTGATTAAAGGATTCTTACTAGTTCCGCTAGGGCTAGCTTTGTATAAAGCCATTATTCTAGTTGCGGTCTTCCGCTCTACTGTACTATCAATAGCACTATGAAGGGAACGCATACAACATGGGATTAAACATGGTAAGCAGAGGACAACAGCAACGAGGATTAGTACTAAGATAACGAAAGTCTTAAATCCTCCCAGCCAAGAGAAAAGGTTAGCAAACCAATTAGGAAATTTCAAGGCGTGCCAAGTCTGTACTGGCACATAAGCATGTCTTTGCATATCTTTAGCAATTTCTTCAACTACTTGACCTTTATCATCTATTTTCAAACAGCAATTAGTTAAATTCAGTTTACCACATACTCCTCCTTCAGCTGCTAGCAAATAATCAAGTGCTAAACGATTTTGGTATATGGCAGTGCGCATCTGAGTACTTTGTCTAGCTAAAAGCGTAAGAGCATGACTAGTTTCATTGGTTATTATTTCAACTACTGCTTGTAAGCGAATAATACGATTAATCATATAGACTGGGGTTCGGTAGCCCCACATACCATCATCATTCCAAGTGGCAGGTCCATAATACTCAATAATTCTTTCAGGTGGCCAATCATCACCTTGCCACTTCTCCCACTTGCCTATCTGTAAGGCCTCTCTTTTCTGCCTAGATGCTCCTTTGTGTTTGTGGGTAGTATATACAGGGTATCCTAATTGTTCTCCATGTTCAGTGTTTAACAGGAAGAAAGAAGGTCTGATGGTTCCTAAGACACATGCTCCTCCCCATTGTGGTGGGAGTTGCGCATATGCTCGGTTTCCACAGATCCAATATAGACCAGGTGGGGCTTGCCAGGCTTGGACTTTGGCAAGGTTAGTCCATAGACCTGCGAGTTCAGGAAATCTGGCTAATGGGTTAGGAGGTTCAGGATGTCTGATTCCTGACCACCATGCTACCTTCTTGGTCGTGGCATTATAGTATTTCTGGCTAAGACAGACCAGCTGTCCTACCTTTTGGGTGAACTGAGGTCTAGTTCTGACAAAGCAAAGACGTCCAACGATTGAGTGCGCTAACACCCATTCACTGGTTGTCTTGTGTAATTCAGTCTGGTTGTAAATCATGGAATAATTCAATTCTTGGGCTTCCCAGGGCCATTGGTCTCCCATTTGGGTTCCGCCACAGAAATAACAATCTGTGATCTTAAGACTAGATACTACTGCTCCAGCTAATTCTAGAAACAAATTCTGTGAAGGGTGAGGGATCTCAAACTTATTTACATGCATAGCTTCATAAAAGGTATTATGAATATGATATTTAGATGACTTGTGGGCTTGAGTATTCAATCTAACATACACAATGGTCCCTGGATCTGTTCCTCCTCCCGCAATACGTAAACCAAACTTATATCCTTGTTTCCATGCATGGGGGTTATGTACACGCAAATGTAAGGGGTTACAAGCATCTTTCTGACATTTATCATTCGTGGTTGGCTTGGTTAGAGTAGCCATCCGTTTATCTATTTTCTCATCAGTTATACCAGTGTTCCAGGTAGCATAAAAAACACATTCCCAATACGGGCAATAGTAGTCTGCCGCTGTAGCAGTACTATACCCTGGTTCCTTTTTACCTGTACACTTCCTCCATCCTGTGGCTCCTTCTGGACACATATACTTATGGTCATTCCGATACGCTTTCTCCCATGTACCACAGGTGGACTGACTATCTCTATTAATAGCATTACATGCATCAAAATTCAGAACAGCAGGTTTAGTAATGTCCTTAAGTGGTGGTGTAGCAGCTAATATAGGTCCATCTGCATCCTTCCATCTTATTTCCAACGTGTAATAGGATGGATTCTGATGCGGATTATAGCATGCTTTAATTTTGCCATGAGTGCAAACATTTAGTTCAGTGGTGTTATAGATACACCGAGTTATTGTTCCCTTGCAGGTATAGTAAGAATGGTAAAGCAAAGTCTGAGTTACTTTCAGTCCAGTTCTAGTAGAGGTAATGCAAGCGGTGCATGGAGGTAGAGCATAAGTCTGTTCAAAACCTCCAAAGAAGGCAACCAAGGCAAAGCAGAAGCAAAGATACATGTTGATGTTGATTGGAGTTCTTCTGAATCCTCAGCTTGCTGATCTTGATCACGACGGTCTATTATTCTTCGTCCCGTTTGCTAATGAAGCAATTTAACGGGTGCTGAGTGTTGATTGAAGATCCTCAAGATGTCCAGCACACATTAACCAACTTAGCAATTCAGTTGGCTTGTGAAGTCTGGCTTAGTCAATGTAGTCTCGACGTAGTGTGTCAAATCACACACACAGATTGGGTTCGTTGAAACAAAACTGTTGCTGCATGGAAAACAGCAATCCTCTTCGAAAGACTTGGCTACTGCAAAGCACTTGTGATGAAGTGTCTATACTGCTGGTTGCCGTCTCAAAGTAACTCGCAAGGGTACATCAGGGTGCTGCTCTGCTGTCCACCGCTCTGGTTCAGGATCGGCGGCGGGCTTGACTCGGCTGTGGTGGATCCAGGCGTCGATCTCGGCTACCTTTACTGCAGTTGGGGTAGACAGGATGACGGTGTACGGTCCCTTCCAATGGGGTTCCAACGGTATCTTCTTCCAATCTTTGATCCACACCGAAGTTCCAGGCTGGTAGGGATGCAAGGGTTCCGTCAAGTTGATAGGCAACTGGTCTTGGATCCACGTATGGAGAGTCTGCAGAACAAAACTAAGAGCTAGGAGTTCTTGTCTGGTTACTTCTGAACCAATCTGGGCTAGATTTCCTTTGACTCCCTGCACTATTGGTGGGGGTTTACCATACAAAACTTCAAAAGGGGAAAATCCTGTTGACTTTACAGGGGCTGAGCGTATTCTGAGTAAAGCTATGGGGAGCACTTGGGGCCATTTCAAGTGTGTCTCCTGACAAAGCTTAGACATTTGGGCTTTCAATGTACGATTCATTCGCTCAACTTTCCCTGAACTCTGGGGTCTGTATGCAGTGTGGAGCTTCCACTGTATCTGCAAAGCTTTTGCTAACTGCTGAGTAACTTGGGAGACAAATGAGGGTCCATTGTCTGACCCTATTACTGCTGGGATTCCAAATCTGGGGACAATCTCTCTCATTAAGGCCTTGGTAACTTCTCGGGCTTTTTCAGTTCTGGTTGGGAAGGCTTCTACCCACCCAGAGAAAGTACAAACTAATACTAGTAGGTAATGGTATCCATTAGCTTTTGGCATTTCGGTGAAATCAACTTGGAGGTTGTGCATGGGGGTCACACCTCTTGACTGAACTCGGGGTGCTGTAATAAGGCCTTGCTTGGCATTATTTTTGGCACAGATTTGACATTGTCGTGCTACTGAGGCTGATATGGTTGTCATCAGAGGAATGTAGAAATGTGGTCTAAGTGCTTTCTCCATAGCACTCTTTCCATAGTGGGTGGCTTCATGAAAAGCTTTGACAAAGGATGGTCCTAACAATTCCGGAATTACTATTCTTCCCGGAGGTTGACTACCTTCTTCTGGTGGCAGCTCAATCCATCCGTCTTTCAATACTCCATCTTCTTTGTCACAATAGTAATCCAATTCTTTGGTGGTATATCGTGGGGTCCATAGGTTCAAAGGTACTGGAAACAATGCTGCTTGCATTGGCATAGCTTGTGGGGCAATCTGTCCTGTCATAGCTGCTTGTCGTGCTGAGGCATCTGCGAATCTATTTCCTCGAGCAACTTCTCCTTTTCCTGCTTGATGTCCTCTACAATGCATGACAGCTACGCGTGTTGGGGCCCAGACTGCATCAAGTAACATCAATATCTCGGGACCATATTTGACTGATTTTCCTCCGGATGTGATGAGTCCTCTTTCTTTGTAGAGAGCTCCATGGGCATGCAAGGTAGTGAAAGCATATTTGGAATCTGTATATACATTCAGCACAAGTTTTTCTCCTAACAACAATGCTCTGGTGAGTGCTATCAATTCGGCTTTCTGGGCTGATGTGCCTGAGGCTAGGGCTGATGATTCAACTACTTCGTGTTGAGTGACGACTGCATATCCGGCACAGCGTCGTCCGTCAAGGATGAGACTGCTCCCATCAACATAATAGATCTGGTCAGGATTGTCTATGGGCACATCTGTTAGATCAGGTCGACTTGAGAACACAGTTTCCATGACTTCGATACAGTCATGTTCTGGGAGTTCTTCACTGATGGGTATCAAGGTAGCTGGGTTCAAAGCATGGCTCACTTCGAGTTGTATCTGTGGGTTTTCACATAACATGCTCTGGTACTTTAGCATTCGGGAATTGGTGAGCCAATAATTTGCTTTCTGTTCCATAAGGGCAAGGACTGCATGTGGCACAGTGACTCGTATGTTCTGTCCTAATGTGAGTTTGTCTGCTTCACTCACTAGTAGTGCTGTAGCTGCAACTGCTCTCAAGCAGGGTGGCCATCCTTTGGCCACAGGGTCCAATTGTTTTGATAGGTAGGCTACAGGTCGTTCCCAATTTCCTAATTTCTGAGTCAACATGCCTAAGGCATTTCCCTGTGCTTCATGTACAAACAAGTGGAAAGGTTTGTGGACATCTGGTAGTCCAAGTGCTGGTGATGACATCAGTTCTTCTTTTAACTTCTGGAAGGCTGTATCCTGCTCAAGTCCCCACTCCAGTGGTGACTTCTCTCTTCTCCTTTTGTGGCTTCATACAGTGGTTTGGCAATTTGGGCAAAGTTGGGTATCCAGATTCGGCAATATCCTGCCGCTCCCAGAAAGGCTCTAACTTGCTTTCTGGTTGTTGGAGTTGGAATTCTACATACTGCTTCTTTTCTTTCTCTGCCTAATCTTCTGCTTCCTTGGGTAATACGAAAACCCAAGTATTTCACTTCTGTTTGGCATAGTTGTGCTTTGGCTCTGGAAACTTTATATCCAGCTTCATTTAGTAACTGCAAGAGATCTTTGGGTGGCTCGTATACATTCTTTTTCTGATATGGCAGCTATCAACAGATCATCCACGTACTGGAGAAGTACTCTCCTCCCCGGGGCTACTGGATAGCTTGAAAGGTCTTGATTTAGTGCAGCACTAAAGATGGTAGGTGAATTCTTGAATCCTTGGGGTAATCTTGTCCAGGTGAGTTGGCCCCCTCTTCCAGAGATGGGGTCTTGCCATTCGAATGCAAACAATATTTGGCTTACAGGGGCTAATCTTATGCAAAAGAATGCATCTTTCAAATCTAGTACAGTGAAATGGGTAGCTTCAGCGGGTATCAATCCTAGTAAAGTGTAAGGATTGGGTACAACTGGGTGTATAGTTTCAACTGCTTCATTCACTCTTCTTAGATCTTGCACTGGGCGGTAGTCATCTGTTCCAGGCTTTTTCACTGGCAGAAGTGGAGTGTTCCATGGGGATTGACATACTTTCAGTAGGCCATACTCAAGTAATCTCTGTAGGTGGCGATGAATACCTTCAATTGCAGCTCTTGGGAGAGGGTACTGTTTGACGTGCACTGGTGTAGCGCTAGGCTTGAGGGTTACAATCACTGGAGCTATATGTTTGGCTAGGCCTGGGGGACTGCCTTCTGCCCATACTTCAAGTGGTGCATGAATGTTCTTTAAAGTTTGTTCAAAATAGGTATCTTGAATCGAATCATCAATGTAGTATCTCCACTCTTCTTCTCGGGGTACTGTCAGCAGCATTATTCCTGCTGGTTTGGCTTGAGAATTCACTGTCATTTGCATTTCTCCTTGCTCAGAGAAAGATATTTGGGCTTGAAGCTTGGCTAGCATATCTCGTCCCAGTAGGGGTACTGGACATTCGGGCATGTAAAGGAATTGATGCGTTACTTGCTGTCCTCCTAGACTGCATATTCGGTTTTGTAGAAAAGACTTTGTGGCTTTGGCACCAGTTGCTCCTATAATGGTGACTGCTTTCTTGGTGAATGGGGCTATCTTTTTGTCTATTACTGAATGTTCTGCTCCAGTATCAACCATAAAGTTCATAAATTGGTCTCCTATTTGTATTTCGACCATAGGCTCCTGGAGACCTAACGCAAACTTGGAGCCCGGTCTGTCCTAATCCACGTCATCCTCTTCATGGGCCTGTGTGGCCAATGCTTGGATGGCTCCTCCTCCCCTCTCTCGCTGGAATTGTTCTCGATTGGCTCCTCCTCGGCCTCGGGGACGGCCTCGTCTTTCTTCTCGCCACTGATGATCGTATTCGTCATCTTGCTGGGCGTCTTCGAGTTGCGGGCAAGTATCTCTCCAATGTCCTTCCTCTTTGCAATAGGCGCATTGGTTCACGCCTAGTCTCTGGGTCCGGCCTCCGCCTTGACCCCGCCCTCTTCCTCTGCTCCTTCGATTAGGGACACCTCCCCTTTTCTTTTCAACTATGGCCGCAGCCAAAAAATCAGCTTTCTTCTTCATCTTTCTATCACATTCTCTCTGTCTTTCAGTATCACGATTCACATACACTTTATGAGCGACTTCCAATAACTGTGTTGCATTCATGCCCGCAAACCCTTCTAATTTCTGTAATTTACGTCTAATGTCTGGTTGAGACTGGTTTACAAAAGCAGAATTCACCATGCATAAACTTCCTGGTGCCTCGGGATCATAGGGAGTATACATTCTATAAGCTTCAGTTAATCTTTCATAATAATCTGCTGGGCTCTCATCTATTCCTTGGATAATTCCTGCTACTTTGGAAAGGTTCATAGCTTTTTGGCCTCCTCTTCGCAGGCCTTGTAAAAAGCCTTGGCGAAAACGGGCTAGGGCGGTGGATCCTTCATCTGTATTTGGATCCCATTGGGGGTCTTCATTTGGGAATTCTCTCTGAGCTGCTTCTCTACGATCTATTATATTCTGCCCCTGCGCTGGAGCTGCAGGGTTTTCTGCCATCCATTCGATAGCTGCTTTTCTAATTCTCGCTCGTTCCTCTGTGGTAAATAGGGTGGTCAGGAGCTGACGGCAATCTGGCCAAGTGGGTTGGTGAGTTTCCATAATACTAGTTACTAATTCTGTCAGCTCCTGGGGCTTGCTAGTATAGGAGGCATAGTGCGACCTCCAATTTAATAAATCAGTTGTAGAGAATGGGATATACACATAAGTTAGGGGTCCCGCTACCACTTCATCATTATCATTCTTTACGGGCACCCCCGGGACTTGCCTTAAGGGAAACAGTTTGGCTGTCCTAGGCGTCATTTGAGTCTGGGATCTAAGGGCTATTGTCGTTGTCTTTGCAGGAGTTGATGTTTTTTTCTCAACTGGTTTTGCTTTGGGTTTTTCTTTCACTGGCTTGCTAGTGCTGGCGCTAGCTTCCTCAATTATTTGTACACTTTCCTCTTCTTCCTCTTCTGGGGGATCCTCTCTTTCTTCTTCTTCTAATTCCGCTTCTGGCTCACTTTTTACATCCTCCTCTTCTCTTCCCGCTAATTCTCTCTCTTCCTCTTCTCCAGGAGGAGGGAGGTCAGGGATTGGGTCTCGCCTCGGCTCCGGCGGTCTCTGGGGTGCTGGGGCAGGACGCCGCCGGGCTATTCTTACTGGACCTGGGGTTCGGGGCTGCCTGAGGACTACTTCTGGGGAATCGGGATCTGCCAAGATGGGTTTCTTCTTGGCTTTCTTATCCTGCTCTTTCATTCTAGGCTGTTCCTTTCTCTGTCTAGAATCTGTTTTAGCTAACATTATTCTGCACTGTTCCTCATAACAGCGCTGCGCCCAGGAGGGCGGATCTTCACAAATACTTAACCAGGAATCTATATAGGGGTACTGATCGGGGTGCGCTACCCGCACTCTACGATGTATTGACTGGATAATCTCTACGGTGAACGTTCCCTCTCGGGGCCAGATGGGGTCTAGATCGGGCCACTCCCTAGTACACAAAATCTGCAAACGGGCTGCTGTCATTTTAATACCATAATCTCCTGAATATCCCTCTTTAAAATGTGCGATCATACATTCTAATGGAGTGTTTCTAGTAGACTCCGCCCCTCCCATTTCGATGTGTGCGCGCAACAACAGACAGAAGGGAAAAGGTGGGCGGACCGTGGGTAAGGGGTCCTCACGGCCCTGGAAACGTATAGGGAATACAGATAACAAGACAAGACGACAATCGCTTCCCCCTTTTCGCGACCTGAACGCGGTCGCCCGGTCAGGAAATGCGCTAATCAGGGGCCAGCTTTCACTTGGTCCGTGCTGCCAGACCTCTCATTCATACTTCGTTCACACACTCATGCTAGCAACGTATTCCCAGAATGCATTCGTTTCTATCTGTTCTGACTAGTCTTTTCCAAGTACAATTACAAAAAGGATGAGGGTTTCACCTAGCGAATTCCCATGCCAGGCTACTCGGCTCTTCCTTGAGAGTTGATCAGGCTCTCTTACCAATTCCCAATATCTCGAGATTACAAATTCCAAATTCCAAGTTCCAATGGCAGTACTGCTCTTTCTATTTCTGTCTAGACCCAAAATCAAAACTATACTCACCGGATCCGGTCCTCAAACTTCCCAAGCAGGCGCATGAGTTGGACCTCGGACTCCCCTCACTCGGGTTCGAGGCGTTGACTCCAGCCGGGCTCGTCACCCGCCGAGGTCCGACCAGCTCCCTCCGATACAAGGGACCGGCGGCGCCAGGGAGCGGCCCTCGTCGGAAGGGCGCGATCCCGGCAGGACCAAGCCTATAGAGGCGGAAAGTCGTGGTATATTGCCCTATATACACTTTGATTCCACAACTTCCCGGCCAACGCACCAAGGAATATGTAGCAGCAAAGCGCAGACAAACCAATGATACCAGGAGTCTGTTCAGAAGGTCCAAATCATTTATTTGTGCACAAGTCTCAAGCAAGACAATTTCAAAATGGCTGAGCAAAGTTTTCAAGCATTACAACAACTTTTATAGACTTCTGTTCCATTCTAGGTATAGAAAAACAATTCATTGGTCCCGGTACGCTCCCGTACCTCCCGTAGCCCCTCTATTGGTCCCGGTACTGATAAGTTTCTCCAATTATGTTCCTTCTGTGGGCTTCTGTAGGCATGACACCTGCCTGCCCCCCTTCTAGTCCCAATTACAATGGTCAGTTCATCAACTTGTTACTTTCACACTTTCAAGGCTATGGGACCATTTGTGCGTGCAGAAGAGCAAGGTTCTGTAACTCATCTGTCAGCACTCCTCAATATTTCTCTGCAAATGTACTTTTTCTTATCAGTAACTTTAAAACACATCTTTTCTGTATTTTTCCATTTCTTAATTCTGCAATTCTGCTTATCTAAGCTAATTCAATATTTCTACTGAGTTCTTTCTTACAATAGCAGCATATTGGGGGATGTGCAATCCTATATGCCTCTCCACAGGCCTCATTTACAGGTCAAGCTAGCCATGCTGGCCTGCCTATGTCAGACACCGTGGGTCACAGGCCTGCACCTGCCACAATATCTATAGATAAAACAAAGTATATGAGCTACAATCATGAAATTTTGGCCAATCACATTCAATCACGGAGTGGAGGAGTGGCCTAGTGGTTGGGGCAAGGTACTTCAGGCCGGAAGGTCGGGGGTTCAAATCCCACTAGAGGACAGCAACCTTGGGCTAGAAGGACTGGGGTTTCTAGTCCCACAGGTGCTCCTTGTGGTCTTGGGTAAGCCACTTAACCCTCCATAGCCCATGTTCCCTGTAAAATAGTTATCTCCAAGTTATAATGCCGTGTTCAATGTAATTTCAGTTTGTTCAATGTAAACCACACTGATGCAGAATAGCGCGGTATATAAGAGAATTAAAATAAATAAATAAATAAAACAATGACATTCGGCATGATATAGTTATTTTTAGTTAAAAAAAATAGAGGAAGCCAAAGACTTATCAGCAACCCCTTGTAATCCTAACCCTAACCCCACTGGACTACTCTCTCTCCCATGCCTCACTGAATCTCTCTAATCTCATTCAAATCCTTCTCCTTTCCCTCTCCTCTTTCTCATGTGCCTTATGGAATGCTCATTCCATATCTAATGAACTCCCCTTTACTCACAACCTCTTCATCTCTAATGCTTTCCATCTTCTAGCTCTTACTGAGACCTGGCTCCTCCCTGATGACACTGCTTTGGTCGCTCCCTCTGTCACAATGGCTATCAATTTTCCCACACTCCTCATGCTACTGGCCATGGTGATGATGTTTGTTTTCTGCTTTCGCCTTCCTGCCAATTTCAACCCCTCCTTCTACTTCAGTCTCACTCCTTTTCCTCTTTTGAAATTCATGCCATCCACCTTTTTAATCCTTTACCTCTCCATATAGCTATTTATAGGCCACCTGACAAATCCACCTCTACCTTTCTCACTGACTTTTACTCATGGCTCTCCTTATTTCTGGATTCTTTTCCCCCTCCCTTATTCTTGGTGACTTTAATATTCATGTTGATAACCCTTCTGACCTCTACGCTTCTAAGTTCCTTTCTCTTACCTCTTCATTCATTCTCCAGCTTTGCTCTTCTGCCCCTACTCATCAGCACAGTCACTGTCTTGATCTTGTTTTCTTCTCTAATCATTTACTCTTGAAATTCCATAGCTCAATTCTTCTCTTATCTGACCATCACCTGCTGTGCTTCACTCTTCATCACTCCCCAACTCAATCTCACCCTGTCACCTTCTATCTTTTTAGGAGTCTTCATGCTATCAATCCACTGGCTCTTTCTGTGGCAGGTGAAGGCCTGTGATCCACGGTGTCTGACATAAGCAGGCCAGCATGGCTAGCTTGACCTGTAAATGAAGCCTGTGGAGAGGCACATAGGAATTGCACATCCCCCAATATGCTGCTATTGTAGGATAGAACTCTGTAAGAGAACTAAACTAACTTAGGTAAGCAGAACTTAGAGATGGAAAAATACAGAAAAATGTGTTTAAAAGTTACTGATAAGAAAAAGTACATCTGCAAGGAATATAATTGGGAGTGCTGACAGATGAGTTGCAGAGCCCTGCTCCCCTGCATGCACAAATTGGCTATATGGCCTTGAGAGTGTGAAAGTAACAAGTTGATGAACTGACCATTGTAATTGGGACTAGAAGGGGGGTATGCAAGTGCCATGCCCACTGAAGGAACATAATTGGATAATCTTATCAGTACCGGGACCAATGGAAGGGGTACGGGAGGTACGGGAGAGTACCGGGACCAATGAAATGTTTTTCTATACCTAGAATGGAACAGAAGTCTATAAAAATTGTTGTAATGCTTGAAAACTTTGCTCAGCCATTTTGAAATTGACTTGCTTGAGACTTGTGCACAAATAAATGATTTGGACCTTCTGAACAGACTCCTGATATCATTGGTTTGTCTGCGCTTTGCTGCTACATTTCCACTATTGTCCCATCACCTCTTTCCTCCACTTTGTCTTCTAAGTCTGTTGATGAGGCTAGTTTTCCATAATACTGCTCTCTCTTCTGCTCTGGATGCTCTTGCTCCACCCATAGCATGTCCTGTGAGGAGCACTATAACTCTGCCCTGGCTTTCTTCAACTACCTGCTACCTATGCTCCTGCGCTTGCTCAGCTGAACACATTTGGCTCAAATTCCACTTCCTTTCTGACTTTCTTCACTTGCTTCCAGTCAGCCATAGCACTCACCAAGCAAATCTACTGTGTCCAACGGACTAACTCTCTCACCTCTGACTCCCGCTGCCTCTTCTCAGTTCTCTCCTCAAGGCGCTTCTACCTCCAACCCCTGCTCCGCTTTCTGCCCAAACCCTTGACAACTATTTCCATGACAAAATCCACAAGATTACACTCCAATTCCCCACAAGATCAGCTTCTTCCCCTCTTTAATGCCAACTTTTCCCCTCAATCTCTGTTACCCTGTCATCCCAGCGTTATTAGAAAAGGTTCAGAGAAGAGCCACCAAAACGGTAAAGGGGATGGAAGGATACTCCTATGAAAGGCTAAAAAGGTTAGGGCTCTTTAACCTGGAAAAGAGACGGCTGAGGGGAGATATGATAGAAGTCTATAAATTAATGAACGGAGTGGAACGGGTAAACGTAGATCGATTGTTTACCTTATCAGAATATAGAAAGACTAGGGGACATGCAATGAAGCTACAGGGTAAACTATTAAAGACTAATAAAAAAAATTTTTTTCACTCAACGTGTAATCAAACTCTGGAATTTGTTACCAGAGGATGTAGTAAAGGCTGTTAGTGTAGCTGGGTTTAAAAAAGGTTTGGACAAGTTCCTGGAGGAAAGATCCATAAACCATTATTAAGAAGGGACCCAGGATATCATTGCTTGACCCAGTACAAGCATTGTGGAACCTGTGTCTTTTGGGGAAACTGCTAGGTGCGTGTGACCTAAATTGGCCACTGTTGGAAACAGGATGCTGGGCTTGATGGACCTTGGTCTGACCCAGTATGGCATGTCTTATATTCTTATATCCTTTTCTAAAATCTACAAAGAGGAAACCTCATCTTTTTTCCTCCTCTAAACTTATTACCTGATCCTATCCCCTCTCCTCTCCTCCTCTGTCATCCCTTCCATCACACACATTCTCAACCTATTGTTCTCCACTGCTACTTTCCCAGCAGCCTTCAAGCATGCTCTGGTCACATCTCTTCTCAAGAAACCTTCACTTGATTCTATTTGTCCCTCTAATTATTGACCCATCTCCCTTTTCCCCTTCATTTCCAAAATTCTTGAACGTGCAGTTCTCCGCCATTGCCTTGAATTTCTCTCCTCTCAAGCCCTCCTTGATCCACTTCAGTCTGGCATTCGTCCCTTACATTCCACTAAAATGGCCCTTGCCAAAGTCTCCAGCGCCTTGTTTCTGACTAAATCCAAAGGTCTTTACTCAGTCCTCATAAGAACATAAGAACATAAGATATGCCATACTGGGTCAGACCAAGGTCCATCAAGCCCAGTATTCTGTTTCCAACAGTGGCCAATCTAGGTCATATGTACCTAGCAGTTTCCCCAAGAGACACAAGTTCCACAATGCATGTACTGGGTCAAGCATTGATATCTTCGGTCACTTCTTAATAATGGTTTATGGACCTTTCCTCCAGGAACTTGTCCAAACCTTTTTTAAACCCAGCTACACTAACAGCCTTTACTACATCCTCCGGTAACAAATTCCAGAGTTGCATTCCAGATTCCAAATTCCAGAGTTCCTCATTCTTCTTGATCTTTCTGCTGCTTTTGACACTGTTGACAGCCACCTTCTCCTTGATACTTTGTCTTCACTTGGTTTCATGGGCTTTGTACTGTCCTGGTTCTCGTCTCAGTGCTCTTTCAGTGTCTGTTCTGGTGGTTTCTCCTCTACTACTATCCTTCTCTTAGTTGGTCCCTTGGTGCTCTCATCTCCCATGTTTTTTAATATCATTTTTATGCGGATGATTCTCAAATCTATCTACACCTGATATTTCTCCTACACTTCAAGCCCATATATCTGCCTGCCTATCTGACATCACAACTTGGATGTCTCACTACTGTTTGAAATTGAGCATGGCTGAAACTACACCTCTCCTTTTCCCACCTAACCCCTCTTTCCCCTTCCTCCTTTCTCTATCTCTGTTGATAGCACTCTTCTGCTCCCTGTTTCCTCACCCCATAATCTTGGGGTCACCTTCTTTCCTCTTCTCCACCCATATCCAACAGATGACTTAAACTTGTCGTTTCTTTCTCTATGACATTAACAAAATTTGCCCTTTCCTTTCTGAAGGCACTACTAAAACACTTACCTACTTTTAATCATCTCTCGCTTACATTACTACAGCCTCCTCCTTGCTGGTCTCCCTCTGAGTCATCTTTCTCCTCTTCAGTCTGTTCAAAACTCTGCTGTGCGGCTAATCTTCCACCAGTCCCATTATACTCATATAACTCCTCTTCTCAAATCACTTCATTGGCTTCCCTTCCGCTTCCGTATCCAATACAAATGTTTCCTTCTGACCTATAAATGCATTCATTTTGTTGCTCTCACTACCTTTCCTCCCTCCTCTCTCCCTACACCTGTGAACTCCGCTCTTCCTCTGGCTTGCTTTGCTCTATGCCCTTCTCTTCCACTGCCATCTCCAGACTTCGGTCCTTTCACCTTGATGCTCCTCACGCCTAGAACAAACTACCTGTATCTTTGTCAGGTTTCATCTCTTCTCCCTTTAAAATCCATGTTAAAGGCTCACCTCTTTAAGGCCGCATTTGGATTTTAATCCTCTGTTGTTCTTCTGTCTCCTTACCCTTCCCTATTGTACCCTTGTTCTCATCTATTGTACGGTCTGTCTTGATTAGATTGTAAGCTCTGATAAGCAGGAACCGTCTTATTATATATGTCTGTACAGCACTGCATTTGCCTTGTAGCGCTATATAAATGATTAATAGTAGTAATTGAAGGCCTATGTTGATAGGTGATGAATGTCAGAAGCACAAGATAAGAGAGGCAGATGAGTGCAGTGGTACCTAAAACACATTAATGATATGTTGATATATTTTAACATATGTTGGGGCATGTTGACTAAAGGTTAACTGAGATGATTGGGAGCACATACAATGAACTTGTTGTGTTATCTACAGTTTGAATGCCATTGTACCAAATGTATAGGGGCATGTTTAATAAGGATTATTGTGTGGCAACATCCATTAGCATGTGTTAAATGCTGCGATGGTGGCACTTAACGCATGCTAATGAATGTTAACACGTGTTATCCTTTAGTACACATGCCCTACAGTCTAGTGTATAGGCAGCGAGACCTTTTCAAAAAGTATTCTCTTGTTGAGAGACCATGTAGATCACAGATGGATAGACTTGCAAATTTCAATTCACCATGGAAGAGTTTAAAGCAAACAGAAATGGACATAATGCCAGAGTAACCACAGATGAAAGCAAGATAACTGAGCATGAGATAACCATAGAGAATCTGCGGTTGCCACTGGGCATGATGCAGAAAAAGAATGAAAAGCTCGAAGAATGAATTCATAGCCAGAAAAACCAAAGCCAACATAACATTAGATTATTAGGTATTCTGGAAACTTGTAAAGACTAGGGATTGCAGCATTTATGTGAAATAATTATGCTTGAAAAGTTTATTTTGTTTGTTTATTTGATATACCATTTCTTCAAAAGCTGCAAAACAGTTTACAATATTGAAAACATATATTAAAACAGGACACCCTTAATACATCATCTTTCATAGTCATGCACTAAGAATCGTGCTTTACACAGTTTGCAAAACACAATTTTCCATTAATATCTTTCATTTCAGCTGGGAGCTTATTCCAAAGGATAAAATCATTTGTGGCACTTTTTTAATGTATTTTTTAGATAAAGGATAAAATCAGTACATGAAAATGCAGACCTACTGGCTACAACGCCTCAGCAAATCTCATGGGCACCTCTAGCAAATCCTTTTTATGAAGAATGCAAATTTTTTTGATGGTAGATACTGCTGAATATGAGCTTCTAAAGACTTAGGCACCATGCCATGCAATATTTTAAATAGCAGGACCAAGATTTTAAAATTAATCCCATGTTCTTTTAAAATAGGCTGAATATGTTTGCACAATTTAGTTCCCGTAATCAATCTTGCTGCAGTATTTTGCAATAACTACAGCCTACGCAGCTGATTCTTAGGAAGCCCTACATATAACTTGAATGATTGCCTTTGAAATATGAGTACAGTCATGGCCTTAGCATCTAATGAGAATTTGGGTTGTCCCAGACCTCTGATAGCATATATTTTATCCTATGCAGACAAAACTACTTTTTCTACAGAATGGTAAAGAATTTGGACATGCAGATGCTGTTAATTAAATGCAAAGGCACCATCTTACCCTGTTTCAATTTGGAGATGGGGAAAAAAGTCATTGTGGGATGTCCCCCTTAATCCTTCCTGTAGAGGGCTGGCTGGAACGACCATTTTTTAAAATCCTTATCTGTTTGGGGGGCAGGTGTAAACCTGCACACAGACAATTTTGGCCTTAAATGTGCATCCCTCATATGAAATGGGGGATAGATGAGTAACATTTTGTCTTGCTCAGACCATGCCCCTGACCCGCCACTGCATAACTTGGATGTGATTTCAGCAAATGTGTAAATTTGGGCCTTTCTAAAATAGTTGTTTGCATAAGGATATATAGATTGCACACTTATGTGCCAGTACATACATGTGAAAAACACAAATACTATATGGCTTCTAAAATATCCCCCTTAGTGTCTGTGCATCTGAGCCTTTAAAAGTGAAAACTCAAATGCTCATTTGCAAAAATCACTCCTGCTTAAGTGCTTGAGATTCACCAAGGAGACCAGTTCCTCACAAACAGATGCGAATGTCTCAGGGATTCAGATGGGATGCACCAAATAGGCCAAATTCAACTCCTGAGAGATGTCAAAAATCTCTTCTGCAGCTTGACTCTTTCAGAACATTTGGGCTGAGTCCCATATTTCTGTTGCTTGCAAACATCTCTCCCAACCAGCTTCTTGCTCTAAATCTTCTCTGGCTCCTCCAGCCTCTTCCACTCTCCTCTTCCCTGGGTTAGGCACCTAGCCGACCATGAAGAGAGGCGGCTCCCCTTGATCCTTCCTCAGCAGTCTGGACCTCACAGGGTTCCATCAACACTCCTTCAGTGCCGCTGGTGGACTCTCTCCAACTCCCTTCTAGCCTAAACATTGGGATGTTTATAGTTTGTTCCAAAATTCAGGAGAGTACACCCATTCTCCATTATGTCACCTTTAGGCACATTTCACACTAAGAGCAGACACTCCAAAAATTTCCCCATTATAACAAATAGGGGAAGGCTTTGGCATTCTAGAAAATAATTGAGCAAGTACAGAGGCTCTCAACTCTACCCTCAGGACACACCAGGCCAGTCCGATTTTCAAGATATCCACAAATGGATGCAAAAGAGATTTGCACATGCTGTGTCTCCACTATACAGGGTAGCCAAAAAAAGTGAGAACATCTCGTAGCATATCAGTTATTTAAAAATTCAAAAAGACAGATGTAAACGATTGACAAATTTAAAAAAAAAAGATGGCAACTGGAAATTGTCGAAATAAAGATGTTATATAGCTAAAAAAGGTAAATAAGTTAACTATTTAAGCTTTTAATTTACGAGATGTTCTCACTTTTTTTGGGCCACCTTGCATGTATGCAAATTTATTGAATGCATCATGGGTGTAGTTAAGGAGGTATGTGAAGGAGGAAGTGCCTCCCCCATCCAAATGCTATGGGCATAGGTATGGGAGCAAAAACCTCCTTTCCACCTATGTGCTCCAGACATCTCCCCTGCCCTCATATCTCCCACCACTGTCCCTCTAACCTCTCTTCCTACCACATGTTCCTGTCACTTTACTTATGTTGGTAAAACCCGGTGTCAGCTGCAGAGCAGGTTAATTGAGTACTGCAGTAAATTTAAAGCATAAAACCGAAGGAGCAAGCTCTCCTGGTTAAACATTGTTTGCAAGTCGGCCACTCTCTTTTTCATCTCTGCTATTTGGTGATTGACCAGGTTGTCCCATCTCTTTTAAGGGGAGACATTGAATGAGTTCTTTTGTGGATTGAACAGTGCTGGATTTTTCGGCTTGGGATGCTTCAACCGCATGGCATAAATGAATATATTGACTGGAAGGCCTGTTTCTGATCTGCCTGGATTGGAAAAAAGACTGGTTTGGTGTAAGGGCTGGCTTGGTTTTGGGTAGGTTTTTCATATTTTTCATTGTGCTGTTTCTTTTTTGCGGGAGACCCCTTTTCTGTGCTTTCTTTTTGAGTTTTCCTTTGGTTTTGATTTGCTGTTTTGGTTGCTATTTTGCTGATGTTCGGGCAGCTAACCAATTGGGTTCTCTTAATAGGGAGGCCTGCCTATGTCATTATACTGGCCTTATTTTGCACGTGCTTGGCGTTGTTGATCAGCAGCTTTCTGGCGAGCTCGTGTGCTCAGCATTTTGTAGCTGGTCTGATTTTCTTTTTCTTTTTGTTGTCTTTCGATACATTTTGGCTTTTTGAGGCTCTGCCCTATGAGTTTGATACTCAAGCTGATCTCTTTTTCATTTGCTTTTGTTTTCTGTTTTTTGGCAGGTATGCATGACTAGTGGGTTTTCCGATGTTCCTGACTCCCTGAAGAAGCCTGTGTGGCGAAACATCCGGTGTTGGAGAGGAGAGTAGCTCTGCTTGTGCGTTTGACTCTTGAAGAGGGGCTGTGTTTAAGCCTTTGACACGTTCACCCCCTTCAAGATAAGTTGTTACTAGTGTGTTAAACTGTTTGCTTGCCAGTTGATGCAAGAGTATACTGAAAGCATATCCTGGGATTTGCTGCATTATGCCAAGCCTTCTTTTGTTTTTAAGAGTCTTTTTCTTTGACCAGTGATGTATGGTTAAGAAGTTTTTTCTGGGTTTGCTCGGTTCCGGATGACCGCACACATTGGAGTTTATTTTTACTATTTTGCTTCATGGGTATATTGAGGTCTTTTTCCTCTTAAGCTTAGGAAGATTCTGCTTGCTTGGCATCTTTTGTGAAAAGTTCTGTATCCACTCGATGCTTTACTGAACAGATTCCAGTTATCCTACCAAAACATGGCCATGTATGGCTTTATCTCTTAGTCTAGTTAGTTTTTCTATGTGGTTTTCAGTAATATTATTAATTGTATGGTAATAATGCCTATTTAAATATTGTGTTTCATTTAATGGTTCACTATTTGGTCTTATCATTTAATTATTCATTAATTTATTTCATTCTTTCATATTGGTGAAGTCACAACAGCGTCAGCAATAAAATGAAGGGTAATGTGCTGTGGAGTCTTCATGCCCAAGCATGCTTCAAAGCTCTGATACATCCTGCCCCCTCAGCAACAGGAAATGTGAATCAGAGGGGCAGGGTGTGGCATAGCCTTGAAGGATGCATGGGCGCAATGGCTTCACAGCACGTTACCCTTCCTTTTATTGCTGGCATTGTTGTGATGGTGCCATATGAAAAAGTTGTGCCAATAACAGTGTTTGAGGGGTAATGGTGAACTGAAAGGAAGGGGAATATGTCAGATCATGAGGGGCGAATAGAGAGACGATGCTGGATTTGTTGGTGGTGGGGAGAGGAGGGGAGATGCTGGACTGCAGGAAGGGAGGGGAAGAGACGATGCTGGCAGATGCTATGGGTAGTAGTGGTGGGAGAAGGGGGCTGATGGGGGAGTGAGAAGGAAAAGGAGGACAAACAGTGGAAGGAGAATGGAGATTAATGTGTGGCAGGTGAAGGCCTGTGATCCACAGTGTCTGACATAAGCAAGCAAGCCTAACTAGCTTGACCTGTAAATGAAGTCTGTAGAGAGGCCCATAGGAATTGCACATCCCCCAACATGCTGCTATTGTAGAATTGAACTCAGTAAAAGTATTGAATTAGCTTAGACAAGCAGAACAGATGGAAAAATACAGAGAAATATGTTTAAAACTGCTGACAGAGAAATTACAGAGCCCTGCTTCCCTACACGTACAAACTAGCTCAATGGCCTTGAAAGGAGGAAAGTAACAAGTTGGTGAACTGGCCATTGTAATTGGGACTAGAAGGGGGGTAAGCAGGTGTTGAGCCCACTGAAAGAACATAATTGGATAATCATATCAGTACCGGGACCAATAGAAGGGTTACGGGAGGTTACCGGGACCAATGAAATGTTTTCCTATACCTAGAATGGAGCAAAAGTCTATAAAAGTTGTTGTATTGCCAGAGAACATTGCTCAGCCATTTTGAAATTGACTTTGCTTGAGACTTGTGCACAAATAAATGATTTGGACCTTCTGAACAGACTCCTGGTATCATTGGTTTGTCTGCGCTCTGCTGCTGCATATTCTTGGTGCATTGGCCGGGAAGTTGTGGAATCAGAGTGTATATAGGGCAATATACCACGACTTTCCGCCTCTACAGGTTTGGTCCTGCCGGGATCGCACCTTTCCGACGGGGGCTGCTCCCTGGCGCCGCCGGTCCCTTGCATCGGAGGGAGCTGGTCGGACCTCGGCGGGTGCCGGACCCGGCTGGAGCCAACACCTCGAACCCGAGTGAGGGGAGTCCGAGGTCCAACTCATGCGCCTGCTTGGGAAGTTTGAGGACCGGATCCGGTGAGTAAAGTTTTGATTTGTTATGTCTAGACAGATAAGAAAGAGCAGTGCTGCCATTTGAACTTGGAACTTGGAAATTGGTAAGAGAGCTTGATCACCTCTCAAAGACGGGCCGAGTAACCCCGCATGAGTATTCGCAGGGCGAAACCCCCGTCGTCTTGTATTTTGGAAATTGAACAAGACTAGTCAGAATAGATAGAAATGAATGCATTCTGGGATACGTTGCTAGCATGATTGTATGAATGAAGTGTGAATGAGAGGTCTGGCAGCACGGAACAAGCGAAGGCGGACCCCTGAGTAGCGCATTTCCTGACCGGGCGACCGCGTTCAGGTCGCGAAAAGGGGGAAGCGACTGTTGTCTTGTCTTGTTATTTGTTCTCCTTAAATGTTTCTAGGGCCGTGAGGACCCCTTACCCACGGTCCGCCCTCCTTTTCCCTTTTGTCTGTTGTTGCGCGCACACATCGAAATGGGAGGGGCGGGGTCTACTAGGAACACTCCATTAGAATGTATGATCGCACATTTTAAAGAAGGATATTCCGGAGACTATGGTATTAAAATGACTGCAGCTCGTTTACAGATTTTGTGTACTAGGGAGTGGCCCGATCTAGACCCTACCTGGCCCCGAGAGGGAACCTTTAATGTAGGAATTATTCAGTTAGTGCACCATAGAGTGCGAATAGCGCACCCCGATCAGTATCCCTATATAGATTCCTGGTTAAGTATTTGTGAAGATCCGCCCCCTTGGGCGAAGCGCTGTTATGAAGAGCAGTGCAGAATAATGTTAGCAAAGACAGATTATAGTCAGAAAATAGAACAGCCTAGAAAGAAAGGAAAAGGTGAGAAATCCAGGAAGAAACCCATCCTGGTAGATCCTGATTCCCCAGAAATGATTACCCGACAGCCCCAAACTCAGCGCCCAGTGAGAATAGCCCCACGTCCTGCCCCGGAGACAGCAGGAACGGGACCGAACCCCTGAGTCATTACCCAAAGAGCAGGTAGATGAGCTCCCTTTAATTGAAGAAGATGATTCTACCGAGACAGAAAGAGGAGAAAAAGATACAGAAACAGAGAAGGAAGAAGCTGAAAATTCCACGAGTGATACTGACAGTGTAAAAGTGGCTGCCAGTGTTAGCTCGCCAGTAAAAAGTAAATCTAAAGTAAAGCATGAAGAAAAGAAGAAAATAACCCCTGACAGGACAGTTACGAGAATATCTCTCAGATCCCAAAAGACATCTACTGCCAAGATGATGCCTTTACGGCAAGTCCCGGGAATATCCATAAGAAATGAAGATAATGAGGTGGTGGCGGGACCCCTAAATTATGTGTATGTCCCCTTCTCTACCACTGATTTGTTAAACTGGAGGACACATTATGCCTCCTATACCAATAAGCCCCAAGAGCTTACAGAATTAGTGAATACTATTATGGAAACCCACCAACCAACATGGGCAGATTGCCGCCAGCTCCTGTCCACCTTATTTACTACAGAGGAGCGGACACGAATTAGAAAAGCAGCTATAGACTGGCTGGCAGATAACCCGGTAGCTCCAGGAGAAAGGGGGGAGGAAAGAATAGATAATCGGGAAGCGGCCCAAAGAGAATTCCCGAATGAAGACCCCCGATGGGATCCAAATACAGAAAGAGGATCCAGAGCCCTAGCCCGTTTTCGCCAAGGCTTTATACAAGGCCTGAAAAGGGGGGGCCAGAAAGCTATGAATCTTTCCAAAGTTACTGAAGTTACCCAAGGCATAGATGAGAGCCCAGCAGTGTTTTATGAAAGATTAACTGAAGCATATAGAATGTATACTCCCTATGATCCCGATGCACCAGGAAGTTTATGCATGGTGAATTCTGCTTTTGTAAATCAGTCTCAACCAGACATTAGACGTAAATTACAGAAATTAGAAGGGTTTGCGGGCATGAATGCAACTCAGTTATTGGAAGTCGCTCATAAAGTGTATGTGAATCGTGATAATGAAAGGCAGAGAGAATGTGACCGAAAGATGAAGAAGAAAGCTGATTTTTTGGCTGCGGCCATAGTTGAACAGAAAAGGGGAGGTATCCCTAGTCGACGGAGCAGAGGAAGGGGGCGGGGCCGAAGTGGAAGCCGGCCCCAAATAGGCGTAAACCAATGCGCCTACTGCAGGGAGGAAGGACATTGGAGAGATGCATGCCCGCAACTCGAAGACGCCCATCAAGATGACGAAACCAATCATCAATGGAGAGAAGAAAGACGAGGCCGTCCCCGGAACCGCGGAGGAGCCAATCGAGAGCAATACCAGCGAGAAAGAGGAGAAGCCATACAAGCATTGGCTACGACAGCCCATGATGAAGATGACGTGGATTAGGACAGACCGGGCTCCGAATTTGCTTTAGGTCTCCAGGAGCCTATGGTCGGAATACAAATAGGAGACCAAGTTATGAACTTTATGGTTGATACTGGAGCAGAACATTCAGTAGTAGACAAGAAGATAGCCCCATTTTCTACAAAAGCAGTCACCATTGTAGGAGCAACTGGTGCCAAAGCTACAAAACCTTTTCTTCAGAATCGCATATGCAGTCTAGGAGGACAACAAATAACTCATCAATTCCTTTATATGCCTGAATGTCCAGTGCCACTACTGGGACGAGATATGTTAGCCAAGCTACAAGCCCAAATATCCTTCACTGAAAGAGGAGAAATGCAAATGACAGTAAATTCTCAAGCCAAACCAGCAGGAATAATGCTGCTTACAGTTCCCCGAGAAGAAGAATGGAGATATTACAGTGATGATTCTGTCCAAGACACCTATTTTGAACAAACTTTGAAAAGTATTGATGCCCCACCTGGAGTATGGGCAGAAGGCAGTCCTCCAGGCCTAGCCAAACATATAGCTCCAGTAATTGTAACCCTTAAGCCTAGTACTACACCAGTACATGTCAAACAGTACCCTCTCCCAAGAGCTGCAATTGAAGGCATCCACCGCCATTTGCAAAGATTACTAGAACATGGCCTACTGAAAGTATGTCAATCCCCATGGAACACTCCACTTCTGCCAGTGAAAAAGCCTGGAACAGATGACTACCGCCCAGTGCAAGATCTAAGAAGAGTGAATGAAGCAGTTGAAACCATACATCCAGTTGTACCCAATCCTTACACTCTTCTAGGACTGATACCTGCTGAAGCTACCCACTTTACTGTACTAGATTTAAAAGATGCATTCTTTTGCATAAGATTAGCCCCCGTAAGTCAGATATTGTTTGCATTTGAATGGCAGGACCCTATCTCTGGAAGAGGGGGCCAACTTACTTGGACACGATTACCCCAAGGATTCAAGAATTCGCCTACCATCTTTAGTGCTGCACTGAATCAAGACCTTTCAAGCTATCCAGTGGCCCCGGGGAAGAGAGTGCTTCTCCAATATGTGGACGATCTGCTGATAGCTGCTGTATCAGAAAATGAATGTATACAAGCCACCAAAGACCTCTTGCAGTTACTAGATGAAGCTGGATACAAAGTTTCCAGAGCAAAAGCACAACTATCCCAAAAAGAAGTGAAATGCTTGGGCTTTCGTATAACCCAAGGAAGCCGAAAATTAGGCAGAGAGAGAAAAGAAGCAGTATGCAGAATTCCAACCCCAACTACCAGAAAGCAAGTCAGAGCCTTTCTGGGAGCGGCAGGATATTGCCGAATCTGGATTCCCAACTTTGCCCAAATCGCCAAACCACTGTATGAAGCCACAAAAGGAGAAGAAAAGTCGCCACTGGGGTGGGGACCTGAGCAGGATACAGCCTTCAAGACGTTAAAGGAAGAATTGATGTCATCACCAGCCCTTGGACTACCAGATGTTCACCTTTCCACTTGTTTGTACATGAAGCACAAGGAAATGCCTTAGGCATGTTGACTCAGAAATTGGGAAATTGGGAGCGACCTGTAGCATACCTTTCGAAACAATTGGACACTGTGGCCAAAGGATGGCCACCTTGCCTGAGAGCAGTTGCAGCTACAGCATTGTTAGTGAGTGAAGCAGATAAGCTCACACTAGGACAGAATCTACGAGTCACTGTGCCACATGCAGTCCTTGCCCTTATGGAACAGAAAGCAAATCATTGGCTCACCAATTCCCGAATGTTGAAATATCAGAGCATGTTATGTGAAAACCCACAGATACAACTGGAAGTGAGCCATGCCTTGAATCCAGCCACATTGATACCTGTTAGTGAAGAACTCCCAGAACATGATTGTATAGAAGTCATGGACACTGTATTTTCCAGCCGACCTGACCTGACAGATGTGCCCATAGACAATCCTGACCAAGTCTATTACGTAGATGGAAGCAGTCTTATCAATGGACGACGCTGCGCCGGATATGCAGTAGTCACTCAACATGAAGTCGTTGAGTCATCAGCTCTAGCCTCAGGTACATCAGCCCAGAAAGCAGAATTGATAGCACTGACTCGAGCACTACTGTTAGGTGCAAAACTGGTGCTAAATGTATATACAGACTCTAAATATGCCTTCACTACCCTACATGCCCATGGAGCTCTCTATAAAGAATGAGGGCTCATCACGTCCGGAGGAAAATCAGTCAAGTATGGCCCCGAGATACTGATGTTACTTGATGCAGTATGGGCCCCAACTCGTGTAGCTGTCATGCATTGCAGAGGACATCAAGCAGGAAAAGGAGAAGTTGCCCGAGGAAATAGGTTTGCAGATGCCTCAGCACGACAAGCAGCTATGACAGGACAAATTACACCACAAGCCATGCCAATGCAGGCAGCATTGTTTCCAGTACCCTTGAACTTATGGACACCACGATATACCACCAAAGAATTAGATTACTACTGTAACAAAGAAGATGGAGTACTGAAAGATGGGTGGATTGAGCTGCCACCAGCAGAGGGTAGTCAACCCCCAGGACGAATAGTAATTCCCGAATTGTTAGGTCCAGCCTTTGTCAAAGCGTTCCACGAAGCCACCCACAATGGAAAAAGTGCTATGGAGAGAGCACTCAGACCACATTTCTGCATTACCATGTTAGCAGCCCTATCAGCTTCAGTGGCACGCCAGTGTTTAATTTGTGCCAAAAATAATGCCAAACAAGGACCCACACCACCACCCCGAGTTCAGTCAGGAGATGTAACCCCCATGCACCACCTGCAAATTGATTTTACTGACATGCCAAAAGCCAATGGATATCACTACCTATTAGTATTAGTTTGTACATTCTCTGGGTGGGTAGAAGCCTTCCCAACCAGAACTGAACAAGCTCGAGAAGTCACCAAAGTTTTACTGAGAGAGATTGTCCCTAGGTTTGGAATTCCAGCAGTAATAGGGTCAGACAATGGGCCCTCATTTGTTTCTCAGATTACTCAACAGTTAGCAAAAGCTTTGCAGATACAATGGAAGCTTCACACTGCATACAGACCCCAGAGTTCAGGGAAAGTTGAGCGAATGAATCGTACCCTAAAAGCCCAAATGTCTAAGCTTTGTCAGGAGACACGCCTGAAGTGGCCCCAAGTGCTCCCAATAGCTTTACTCAGAATACGCTCAGCTCCTGTGAAGTCAACAGGATTTTCCCCTTTTGAAGTTCTGTATGGTAAACCCCCACCAATAGTGAAGGGAATTAGAGGAAGTCTAGCCCAAATTGGTTCAGAAATAACCAGGCAAGAACTCCTAGCTCTTAGTTTTGTTCTGCAGACCCTCCATGCGTGGATCCAAGACAAGTTGCCTATCAACTTGACGGAGCCCTTGCATCCCTACCAGCCTGGTACCTCGGTGTGGATCAAAGATTGGAAGAAGACACCGTTGGAACCCCATTGGAAGGGACCATACACCGTCATCCTGTCTACCCCAACTGCAGTAAAGGTAGCAGAAATCGATTCCTGGATCCACCACAGCAGAGTCAAGCCCGCAGCTGATCCCGAACCTGAGCAGTGGACAGCAGAACAGCATCCTGATGCACCTTTGCGAGTTACTCTGAGACGGCAACCAGCAGTTTAGACACTTTGTCACAGTGCCCTGCAGTAGCCAAGTCTTTCGAAGAGGATAGCTGTTTTCCATACAGCAAGAGTTTGTTTCAACGAACCTCATGTGTGTGATTTTACACACTACTTTGATGCTACATTGATTGACCATACTTCAGAAGCCAACTGAAATTGCTAAGTTGGTTAATGTGTGATGGACAACTTGAGGATCTTCAATCAACACTCAGCTCCCGTTGAATTGCTTTATTAGCAAACGGGACGAAGAAAAGAACGTCGTGGTCAAGATCTGCAAGCTGAGGATTCAGAAGAACTCCAATCAACATGTATCTTTATCTTTGCTTTGCCCTGGTTGCCTATCTTGGAGGCTCTGAACTAACTTGTGCATTACCTCCATGCACTGCATGCATTACTTCCACTCGGACTGGAGCGAAAGTAACTCAGACTCTGCTTTACCATTCTTACTATACCTGCACTGGTAAAGTGACTCGGTGTATTTATAACACCACTGAACTAAATGTTTGCACTAAAGGTAAATCTAGAGTATGCTATAATCCGCATCAGAATCCATCCTATTACACGTTGGAAATACGATGGAATGATGCAGATGGACCTTTAATCAATGCCACACAACCACTTAGAGATTCTAGTAAACCTGCTGTTTTGAAGTTTGATGCATGTGATGTTATAAACAGAGATAGTCGCTCCAAATGTGGTACCTGGGAAAAAGCATACCGTAATGATCATAAGTATATGTGCCCAGAAGGTGCCACAGGATGGGGAAAGTGTACAGGTAAGAAGGGTTCATATAGTACTGCAACAGCAGTAGATTACTATTGCCCAAATTGGGAATGCGTCTTTTATGCTACATGGAATGCTGGTATAGTAGAAGAAGATATAGATAATCGAGTGGCCACTTTAACTAAGTCAAAACCAGATGACAAATGTAAGAAAGGTGCCTGTAATCCTTTACAATTATGGATACGTAATCCTAATGTATGGAAACAAGGATACAAGTTTGGTTTACGTATCGCAGGTTCCGGATCAGATCCAGGAACCATTGTGTATATAAGATTGAATACCCAAGCCCACAGGTCATCTAAATATCACATCCATAACACTTTCTATGAGGCCATACATGTAAATAAGTTTGAGATCCCTCATCCTTCTCAGAATTTATTCTTAGAATTAGCTGGAGCGGTAGTATCTAGTCTTAAAATCTCAGATTGTTATTTCTGTGGCGGAACACAGATGGGTGACCAGTGGCCATGGGAGGCCCAAGAATTAAATTATTCTCTGACTTACAATCAGACTGAATTACACAAGACTACTAGCGAATGGGTGTTAGCGCACTCAATTGTTGGACGTCTTTGCTATGCCAGAACTGGACCTTAGTTTACCCAGCAGGTAGGACAGCTAGTCTGTCTCAACCAAAAGATTTATAATGCCACCACCAAAAAGACGTCTTGGTGGTCAGGAATTAAAGAACCTGAACCACCTAACCCACTAGCTAGATTTCCTGAGCTTTCTCATTTATGGACAAATCTTGCCAAGCCTCATGCCTGGCAAGCCCCACCTGGCCTATATTGGATCTGTGGAAACAGAGCATATGCTCGACTCCCACCACACTGGGGAGGAGCATGTGTCTTAGGGACCATCAGACCTTCTTTCTTTCTCCTACCCACAGAACATGGAGAACAATTAGGATACCCAGTATACACTACTCACAGACACAAAAGAGCACTAAGACAGAAGAGAGCACCTCTGCAGATAGGTAAGTGGGAAAAATGGCAGGGTGATGACTGGCCACCAGAAAGAATCATTGATTACTATGGACCTGCCACTTGGGAACAAGATGGCACATGGGGCTATAGAACCCCAGTTTATATGATTAATCGTATTATCCGCTTACAAGCAGTAGTTGAAATAATAACTAATGAAACTAGCCAAGCTCTCACACTTTTAGCTAGACAGAGTACCCAAATGCGCACTGCTATATACCAGAATCGCTTAGCACTTGATTATTTGTTAGCATCTGAAGGAGGAGTATGTGGTAAGCTGAATTTAACCAATTGTTGTTTAAAAATAGATGAATAAGGGTCAAGTAGTTGAAGAACTTGCTGAAGATATGCGAAAACATGCTTATGTGCCAGTACAGACTTGGCACCCACTAAGATTACCTAACTGGTTTGCTAATATTTTCTCATGGTTAGGAGGACTTAAGACTTTCCTTATATTAGTACTAATAATCATTGCTGTGATTTTTCTGTTGCCATGTATAATCCCATGTTGCATGCGTTCTATTCACAATGCTATTGAAAGTACAGTAGAGCGGAAGACCGCCACTAAGATTATGGCTTTAGGACAACTCCATCCTCCTGCATATAGTCGGAATCCTCTAACCATAGTATAACTATTTTGAAGTGATTTAATTCTCACACCTTATTAAGTAATAGGGTTAGATTAATCAAAGGGGGGAATGTGGCAGGTGAAGGCCTGTGATCCACAGTGTCTGACATAAGCAAGCAAGCCTAACTAGCTTGACCTGTAAATGAAGTCTGTAGAGAGGCCCATAGGAATTGCACATCCCCCAACATGCTGCTATTGTAGAATTGAACTCAGTAAAAGTATTGAATTAGCTTAGACAAGCAGAACAGATGGAAAAATACAGAGAAATATGTTTAAAACTGCTGACAGAGAAATTACAGAGCCCTGCTTCCCTACACGTACAAACTAGCTCAATGGCCTTGAAAGGAGAAAAGTAACAAGTTGGTGAACTGGCCATTGTAATTGGGACTAGAAGGGGGGGTAAGCAGGTGTTGAGCCCACTGAAAGAACATAATTGGATAATCATATCAGTACCGGGACCAATAGAAGGGGTACGGGAGGTACGGGAGGTTACCGGGACCAATGAAATGTTTTCCTATACCTAGAATGGAGCAAAAGTCTATAAAAGTTGTTGTATTGCCAGAGAACTTTGCTCAGCCATTTTGAAATTGACTTTGCTTGAGACTTGTGCACAAATAAATGATTTGGACCTTCTGAACAGACTCCTGGTATCATTGGTTTGTCTGCGCTCTGCTGCTGCAAATGCAGAGTAAATGATTATTGGAGAAGATGAACTGCCAATATCTCAAGATTGTGTGAACTGTAAATTTTTTAAATAAATAAAATCAAATAAGGATGTAAGCATGCAAAGGCAGGGGAATAGATGCTAAAGATGGGAGAAAGGCAGAGGCAGTGGATACAAGGGAAAGGAGACAAAGAGGCAGAGGGCTACAAAGAGGTGAGAGACGAGAGGGGGCATAAATGGGGAAGTAAAAGGAGACTGTGAATCTGCACAAGGGGGAAGAGGGTAGGTGGAGGGGGAGGAGTGAAGCGAGGAGGGTGGGTGAGGGGATGAGAGGAGGCTAGAAAGTGGCACTAAAGTTGGGGGAAGAATGAGAGAGACAGGTGGAAATGAGAGGGGAGAAGAAGGAATACAATTTTAGGTATATGGAAAGGCAAATAAGAGAAATCAGAGGAAGAAGATGAACTAAAGGATCAATGTCAGAGACAATGTAGGGGAGGAAGAGAAGAGGACAGGGAGAGTGAAGAAACAGAAAATAGAATAGAAATAGAAAACAGAATAGCCGTTTGTCAAATGTAAATAGTTAAAGGATAAGCGCTTTTGTACATATGTATGATAGTTCCGGAAGGTCTATATGTAGACCCTGCGATGTGTGCTGTGTATTACCCCTCTTCTTGCTATCTATGCCCCAAACTTTCTGTCTTGATTTTGTGACATATCCCAAAACTATAATCAGACCGCTTCTGATCGCTGGAAGTAGCGGTATATAAGTGTTTGCTAAATAAATAAATAAAATGGAAATAAGATCATGGAAAAGGATTAGGAGAATACACGAGGACATGGTAAACAGAGAACAGGACCAACTTGGTTGGAAAAATAAATTTTAGCCCTTTTGTTTGGTCAATGTTTTTCAGTTTTTAGAGAATGAAATTTGTCAGCTTTGAAAATGAGTATTTCATGTATTTTGTCCTGTACAAGAAGAATTGCATTTCTCTTTCTCTTTCTTCAGTGTTCCACGACTCACAAAGTCTGGTTTCTTGGGGTTTTTGTTTCATTTTTTTGTCTGAATATTCTTGCTTTGTAGCCTCTTATTCTTTACTAGGCGATTGTCTTGCCTGTGTAACCACGGCGAGGGATTCTGTCAGCGTGCATTCTATTAGCATGTAGGTTCTATGTAGGAATCTCTAGCAGTCTGGCTTGATCTCTTTTCCCAACTGGAGGTGTACTGTGTTTTCATAGGTAGGGTTGCTACCGGTTACCTTCTTGGACTTGGTGCTGCTTTGCTGTGGTATGGTAAGCTTGAGTGTCCCTTTGAAGGGTTTTATGTTGCTTCACAGTGTCTGGCTAGCAGAGAGAAAAAGTGTGCTGGGAGGAAGAGAAGAGCGCTGGTGGGGTGGAGGAGGGGAGAGAGAGCCCATAGGAGAGTGTGTATGCCTGGGGGGGGGGGGGGAGATGGAAGTTGAGAGATGTGAAAGTGATGAGAGAGAAGAAGGTGGAGGGAAGAAATATGGAAAATGCAAGAGGGATGGTGAGGAAGGGTGAAAGGAAAGAGATGAGGGGAGGAAGGCGATGTGAGAGAAGGATGGGGAAGAGTGATAATTGGGAAGGGGTAGAAGAGGAGAGAAGGAAGGGGGGAAAAGGGTGGTGTGGAGAGAGAAGCAAGGAGTGAGCAGGGGGGTTGGAGAAAGAGAATAAAATGGGAAACAGAAGGATCTGGGTAATAAATGGATCCTCCACATCCAGGAAATACCACTTTAAATTGGATCTCCGGAGGATCTGGCTTTCACCTACTTGATGGTGGGGATTTGAACATTCACCTGCGCTACTGTGCTGTGCCAGTCATGTTTCTATGCCAGAAGAGAAAGACTCAAGTTAGATCCAGAGCCAGATTCCCTGCATCTAACTCAGAGGTACTCAAATCCAGTCCTGGAGGGCCGCAAACCAGTCAGGTTTTCGGGATATCCCTAATGAATATGCATGACATATATTTGCATGCACTGCCTCCATTGCATTTGAATCTATATCATGCATATTCATTAGGGATATCCCAAAAGCCTGACTGGTTTGCGGCCCTCCAGGACTGGATTTGAGTACCACTGATCTAACTTGATTCATTCACTCCTGGAATAGAAACCTGGCCGGCGTCGCACACTAGTGCCACCGGTGGTTTTTCCGGCTGCAGAGCATGAATCTTCCTCCCTCCACTACCGAGATCTGGGGGATCCCGATCCAGTGCATATCCTCCACACTGTCTGGATCCAGGTCTCAATCCCTGAGCTACCAGGTCTGGATTTTGGAGAGAGGAATAAAAAACAAATTCAATGCTCTGCAGCCAGAAAAACCTCCAAAAGCACTAGTGTGTGACGCCAGCCAGGTTTCTATTCCAGGAGTGAATGAATCAAGTTAGATACAGGAAATCCGGCTCTGGATCTGCCGGATCCATGTTCAGATCTGCCGGACTTATGTTCAGATCTGCCGGACTTAACTTGAGTCTTTCACGTCTGGCATAGAAACATGACCAGCATTGCAAATTAGTGCCGGGGAATGTTTAAATCCCAGACTCAAGTAAGAAATAGCCGAATCCTCCAGAGATCCGTTTTAAGGTGGTATTCTCTAGATCTGGGGGATCTGTTTTTTTTCCTATTTCCCTAACAGAAGAAGGTAACATAGAAATCTGAGGAAGGACCAGGCTCCAATATATGCAATTTATGTCATCCATATTCATTGTGGATATCCTGAAAGCCCAAGTGACTGTGGGCTCCCCAGGACAGGTTGGGAAGCCTAAGGTAAAGAAAAAGTTGTGTTCAGAAAAAAATGATTATATGTACTATTTTTCCCCACTTGCCCCTTTTCAGTTAGACAAGTTTAGAAGGAGAAAAGTGCTTCTCTATTAGCAGTGCATATTTAACTCCTGTAGCCTTTACTGCAATTGCACTGTTCTTGTTGAAAATACACAAGAAACAGTTCATAGAGCCCTAAGATAATTTGTAAAATTTGGCCTAAAGAATTATAGAAACTAAAATTGTCTTAAGACTAAGCTAAACGTTTTCAGAATAGATAAGTCCCTTTTTTCGGTTATGTGCATGGAGTAACAAAGTGACAGGGCCACAAGGCAGGAGGTTAAGGAAAGAAGAGCGCAGTCCAGCCCTCTAATTCTTCTCCTCTCAGGGTTGGCTGTACTACTAGATTAGGAGTCTGCCTAGGGTAGCTCTGGTGTAGTGTGGCAGAACAACAGTGGAACAAATATAGGCAGAGTGCTGTGGGGCCCTTGGACACATCATGAAAGCCGGCATATGACTGAAGTGGTCAGTAACTAGGACTTTGGTGAATGTTTTCGGTGCTGTTGGGGAAGCGTCATTTCTCTTTGGACTGCTGATTCTTTAAAGATGGTCGGTAGGCTGGAAATTCAGAAGAAAGGAGACGTACAGAAACTGACCTTTCGGGAAACCAGAAAAGCTACTAACGAAGGGGAGGGGAACTTGTCTTTAGGAGCAGAACCAGGTAAGGATCCCGTAAAATGGAGAGAGGCTATGGGGAAATCCAGACAGAATAATCACCATTTGGGGAATACGCAGTGGTCGTAGAGGTAACTGTGAGTCAGCTAATCGAAAGCTGCTCCGAATATGAATTAATGTGATGACACATCGTGTATTTCTGGGCCCCATTTGCCCTGCTTGTTTACTGTACTGGGCTATGAGGCTTAGTTTTGAAATAAAGTGTGTGCTTGTCTCGGGGCAGTTTCTTGCTGTTAGTGCATTTTGTTTAGAATCATTATCTGCTGGTACGCAGTTTAACATTTTTTGAAAGCTTTAAGGATGATTTGTTTTGAAGTCCAGAGGGTCATAGTTAAATCCTGCTCCGCAAGTACTACAGAAGATCTACTCGATCTGGAGTGTGATATTTGTGTGATAAGCCCTTGAAGAACAGAATTCTGATTTTCCACATTGTTTTTTGGATGGCTTTACACCTCTTACTGATCACTGTTAGTTCACGTTTAAGATTATTACTTAATCTCAAAACCTAAGCTCTCAATATAAGGCTGCAGCACTTTCCATAAAGAAAGAGACATTAGCAGACCAGTGAGTGCAATGTCATATGCAGACTGATGGCCAATTACTGTACTGAACCTGAACACTAAGCCATATTGTTTATCCTTTATGACTCCAGTCAGGGTTTGGGGGTTTTTTTTTTTTTGCGCTCTTTTGGATATACAGTTCCGGTAATATTTTTCCATGTTTTATTTCATTTGTCATCCGCCAATCATTTACACAGTTAAAAAAACAATATAGAACAAACTAAAACAATATAGCGTGTTTATGAATTGAACCCCTTTCAAAATAGAGAGGGTTTCAAATTCTTTCAAAAGAACAAGAAAGAATGGAGAGGGTATTTTTGGTGGCAGTGACCAGCATGTTTACTGCAGCTGGCCATCGATCGCCTTTAAGTTAAACCTGATATTCAAAGCTGGGGTCATATCAGGCCACCAGCACTGAAAATCTGGTGACCGGTTAGCCGATTAACTAAACACTCAGTGGTGATATTCAGCTGGTAGCCGACTAGCTAAACCGGCTAAAGTTAGGAGAGACAGGGTTAACTGGCTAGCAGCTCGATGTCACTGCTGACCAGCTAATCTCCGGTGCCAACCCCACTCCACCCTCAGAACGCCCCATTGTTAGCATTTAGGCGTACAAACTGGTTAGCTGGGAATGTTCAGCGGTATTAAATGGTTTAGTGCTGCTCAGTATCTTGCTGACTGTAGTTTGACTATGTCCCCCCATATGTTTCTCATAAAACCATCAGCAAAGCAGTCCAAAATTTAGTTCCTTGTACCGAAAACACACAATTACAAGTAACAGTCATACAAACAGATGCGACTGTTGGAATTCACAATAAATATTGAAAGGCTGAGCGTAAACCTCGGACAGGCTGGTAGTATGCGACAAAGTTGATAAAGACTCTCAATTTTCTATGCACGCCCACATGAGGAAGGTGTTGCGGTTAGTGCAGAGTCTCAAGTAGTACTGTATCTTCATTTACAGACTTTGGTAACGTGGCGCAATCATTAGTAATGCCCCGTTTGGAATATTGCAATATAGTTTATCTTGGGCTTCCGTCTTCTACAATGAGACCTTTACAGATAATACAGAATGCTATGGCTCAAGTACTTGTGGGGGGCAACTAATTTTGTTCCTTTTACTCCCAAATTATATGAACTATATTGGTTACCAATTAATGGGAGATCAGTTTTTAAATATTTTGATTTTAAATTGTTGAATGATATGATGCAAAATGAACTGATTTTTACTTTGTGCAATTATGTTCCAGTTCGTAAATTGCGTTCTTTGGATTCCATACTGTTAACGGTTCCACCAGAGACCGTAATCGAGACTTGTGCTGCGTGCAATCATGCTTTTCTGATTAGGGGACCTTAGTTATAGAATTCTCTTCCTCATGTATGGAGACATCTTAGTATTTGTAAGAAGCTTAGGGCCACTCTTTAGGAATGTGTTAAATCTGGCTTGATTTGATTGTTGACTGTGTAGTCTGTTTTTATTTATGTATGTGTTTTAGGATAGTCAAGTTTTATGTATGTTTGGATGTAAACCGCTTAGATGATTTTTGATTAGCAATCTATAAATAGTTTTAAATAAATAAATAACTTTGTCGCACAGACAGCTCGAGCAATAGCTCAGTTTTTGAAATATTAACAGCCCATCTTTGAGATTACTCTATGGAGGCATGGAGCCAGTGGACCAAGATTTCTTTACACCTCCACGTATTAACTGCCCTTAAGATCACTTCAGTTATAGAAAACAGACTTTAGGATCCAGGAATCTTCTGACCTTCCTCTGCGATGAGACCCACTGCAGTGCTCCAGGTGTTCGTTTGTGTCCTACTGCTGGAGCATGCCCACGGTAGGTGCAAAGATTGTTAATCATCTCGTACACCATGCCGGAGGCTTTAGCCAGTGGGAGGTTCCATCTTGCATGCAAGATCCTCTTATTTCTACAAGAAGATCTCATGCAAAAAAGAAAAATATTACTAGAAATTACAAAACTATGAGGTCCTTTTACTAAAGTGTGCTAAGCAGTTAGAGTACAAATTAGAGTGCGCTGTTACTGCATGGGTATGATAGTGCCTGCCATTTTTCATGCTAACTGTATGCCCTGAAATGGGGTGGCGGGGAAGAACTAGTGCGTTGCAATATTGACTCAAGTGCAACCACACTATTGGCAGTCCAGTAGCACAGCCAAAGCTATTACAAAAAGAAGCTTGGTTTACTGTCTGCACAGGCACCCCCTTCTCCCCTCAAGTCCCGCTTGCACCCTCCCGATCAAACCTCCCCAATCCAAGGTCCTCCAGCACACACAACCCTGATCAATCCCCCCCCCCAATCTGAACCCCCATCAGCACCACCCCTGCCTCAGACAGCAACCTATTTAGGACCTCCTCTCCTGAGACTCTTCAGCCCCAATTGGCCCTCCCCCCAACAGGCCCCTGAACACCCTCTGGGTCAGTACCATAACATTACTGCTAGAGTTTACTAGCACTATTATGGCAGCTGCTGGTGCAGGAGCAAAGGGGACTGCTCCTTCTGATTCACCACTAGAACTACTAGGGAGATCCTGGGTAAGACCCAGAGGCGCTCAAGGGAGTGGGGGAAGGGTCCAGATTGAGTGCCTATTTGGGGGCAGGATCAATTGGAGGTATGGAGCCTTGTGTTGTGTTGTTGTCTGGGCTTGGGGTGGTATTGACAAAAGATGTTCAGATCTGGGGTGGGGGTTGTTGGAACTGTGTGTGTTGGGGGGCCTCAGATCAAGGAGATTTGATCAGGAAGGTGTGAACAGGCTTTGTGGGAGTGTGAACATTGTGTTTTCATTAGGGTTTGGTCGTCGGGCCCTGTTCCCTGACTCAGCAGGCAGCTGGAACCATGCAGTACGTGCCTTTCCTGTCTGTTACATGGAGGGCAAATGCTGGGGCACGTCCCCTGCATTGACTTCAGTCTTTGTGCTTGCCCTGCATTAATTTTTACTCAAAAAGGATGGTAAATACGAAAACTTACTGCACTTTAGTAAAAAGGCCCCCAAGTCTTGTCATGGTACATGGTAATTTTTTTCCTGTTCCTCCACGTATATGCATATAGAAGGTTTCATCTGACATACGGAGTACCTAACTTAGCTTCAGTATTTCCAGGTCGAAAGAATGCAGTGGAATAAGAGTATCTTAAGGCACTCTATTAAAATATTTTTACTTAAAATTACATAAGAAGAGAGAAATTCATTTTCTAATGTTTACTTTGAATGCATTAGTCTTTTATTGGATGTTCTGTACAGTAGTATCTTTAATGCAGAAGGTAGGAAATGCAGGGACAGTCGGAGTGGAACTGAATCAGTGTCAACAGACAGCAAGGGGCCAATGCTTTGTATGGAGAAGACGTGGCCCGATAGGCTGATAACCAGGGAAGCCACAGTTCCAATCCTTGTAACCCTGGACAAGTCCCGTTGTGTCCCATTGCTTCAAGTACCCACTTACACTGTAAACTCTTTGGAGAAGGGACATGTTGTGCCTAAATACGTATCCTCAAGGTATGGTGCTAGAAAGCTAAGTATTATGAGTAATAAGTAGAGAGAGTTGCCCAAGAGATGATGAGGAGCTATGCTGGAGGAACATTCATCAATGTTTGTTTTGGGGCTGGTGGCTCTGTTTGCTTATTGTTGATGTTTGAATGAACAGAAATGGAATTCTTATAATAACTCTGGCTATCAGAGGATCTAAGATCTTAGTGACCAAAGGGCCCTGGTACTTGCCTATGGCTATAACACTAAGGGGTCATTTTACTATAGCGTGCTCATCCATTAACATGCATTTTCACATGGGCTAACTGTGCACAAGGGCCCATGGGGGTATGGAAGTTACCTGCACTCATTTGCACAGGGTCAGTCAGTCACTCACGGGTGGTGAATAGGATTAGGGACAAAGATTAGGGGTACAGAGCACATTGCAGTTAATGTGGGAGGACATATCGCATGCTGTCAATGTTGCAGTTAGTGCAGGTGCATCTAATGCTACCTCAACAAGTGGTTAGATGCACTCTTGGTAATTGTACCATGTGTTTAGGGTGCACATCAACACATTAACTGCTGGGAACATACTGGCCACATCCCTGACAGTTACCATGAAGGCTTTGTACTTAAAGCACATTTGTTTTAGCACTAAATATGCATTAAGTGCAAATTCCTAACACGCTTTAGCTAAAGGGGCCCCTAAATGAAGCTGATAATTCTGTTCCAAGCTTTTGTTCATCCTCATCGCTGCATCTTTAGCAGCTGAGTGTAAAAGCTTTATGGTATTGCTGCAAAGCAGAGACCTGGCACTGGCCTTCTAAGACTGTGGACTTTATCCAAGATGAGAGTCTGGTGAGCATAGTGACCAAGAAAGATAGACCAACTCTAGATAGAGTTTGTCAATCCAAACTGTTGGAAAAATAATGGAATAGGCTAAAGGGAAGTGAAGCCTCTGGTTGTTTGATTGAGAATGACCATCTCCTCTTAACTAAACCAACTCCTTTCAGGGCACAAATATCCTGTCTTGTGATTTTGTCTAAGCCATGATTAGAAATTAGTTTTGACTGTTAGGGTACTTTGTGCCCCTCCTTGTGAGTAGATCACAGATTCTCAACTTCTTGGAACCAAGAGAAAGAAAAGAAAAACATGTCTGTAGACAAGCAGGGAAAATATCCTCACATATGGGTAATGTCATCCAATGGAGCCCCATGCAAAGTATTCCCAGCTCCTTCTAGAAGCTTCTGAAAAGCTTGACTGTGTGTTCATGCATCTTTCCTCCTACTGCCATGGGGTCATCTTATCCGCAGTTCTTTTCTCTCCATGGAGCCTCACGGATGTATTTTTCTGGTTCATTTTGTGTTCAAGTTTTCATTGGCCTTGTCGCCTCTTTTTGGAATGTTCCTGCTTGCTGTCACATTTTTTTCATGTTCTCCTGTATTTTTCTCCTTAGTGACGGGCTTTCAATCGGTTTTAAGTTTCCTTTATTTTTCGTGGCACCTCAGCCCTCTTAGGCACTTGGTACTCTGGCTGAGTTATTTTTGTCAAAATTAAGCTGTGGCTATTTTTCCAGATGACATGTCCCATAAACTTGCCAGCGGGTTTACAAAGTGTACCAGGTGCTTGAGGACCCATATCCATTATGGACACCCATAAATGGTGCCTCCAGTGCTTGGGAACCAACCATAAGCCCTCTTCCTGTAATTTGTGTTTGCAAATAACAACATGAGGGCTTAAGGGCTGAGAAAAGCAGCACAAAATAATTTTTGGTGCTTCTAAATCCAATCCATCAGCATTGGCATTGGTGGCATCAGTCTCAATGGCTTCAGAGGCTGCACTAGATGCTAGTGGGAGCATTGGAGAGCCATCAATGTTCCCTCAAGGATGAGGAAGGATTCAACTAGATCTTTATGGGCATCAAAGAGCAAGGACATAAAACATCAGGTGAAGGCCCAGATGTATTGACATCAGAGATCTCTGAGGCAAGATGCTGAAAGTATTGAGGGTTCATAGGAGCACCTCTCCAAGCTGCCCCAAAGGGAGGAAAGCTCATCCTCAAAACATATTGATGGGCAGTGACAGCCTACTCACAGTTAAGACCAGCCAGCCAATACTCCCTGACAGATTTCAGGAACATCGGCCAATTCTGTGCTTTTGTAGATGGCAGGATTGGTGAATTACCTTCTGAAGGCTGATGAAGAAAAAAATCCAATGCTCTTTACCATGCAGCAGCTCAAAGCCTCAATGAACAGTAGCATGGTGCAGAGAAGCATCAAGTGTGTTCTCAACAGGACAGTCTGCCTGAGGTAGAGGCATTAACATTGGAGCATCAAAGTGCCTTGACACAGATACCTGGCTGCTTGATATCACTGTCTAGTGCACCAGGGATCAATGCACCCTCAAAGGCTAGAAAGTCTCAGTGCATCTGCACTCCCCAAGGATCTCCAGATCCCCAAAGGGAAGGGGAGTGATTCAGACAGAGACTCAAGAGGTCTTTTGAGTTCTTCTATGAGTTGAACTCAGAAGGTTGGGTTACTGATGGGGAACCTTACTGCCTCTCAAAGGCTAGGTCTACAGAATTCCTCTCAGACCCCTTTCCACCTAATGAGAAATGAAAGTCTCCCCCTCAGGTGTTAACCTTCCATGATTTTGTGAGGGATATGGCTAAGGCCATACCATTTTTTTTGGATACAAAGGAGGAAGCCAGGGCAGAAGAAATGGAAATCTCCAATATTCCACAGCCCTAAGGAGGCGGTGACAACACTCATACATTGCATCCTTCAGAGGTTACAGATGAGAATGTGAGAGATCCCTCTCACTGTGCCTCCAGTCAGTAGAAATGTTGTGACTCTATGTACAGAGTTCAAAAGGCTCCCAGATTTGAGAAGCCCACAGTTCCATACTACTCCATGGTTATCAAATCTGCCCTCAAAAAGACTAAGAGCTCCAAGTAGCATTCTTCATACATACTTGCTTCCCACATGGCTTCTTACCAGCTCTACCTGGGCAAGTTCTTATGGGACACCATGCACATCCTTCATGATATATCTGTGTTCCTCCCTCAATAAAAACCTCAATCAATGTCATTTCCTAGTGAGCCATGGGAAGGACTGCTCAAAGTACATTGTCTAAGTGACATCTGACATCTTTGATATGGTATCAAGATTATTCTCCATGATTAGCGCTCAGACTCTCATGGCTCTGAGCTTCAGACTTACAACAATCCATGCAGGACAAGTTTGCTGAAGTACCATGTTATGGAGAGAAGGTTCAAGAAGCAGCTTCTCTCATTGAGAAGCATTCAACATTCTTCAAACATTCTCCAGGTGCACGTCCTACCCAGCCTCCTATTGTAGGAGGTTCCAAGGTAGCAATCAGAGGGCAACCTATTCTCACAGGCATAGGTATTTCCCTACCTCCCACTATACCCTTTCCATACTCATCATAAACAGGAGAAGTCTCAAAAAGCCAACCCACATCTCAGCCAAAACCAGGGGCAGGGTTTTGACTGGTTTCTAAAGAGCATAGCCTTTCTATCCATAGTCCTTGTGTAGGGCTCTCCAGTTGGAGGGAGGCTCACTCTTTGCTCAGAGGTGGCCCCTTCTAACCTCTAACTCTTAGCTTTTGCAAATTATCCAAAAGGGCTACAGACTTTGCCTATTCAAATTTGTTACAATTTATCCATCAAGGGCTCACTCCTTTCACCCTCAACACAAGGAACTATTGCTTCAGGAGATTGTGGTCCTTCACACAGAACTCGCTATCAAGCTCATTTTACCAGTACAAGAAGGGCATGAGTTTTCTAAAGGTATTTCCTGGTGACCAAAAAAGGGGAGCGTTCTATCCCATTATAGACCTCATAGATCTGAGCACCCTACTTCCTTATCTTCAAAAGGGAAATTGGCTATGCTATCTAGATCTTAAAGATGCATACACTTATATTCAGATACATCCCATTCACAGGATGTATCTCAGATTTGTAATAGGAAAGCAGCACTTCCAGTATCATGTACTGCCTTTTGGCCTCACATTAGCACCTCGAATTTTCACCAAATGCCTTGCCATGGTAGCAGCATTTCTATGCATACTAGGAGTGCAGGTTTTCCTTACTTGGACAATTGGCTGCTCAAAAGCACCATTCCAGAGGGTACTCTGGAATTAGTGCAAGTTACCATTCAGGAGTTGGAACTACTAGGGTTCATCATCAATTACCCAAAGTCCTACCTCAGCCAGTCACAACAATTTGAGTTTATTTAATTTATCAAATTGTTTTTATGCCGCCTTTCAGGATATCAAAACGGCTTACAATTAACTCAATGTTATACATGTAACAGAAAGGTTAATACATTGAACTTAGTGAATTACATTGAACAGGTCAACAAGCTATGATATATTGTACAAAATATGATACATTGTTAGGATATGAATAATTATGTTACATTGAACTGGTTCATCAAACTATCATACATTGTAATGCTATTAGCTAACTATGGTACAATCTATGGTTCTGCTTGACACGACTATAGCAAAAGTTTTTCTTCCATGTGACAGACTCACTAAATTGATAGTGATAGTGCAGGAGGTTCAAATGAGTCAGTAGACATTAACACGTACCATGCTAAGGCCATTGAGCCCCATGACCTCATCTGTTCATGTTACTTCCTTGACATATTTCCATATAGACAGGTTCAGTGGATCTTGAGCACTCAGTGGACTTAATCCACTGGGAGGCTCAGCAATGCACTGTTTGTTACTCCTCTACTGCAGGAATCTCTTACCTGGTGGACTCCCCACAGCAATTTGGCCAAAAGTCTTCCCTTCTAAATTCCTCCCTATCAAAAACTCCTCATGACAGATGTGTCCAAACTGGGTTGAGGAGCTCATCTCAATGGATTTCACACCCTTAGAAGTTGGTCTGTTCAAGAAAGTCTCCACCAGATCAATTTGCAACTGAGAGCAATAGCAAATGCTCCAAGGGCTTTCAGATATCAGTTAGCAAATCAAATTGTTCTGATTCAAACTGATAATCGAGTTGCAATGTTTTATATCAACAAGCAGGGAGGAACGGGGTCATATCTCCTGTGTTGGGAAATGATCAGACTGTGGAGCTTTGCCATCTTTCATGGGATGGAGTTGAGAGCCACTTACTTGCTCAGTGAACAAAATACTGTGATAGACAGGCTGAGCCGAGTCGTTCAACCTAATGAATGAACCATTGACAAGGAGATAGCTCTCCATATCTTTTGAAAGTTGGGCACCCCTTGATAGATCTCTGTCACTCCTCAGAATGCCCATGTGCCTCAGTTCTGCTCCAGAGTGTAGTCACACAGCAAACTAACCTCGGATGCTTTCCTCTTCTATTGGGGAAAGGGTCTTCTGTATGTATATACTCCAATACCTCTCAATGTCAAGACACTGCTGAAAATGAAAACAGACAGAGGTACAATGATTCTCATCGCTCCTTATTGGCCCTGATAGCCATGGTTCCCTCTGCTTTTGTTACTCTCTTTCCAGGATCCAATTCATCTGGGGCAGGCACCAAATCTAATTTTGTAGGAGAATGGCACAGTGTTGTATCCTAACATCAAGTCCCTAGTCCTCACAGCTTGGATGTTGAGAGACTAACTTTGTTCGCTCTCATCTGCCTGTTGATGTCACTGAGTTTTTTTTGGCAGCTAGAAGGGCGTCAACAAGAAGGTGTTATGCTTTCAAATGGAAGAGGTTTGCTTTCTAGTGTGGGGAACCATCCTTAGATCTTTTTGACTGTCCCACACAAGCACTGCTTGAATTCTTTCTAAACCTATCAGAGTCTGGACTCAGTAAGAATTCACCTCAGTGCAACTGGAACTTACCATCATAGTATAGAAGGTAAACCCATCTCTCTACAGCTCTTAAGTTGTTTGCTTCATGTGGGGCTTGCTTCTTTGGAAACCTCCCCTGAAGCCACCTGCAGTGTCTTAAGACCTTAATGTGGTGGTTGTGCAGCTGATGAAAACTTTTTGACCCATTCAGTACCCAGAGGATAGGTACTGAGTGGGTCAAAAGATTTTCATCAGCTGCACAACCACCACATCCTGACCTAGAAGATCCTGTTTTCTGTGGCAGTCACTTCAGCGTGTAGCGAGTAAGCATCAGGCCTGATTAGTTAATACACCTTTCGTGATATTTTTCCACCAGAGAGTGGTACTTTGTACTCATCCTGAGTTCTTTTCAAAGGTGGTATCAGATTTCCATCTTAACCAGTCAATTGTCCTTCCAAAAGTTTTCCAGAAACCTCATTCCCACTAAGGGAAGCTGTGCTGCATATGATGGACTGTAAATAAGCCTTAGCTTTCTACCTGGAGTGGATGAAAACCCATAGAAAGTCCATCCAGCTTTTTGTTTATTTTGACCACAGCAAGCTAAGGTCTGCCATCTCCAAACACACTCTGTCAACTTGGCTTGCAGACTGTATCTCTTCACTTATGTCCAGGCAGGGTTAACCTTGAGGGTCATGTCATGGCTCATAATTTATTTATTTAACAGGGTTTTTTATACCACTTTATCATTTAATCAAGCGGTTTACATTGTAACTTAAACTTGGTAATGTACATTAAACAGGGACATTGATAACATGGATTCTTCTGAGGCAAAAGAGGGCTAAGTTACTTGCCCAGGGCCACAAGGAATGCTCGTAGGAATCGAACCCTGGTCTCTTGGTTCCCATGCCAGTGCTCTAACCACTAGGCTACTTTTCCACTCCATTAGAGCCATGGCTTCATCAGTGACCCACTTACCCATGGAAGAGCTATGCAAAGCTGCAATGTAGACTTCGGTTCACACATTCATTTTCCACTACTGTTTGGATGGAGATGCCTGACACGACAGCAGATTCAGCCAGTTAGTACTGCAGTGTCTTTTCAGGGATTAGAATCCAACTCCACCCTCTAGGCCCATTTCAGGCCACCCTAAAAAAAAACCAAAGAAAACAACTTTTTTGAAAGCCTCTGTTAGGCTTGCTCTCATTTTCCCCCTTTTTTTTGTTAAGGACAGCCTGTGGCTAGGGATTACCATATAGGAAGACTTTTCCTGCTTGTCCATGGAGAAATCATGGTTACTCACCTGTAGCAGGTGTTCTCTGTGGGCAGCAGGAACGTGCTCACAACAATCCCACCTTCCCTTGGAGTTCTATTCTGCTCGGCTCTATATTGGACTGAGGATAAGATGATGGCACAATGGCAAGTGGAAAGATGCACACAGGCTTCTAGAAGGAAATGGAATGCTACCATATGGGGCTTCCTCAGATGAGGTCACCCATATGCGAGGACGTTTCCTTCTGTCCGTGAGGTACACTTGTTACAGGTGAGTGACTATGCTTTCTTAGCTAAAACAAACTGAGGGAGTGTTGAACATTCATAAACAGGTGCTTTATTTTTTTCCAGCGTTGGACTGGTGGGAGGTTTATATGAATGGGATCCAAAAGCAAATGTCCCTGCATGGGCTTCAGGTATAGTAGTATCTTTTTTGTACTTAGTACTTTCAGGATTACCATTTGACCTTTGAAGAGCCCGTGAAGGTTTTTCAAATTAGTTTTTCTGTTTTAATTCATCTTTTAAATGTCTTTATAATAAGAGATGATAAAGCACTGATTCCTTTCAGTGTTCCAAGTGATGGAGAGGGTAGGCCCATGCCCTCCCCTTGTCTCAGCATGGCTAGGTATTTTATAAATGATCACCAGTATGCCTCCTTCCCATTGCATCCTTTCCACGTTAACTACACATTTCCATGGGCCATGGGCAGAAATGTTGTTATAACGTTTGAAAACCGTTCCATTAAAGACTGTTTTGACAAATTACTCTAAGGTGATATGGACAGTGTGAAGAAGGATCTAGAGAAGCTTGAAGAATAGTTGAGAATTTGGCAGATAAGGTTTATTGCTAAACAAATGAAAAAGTAAGGTTGTGCATTTGGACTTCAGTAACAAGGGGAGCAGTATAGTATAGGGAATGAAGTACTTCAATGCATGAAAGATGAGTGAGACACGAGGATGATCTTAAGGTTGTCCAATAGATAGAAAAAGGGACAGCAAAAGCCAGAAGACTTCAACATTTCAGTATGTTTAGATATGATAGAGATAGTTAAGTACTTCTGTGCTATAAATGCACAGGAAGAGAGCCTCTTTCAATTGAAAGGAAGCCCTAGAACAAGGGGTCTTAGAATAAAGGTGAAAGGGGGCAGACTCAGTAATCGGAGAAAATATTTCTTTATGGAAAAGGTCATGGATGCATGGAACAGCCTCCCAATGGAGGTGGTAGAGATGAGAACTGTATCTTAATTCAAGAAAGCATGGGACAAGGATCTCAGAGAGGAAGGCATTGTAGAACTTAATAGTTCTTATTGATGGGTAGACTAGATATTCAGTAGCGGCAGCTAATGCTGCTACAGCAACTAGTCATTGCTGCTGAAACTTGAACCCAGATATTCAATGCTGGAGTCATATCCGGCCACTGGTGTTGACTGTCCATGTTGGCCGATTATCAAGTTAACTAACCAGTCATTAGTGACATTCAACCACTGGCCACTTAGCTAAAGTCATTAAAATGCCTAACTTTAGCCATTTTGGGATAACCAGCTAGTGGCTGAATATCGCCGCCAGTGGGTTATGTCTGGGAGCTGTCGCCACTTCACCCCTGGAATGCTCTGTCACTAGCTGGCTGGTGTTCGGGTGCTTAGAGGCTGAAACTGGGGATATTCAGTGGCTCTAATCACATTCGTGTCTGTCCCATGCCTTTTCCAATTCCTTCACTGTTTTTCTTCCCATCACTTCCATTGCGAGGGCATTACAGTCATCCACCACTCTTTCAATGAATATCTCCCCCCCCCCCCATGTTTCTATGTTACTTTAGCACTAGAAACAATTACATCATCATGAAGTATAGACAGAAATGTGTCATTAGATTAAGGTCCCAGAGCTGTACTGTCCTAAGATTTCTGCCATTAACACTAAACAGGAAGAAAACGATATCTCTCCGAGCTCCCTGTGTGCAGTAAGAGAGTGGAGATATGAGATTTCAGCCAAAAACCTCCTAGAATGTGTAACTGAATGCAACTTGTGTTACTTTATCCCTGATTTCATTTATGGAAAACTAATAGTAGAAAAGCATCTTGTAACTGTGGAGGAGTACCCTAGTGGTTAGAGCAACAGCCTAGCACTATGGTGAACCAGGCTCCTAATTAATACTTTCCATGTAAAGCTTCAGTCCGCCCATTTTACAAGATGATCTCTAATGTATTCTAACCAATATGATATATGCTTATTTCTCTGTACATAGTTTTCACTTAAATCAGCTGTTACAGATTTAAGTCAATTCCTTTCCTACCCCCTTCTTCACTCCTTTTAAAAGGTTATATGTATTTTTGTTTAATGTAATGTTCAATCCTTGAAGTTCTCCGTAAACCACTTTGATTCACGAAAAGCAGTAAACAAGCACAAATAAATAAATAACACCCAGGAGATTGGGGTTTGATTCCCATTGACACTCCTTGTGACCTTGGGCAAGACACCTTGGCTTGGAAGAAAAGGCTTGCCAAAAAAATCCAGGAGCTGCTGGGTAGCCAGGAGTCAACTTTGACTTGATGGCACTTTAAATAATTGGATTTTTTTTTTTTTTTTTTTTTTTGTTACTAACTCCACAAAGAGGCACTTCAAGAATGGAAAGCTATGATCAACCTGTGATTCATCCTTAACTCAAGCTCGCTACAAGAGTGACCTCTGGAAGCAGCAGAGGGGCACCAGGCAATGGGGATGAAGGAGCAAGGGTTTCGGGGCACCCCCTCAATTAGCTTTCAGGCCACTAGGTCCCCTCATAATATTCTGATAATTAAACGCCTATCCCAGAATGCATAATTGGACATCATGGGGGCATCTTCAAAGCAATTAAAGTAGTTAGAAGAACTGCCAACTGCGTTAATCATGCTGAGTGGGATATCCAGCGACACATAGCCAGTTTGTGCTGCTGAATCCCCCCTTTAATGCCTCTAGATGCCCCAGTGCTAACCACTTAGATTGGGGTATTCCAGGGGCATCACCAAAGATAACTGGTCAGCAGTGATATTCAGTTGCTGGTCGGTTATCTTAAAGTGGCTAAAGTTAGGCAGAAAACAGGCTGGACTAACTTTAGCTGCTTTAGCGAACCGGGCAGCAACTGAATATCGCCACTGCCCAGTTAGCCGCAGCGCTCTCCAGCCAACCTGGATATTCAGTGCATTGAATATCACCCCCCATATTTTTAAATATTAAACCTTGCTTCATCTGACTGTGTAAAAGATACACATATGTAATAAATGCAACCTCTGAAGCCATTTCCCCCAGTAGATGACTGTTTACAAAGTTAAATGGGCTGTTTACCCTGTGGATTAAAGTGTGGACTGTCTGTGGCAGTCAGGACCTATTATTTGAACTGTAGCTGTTTCCTAGTGTCTAATTTATTTACGTATTTATTAGTGGCATTTCATAGACCATCTCTGGTACAGTGACATCCAGGCGGTTCACAATCAGAAGAAAAATACACTGCAAACATATATGTGCAAATTAAAAGTGTAAAACCTTCACATTCAAGAACACAAAAATTATACAGTAGACATAAAATAGGAACAGGGATGAAGTAATGCAACAGCATAAACCCATATAATTAATGGACCACAAAGGTAGGAACACAGTGTCTCAGTGATTGCACCTAGCCATGGGGGAAAGATTGCTCAAAGAGAGAGGTTTTAAGACCGGATTTAAATTTAGCTCTGAGTGAACATAGTCCAGAAGCAGATTCCACTATGAAGGAGCCAAGCATGCCAAGGGAGATTGACGAATAAGTTCATGACAGAGAACTCTGTAGGAAGGAACCAGAAGATGATTCCCAATCTTTTTGGTTGTGTGGACCCTTTAATAACCTCCAAAACATTGAGACTCTAAGTTCATTCCTAGCACTGTTCCCAGACCTCCTTCACTCAGCACTAACCCTGTCCCCACTGGTCCCCTGTACCTCCATTCCCCTTCCTGTCTCCACCAGTCTCTCTCTCTCCAGCCAGTCCCCACTAGTCTCAGTCTCCTTCTCTCCCCCTCCTAGTCTCTCTCCCCTGTGCCACTCCCTAACATTCTTGCTTCCCCCTGACCAATATCTCTTGTTCTCTTTTCTGTGTCCTAGAGACCCACTGTATTGGGATCTGTTGAGCATAGGTTGAGAACCAGTGGTCTAATGGTTAAACCAGCACTGGGAAGAGCGGTGGGACATTCCTTGGTGGAACTTAGGTGATTCAGTAGTCACCAAGATGACTCACAGATATGAAGTTAGCAATTCATAATCACTAGGCCATTGCATTCAGTGGCAAAAGGAAAGCAGAGATTTCTCAGGGAAGTTTCAAGAAGACATTTCCTAGGGCAGAGCTACTCCTAGACAGACTTCTGGAAAGCTACAATATTTTCAAATCTGCTTCTTGCTCTGATACTTATGTTATGTGGATTTCCTTCCTTTAGGAATATGAACTGTGAAACTCGACAAATATTCTCTTTCCTTGCAGGAGTTCCCTGAAAAAAGCGAAAGGCAAACAAGGCAGCACCAACCCTTCACCTGCCCGGATATGTCCCCCTCTCCCACAGTTCCTACTACAGGTAGGCAGTCCCCGCTGCAGGAAATGGACTCACCTGAAGAAGACACCAGTAAGAGAATGGTTGCTGACTGATCATCTAGCCTTCTGGTTCAGAGGCATTTTATCTTTCAGCCGACAGAAAACTCTATATGCTTGGATTTTGAAGGTATCTTTTATTTTTGGAAACTGCAGTACTAGAGGGCATAACATGAAGTTGCAAGGGGGTAAACTGAAAGGCAACATCAGGAAATACTTTTTCACTGAAAGGGTGGTGGATGCTTGGAATGCCCTCCCGAGGAAGTGGGGGGGGGGGGGCAATACAATGATAGAATTCAAAATGGCATGGGACAGACACAGTGGATCCCTTTATAGCAACAAGATAAAATCAAAATAACTTTAACTGTCTCTTATATCTCAACAAATAGGGGTTGCCTGCATGGAACAGTGGGTACACCCCTAAACAAAGGCACGGGGAGCGGAGCGGCCTGGTGTGCCTGTTCTTGCCGCCTTGCTGGGTCGACTGGATGGAACGTGGTGGTCTTTGCCATCATATACTATGTTGCTAAGGACACATTTTTAAAGAACTATAAAACGTTTTTTATAAGTTGATTAAAACAAAACTGTGTTTGCTGAAGCTCTCAATGTTTTTATTAATGCTACAGATATATGGTAGCTGAGTGCTCACACTAAATGGTGCAGATAATAACATCATAATGTACAGATGTCCTTAATACAGACATACCACCAACATATAACATAGAAAATGACAGCAGATAGACAGGTTACTCCCCATCTATGTCTTTGTTAAAGATTGTGCTTGCCACTCTGCAGCTCGCCCTCTCCCCACCTTTTTATGAAGTTATTTAAATTTACTTTGATAATATCTCCTTACCATAAAAGGATCCTCTGTGTCTTGCCTATACCTTTTTGAATTCCATCACTTTTTTTTGCTCGCATCACCTCAATTGGAAGGGCATTCCATGCACCCTCCACCCTTTCTGTGGAAAAGTATTTCTTGATATTGCTTTTAGGTTTATCTCCTTGCAGCTTCATCACATGTCCTCTAGTTCTATAGTTTTCCCATCTTTGAAAAAGGTTTGTTTGTTTATTAATACCCTTTAAGTATTTAAACATCTGTATCATATCTCTCTTGTCCCTTCTCTCCTCTAGGGAATACATATTTAGGCCTTCAGGTCTCTTCTCATATGCCTTTCTCTGAACCGTTTCAAGTCTCTTTATGTCCTTTGTAAGGTGGTGGTTGTTAAGTGCCATTGAGTTGGTGTCTATCCATGGCAACCCTCTGGATGCGAGTAGTTGTCCTAAACTGCATTCAGTCTTCAATCAGGTGGCTAACCTCCAACAGAGTGGCATTCAAAGCTGCTATTATTGCATCAGTCCACCATACCACTGGCCCTCACCTCCTGTGCTGACCCTCAACCCTCCCAAGCATAATGTGTGGTCTAATGATCTCTCTCCTCACATGTGTCCAAAGCATGAAAGTCAGGCTTGTCATCTGAGCCTCTAAAGAAAACTTGTTTGATCTCTTTTACTGACTGGTTTGTTCTTTGGGCAGTCCATGGTATACAAAAGTATTCTTTGCCAGCATCATAATATGAAGGCATCAACCTTCTACCTGTCTATTACCCTCACTGTCCAACTCTCGCATCCATGTGGTGTTATTGAGAATATCATGGCCCAGACAAGTCAAATCCTTGTGTGGTGAGATACATCTCTGCTTTTAAGAATCTTGTCTAGGTCTTTCATAGCTAGTCTACCAAGAGCAATGCGTCATCGGATTTCCTGACTGCTTGTCATTTCTTCATTGATCCAAGCAAGTAATAGCTGTCCACTATTTCTATTTCTTCTCCATCAACAATGAATTTATTGATTTTGCCAGTTTTCAGGATCTTTGCCTTCTTTACGTTAAGGTGCAGGTCCATTTTAAACCATGAGAAACTTTTGGCCTCATTAGGAAGCATGGGTATATCAGAACACCTGATAGTTCTCATACACAACCTTTACATTGATCAAGAAGCAGCACTTCAAACAGAACAGGGAAAAACAGAATGATTTGAAATCAACAAAGGTGTACAGCAAGACTGCATACTTTCCCCCTAGATGTTTAATTTATATGCAGAGCAAATCATTGGAGAGCAAGACTGTGAAGACGGCCAGAGTGTAAGGTTTAGTGGATGACTCATAAACAATCTTTTCTATGCTGATGATACCACATTATTGGCTGAAAGTGAAGATCATCTGAAACATTTGCTACTCAAGATCAAGGAATATGATCTTAAAATGGGCCTTTGCATGGTATGGGTTCAAAAACTGAACGCAATACTCCACATGAGCTCTCACCAATGACCTGTACAGGGGTACTAATATCTTCTTCTTCTTTCTGGTTATTCATTTCTGTATGCAATCTAGCATCCTTCTGGCTTTTGCCACTGCCTTGTCACATTGCCTCATCACCTTGAGATCCTCAGGTACTATCACACTGAGGTCCCTCTCTTGGTCCGCACATGCCAGCCTCTTGACCCTTCACATACCACTCCTTTGGGTTTCTGCATCTCAAGTGTATCACTCTGCATTTTTTTGCTTTAAATCTCAATTGCAAAGCATTCTTCTAATTTTTGTAGCTCTTTTCTCAGGCTGTCTATTCCATCTGAGGTGTCCACTTTATTGCAAATCTTTGTGTCGTCATGTCATTTGCAAAGATGGCAAACTTTTCCTTCTAACCCATTGGCAATATCACTCACAAAGACATTGAACAGTTACAGTTCCAGGACCGATCCCTGAGGCAGTCCACTACTCGCCCTCCTTTCTTCAGTGTGAATTCCATTCACCACTACCCTCTGTAGTCTGTCAGTAAACCAATTCCTGGTCCAGTTCACCACTTTGGGATCCATACTCAGGATGATCAGTTTTATTCACAAGCGCACTTTGAGGAACAATATCAAAGGTTTTGCTGAAATCTAAGTAGATTACATCCATTGCATGCCCTTGATGTAGTTCTCTGGCCACCCAATCAAAGAACTCAATCAGATTTGTTTGGCATTATCTTCCCTTGATAAACCCATGCTGCCTTGGATCTTGCCACTCATTGGATTCTAGAAAAAACACTATCTTTTTTTCAGCAGCATCTCCATTACCTTTCCCATCATCGAGCTAAGGCTTAATGGCCTTCAGTTTGCCACCTCTTCTTTGTGCCACATTTGTGAAGAAGGACTACATCAGCCCTTCTCCAGTACTATGATATCTCCCCAGTGTCCAAGGATCTATTAAACTCATCTTTTAGAGGTCCTGCCAAAACCTCCCTGAGCTCCTTCAGTATCCTAGGAAGTATCTGATCCAATCTCACGGGCCTCGTCCACTTTCAGTTTTGCAAGCTGTTCATAAACATCTTCTCCCATGAATGGTGTTACTTCTACTCTGTTCCCCTTGTTACTATTGATAATCATGTGTGGCCTAGATTTAAATTCTATTAATATATTTTGATTTTTCACTAACTTCAGTCCAAAGAAAGTACTTGAGGCAGGTTAGAGATATGATCCATTGGCGTCTTAATAGCCACATTATATTGGTTTATGCATATAACAATTCTACAATCTGGTTGGTCAATCAGATTCCAGTCTGCTCTTGTGATCTTATGACATGCCCCTTTATAGCCTTCATTTGCATAATTGCTGGAAATCACCCATTGAGAAGGCAGATTTGATAACCCCAGTTCAAAGGAAAACTAGAAGTTGGGGGGGAAAAATGTAACAAAGGAAACAAAATTATCATAAAGACAGGGCCCATGGAAGTGTATGGGGCTCTCCAGGCAAACTTTTCAGCCTCCTGTCCCCGTCCTCAAGATTTTTATAATTAAAATCAACAATCATTATCATCCCAACACTGCCCCTCCAAAAAAGCGCTCTGAAATTGCATAATTGGACATCACACTTTTAGATATGAAACTTTGCTTTGTATCTATGTTTGTGCCCGTTCTCCCTGCAAGTAAGAGAATCTGCTGATGGCTCTCTGAGTTTATCGTCTGCCGCCCCTCAGAAGCAGTGCCCCTGGGCATCTACTTAGGCTTGTCCTAATGGTTGAGCCGGCCCTACATGAAGATAGAGTTCAATGAAATGAAAGCATGACAGGATTGCAATAAAGATTGTTTTCAGTAAAACAATGAAAGAAATTGTGGGAACACAATCTTTAGTTTTGGCCAAAAATACTCTGCATTTTCAGTCCTCCTTCCCTCCGCTCTATCACAGCCTCCAAGGAGTTCTCAGGAGACAAGCAGATGAGCACCTCCCATTCCCTACCCTCTCCCGCATAGTCCAACATCTCCCACTCAGGTAGACTAAGTATTTCCCTGTCTCCACAGGATTTGCAATCTGTGCCTGAGGCAATGGAGGGTTAAGTGACTTGTCCAAGATCACAAGGAGCAGCGGTGGGATCTGAGCCCTGACTTCCCTGATTCTCTGCCCATTGCTCTAATCATTCGCCCTGTTCTTCCTCTTGTTCTCTTTCAGTTCACCAAGTAAAACCTGCAGATGTAAAGATAATTGCAGCCCTTGGAGACTCCATTACAGTAAGTCTTATATTTATTAGCATGCAGTAGAATAATACCAATAGATGTGATTAAAAGAGAGATGCCGGTACGCACAGACAAGTTATATGGTTACAAAGCGCTTGACTCGGAAAGCTCACAATCTGAGTCAGTGTGAGGTCGGAACATGGAGGTGAGCAATAATTTAGCAAAGCTTTGCAATGTGTAAAACCTGTTCTGCAGTCAGAAAATTACTTTCATAAAATTGCCCAGCCTCCTGGGCACAGACAGTGGGACCTCTTTTGCATATGCGTCCCCAGGGATATTGGGAGAGGTGGCACTGCAGTGTACGTGCATATTCGATAAAATACATTTGTACACTGATTGAGCACATCTACAAAAGTACCCCTTTTTCCGATTAGTCATGTGCACATTATCTGGGCTGGTTCTAGGTTCATACTGTATGTTGCCTTTATAAAATAGGCTGCTGCTCTTTGCCACCCCTAAAAAGGGTCAACAATTAGATGCCATGTACAACCTTGTTTGTTGCATAGTAATATAGTATATTATGGCTGATAAAGACCAGTATGGCCCATTTAGTCTGCACAGTAATGTGGCTAAAGTGGTTGTACCCGCTGCTCCGTGCAGGTCACCTCCCTCTATATGACTTTGTTTAGGGTTGCACCTGCTGCTCTGTGCAGATCACACCCCATGCCTTTGTTTAGGGTTGTACCTGCCGCTTTGTGCAGGTCACCCTATTTGTTTTTATTCCATCCTTTTGCTATAAAGGGATCCACTGTGTCTGTCCCATGCCATTTTGAATTCCATCACTGTTTTTGCCCCCACCACATCCATTGGGAGGGCATTCCAGGCATCCATCATCCTTTCAGTAAAATAGTATTTCCTGATGTTGCTTTTAAGTTTACCTCTTTGTAACTTCATTTCATGTTCCCTAGCTCTACAGCAGGGTTTGTTAACTGGGGGTATTCATGCTCGAAGGGGGACTGGATCTCTGAACAGGTTCAGAGTAAAAAGTGTGTTTAAAACCCTTTTTCTTGCGCTCTGACAGCTCTGCCTTGTCACACAACCCCCCATTTAAGATATTCCGAGCTGGCTGAAAACTTTCAGAACAGCCCGGAATCCTTCTCTGGTGGCTGTAGCTAAATTCATGATCAGTTACTGTAGCTAAACGAGCTAAAGCTACCCGTTCGTGCCAGGGCCTTAAAACATTCACATGGAAGTTTTGTTGCTTCCCCCTCCTGGTTTCTACTGTGTAAGTGGTGGGTCCTATTTGTTTGATGACCCGGCAGGGTCCCCTCCAGGTGCTTTCAAACTTTGGTTTGCGACCCGGTATCACTACTATGACCTTTTCACCAATTTCTAAACGCCTAGGTTTGGTGCGGAGGTTATAATATTTTTTCTGCCTCCCTTGACTGGAGGTCAGATTTTCGCCTACTACCTGAGATGTACGCTGTACCCAGGCTCTTAAATTCCTTAGAAACTGGGGTCTCTCTATCTCTTCCATAGCAGGTTCCACCCATCGATTTTTAGATATCTGGGGTGCTTTTACTGGCCTATAGGGGGTGTCCTTCTGGCATGCGGGACACGCTTTACAATATGTTGCGGTCTCGCGATAAACACCAGGCCAATAGAAACGACTCAAAATCTGTTTCAAGGTGCCTTCTGCTCCTTTGTGTCCCCCTAAAGGATGGACATGCGCTAAACGCAAAATCAATTTTTTAAAGGTATTGGGCACTACTAATTGCCTCCTGGTACCTTTAGAGTGTGGATCCAAGGTTTCCCTATATAACACCTTTCTATCTAAGTGAAAATAGGGTAATGACCGTGCTCCCTTATTAGCATTATCAAAAGCATAGGTCAATGCTGGATCATGCCTTTGTTCATCGGGGAATGAAGGGAATTTTGCTACCAATTGGGCCGGAGCCCAGGGTAACTCCTGTCTTGCCCTTAGTTCCGTCCGGTTACGGGACCTACACTGTTTCTCCCTGCGATTTTCTCCCTTCTTAGGTTTTACATGCTCCCGAGAGGGAGTTACCAACCCACTGTGCGAGGGTAATTCTGCTAAGGGATCTGTTACAGAGTCCTGACCCTCCTGACTGGCCTTAGTTTGGGCGCGTGTGGACACTAAACTTGTCCCCCATCTTTCCTTAAAGGAAGATATGTCTTGGTCCTCCTTATTTCCCTTTCTCATTCTTAACTTTTTACCATTTGAAGGAATGCTAGCCTCCTCTATGACGGCTAAGGCTTGGGCTAGGCCTTCCCTAAGTTGAGGACAGTTCCTACCCAAAACTATGGGGTATGGTAAGTTCGGCACTATTGCTACTGGGATATCTCTCTTTACCCCTAGTCCCTCTATTGTTACAGTGTGCAACGGATAAAACGTGGCAGCACCATGTACGCAGCGAATTTCAATCTTTCCTTTAGGGTGTACTTTAGGGCATTCATTAGGGGTTCCTATCCTTTCCCAGAATTTCTCTGAGACCATTGACTGGTCAGCGCCAGAATCTAATAGCGCTTCAATCTGGACGTTATTAACAGTGACTGCTGATAAAAATCCCTCCCCCACCTTCTTGGAAGGAGTAGTCACCAGTGCTAGCTTAGCCCTGCAATTCCTTTTCAGGTGTCCCGGCTGACCGCAAGCAAAACACTTAGGCTCCTCCCACCCAGGCTTGAACAAGGGCTTCTTAGATGGACACTCTCCCATCATTACTCTTCCCTTCGCTCCTGGCATTCTCAGGACTGACTTCTCTGAAACACCCATCCCCCGCTGTCTTATAGCTTCCGCCGCAAAGAAACGGTCGGCCAGCGTGATGGCATCCTTAGTGCTTCTACAGTCCTGCAGAACTAAGAAGGACTGTACTTCTTTGGGGACTGCCTCAAGAAATTGCTCTAGCACAATATCATCTATAATGGTATCAATGCTCCTGTTATTTGGTGAAAGCCATTTGTGCACTAAAGCTCTAATCCTATGGCATAATGCCTGTGGTGTCTCGCCCGGGTTTAATTTGCACCCTCTTAAAAGGCGGCGGTACACCACCGGAGTTAGGCCCAGCCTTTCCCTTATGGCTTTGACCACAGCGTCATAATCAGTAGCCAGATCATTGGGCATCTCTCTGTAAGTTGTCAAGGCCTCTCCCGTTAAGGAAGTAGCGAATCTGATGACCCAATGCTCTTTTGGCCATCCGCTTATGATAGCAATGCGTTCAAAAACTTCAATGTGGTCATCTATATCCACTTCATTAGACATTGGCCCTAATGACCACATTCCTTGACCTAAAGGTCCAAGTCCTGTATTAGTTCCTAATGAACTAGAAACAGTTCTCAGTACTTCAGTTGTCCCTTTGTGCTCTCCAATCCATGAAGTCAGCAGATCTATCACCGGCTTTTGCTGCTCCTGGAACATCTCCGCCATCCGTTCCTGCGTCTGCGCTGCTCTCGCGTCCTGCTGGTGGAACGCCTCTGCTACCCACTTCATCAGTTGTGCGGGATCCATCTTGCTGTAGCTGCTTTGAAACAAAAAAAACAGCACCAAGTGCGGCACAAATACACTCGCACCTGCCTCAGCTCCCGGCTTATCTCTGCGCTTTACCCCCCTCCCTTGTAGCAGTATCCTGAGGCAAGTCTTCCCAGCTACTGGTTACCTGCTACAAGTGGAGAGCCATGCTCATCAGGAATATGCTGGTGCTGGCAGAGGAACTCTGGTCCACCTTCACCACTCTTGCGCTCCCAAATGCTCTCGCAGATCCGGTCAGCTCTTCCTCAGGCACCTTCCTTTTGTATTTGGTTTTTTTTTTTTTTTCTCAAGCTTGCACGAGGTTTCTCTCCTCAGGACTTCACTGTTGGAGTTGGTATATCCTCTTTTCTGGACAGGGTGTTGAAAAATCCGCAAAACTACGCCAATCTGTGACACCCCTCCCTCGTCTACCCCAGTATGGTGGCAGTAAAGAGAGGGGGCACAGCATAAGTTACTCTGTTATCGCTGTTCCCTGGATGTGCTTGTGTAGTTGTAGCCCAGTGATCACAGCCAAAGTAGGTTAAGGGTAAACAATATGTTTATTGTTCGCACCAGGTTTTCTTCCCCCCAAAGCAGATGTCAAAGGATATCAAAAACATAACAGATAAAGTCTGGTATAACAGCCTTCCTGATACTTCTCAGGGTATAACAGGTAAATCAAAGATCAACTTCTCTTAGTGCATTCCACTTTCCAAAACATCTGTATTCTTCTTAACAGCGATACTTTTTCTCACATAAGACATTCAATAAAGAACTTCCAAAGTTGTGGTTTTTCCTCTGGTCCACATCTACATAAGAAATTCTCTGCTAGCCTCCAAGTAAACTGAAGCTTCTTCCATGAGCTTAACCTTTCTTCTGTATAAAACTTCTCCCAGAAGAAATCTAGGTTTCCTGAAGCTATCTCTTGGAATTAGGCAATTAAATAGGATTGGCAGTGAGACAAGCTTCCTGTCTGCAATTAAACTCCAATCTCTAAAACACTTTTATAACAGCCTTAAAATATTGCATATATTTAAGCTGTATATTAAAAGTCTCTTTGGCAGATACCACATTCCATCTCAGAGCCACTACTCTAAGATAATGGGATATCAGTTTGCATTGGTTCCTCTTCACTAACTGGAGCTTCTTGAATATAAGGCTTACTTGAATCTAGTGCTCTTAAGTGTTTGAGGAGACTTTGTAACTGCTTCTCTCCCTTCTCTCTAACTGTCCTGCGCTCTTTCAGGGATATCTGTTTATTAACCTTCTTAAAGAGCTGAGCATAAGGATTTCTTTCCTCCTTGTCCTGCCCGGGTCTTATTCTCTGGTGAGGAGGTACGTATCTCTTCTGACTAGGCTTTACAGGCACTCTTAATATCTCCTGTTCATCAGAATCTGTATCTAGGCTTGTGTCACGCTGCTGCCAATTAAGAGCATGCTGAGGTGCACCTGTGCTAGCCTCTAGCTTGCAGGTTCTGACACGTTCTCTGCTGTGAGGCAACTTTTGTCTTTCATACACTGGGATTTCCCTTCCACCCAGTTTCTCTCTTGTCTGTCTATTCCCAGGGAAACTATCAGCAGAAATGCTTCTATCCCTTTCAGACAAAGACTCTATACTTTGTTTAAAAGACTTATAGGCTTTTCTGACCTGCTTTGGCTTTGCTTGAGGGCTATTCCTTCCTGGGAGGACTTTCAGCTGTTTTCCCCGAGACGTGGCTTCCTCTGTGCAAGGTGGCTGGCAACCGTCCAAGTAATTGGTTCCCACCTGGCCCCTCTTGCTCCGAGCTCTGCCTCTTTGGGAAATCACGGCTCTCTCTGTCTCTCTGAAAAGAATGCCTGACTCCAAGGCTGTATCTGCTCCTTTGGAGTCCCTTTCTCCTGGCTGTGCCAAAGGTGAGTGTCTGCTTTGCTTTCTCCGTTCCTGCAGCTTCTGTTGCCTGTGTAGCTCCTCGTTCTCCTCCTCTCTTTCCTTTTTCTCTAACTGCTCCTCTTCCTGTTCTTCCTTTGAAACTACCACTTCCTGGTTATGAGGACTGGTTTGTCCAATCAGGCGAGAGTCCACCCCTTTCCCTGATAGGCTAGCTCTCCCTGTCAGCCTAGAGCTAGGGTGTGGCTCCCTTTCAGGTCTCTCCTGCCCTGCAACTTTGTGTGCTGAGGTTTTAACCCTCTCTTGCCCTGTATCTATGGCAGGTTCAGAGTAAAAAGTGTGTTTAAAACCCTTTTTCTTGCACTCTGACAGCTCTGCCTTGTCACACCGTGTTTTGGCACATGTAGTGGAACTTTAGGATGAAATTTTTAAATTCCTCGAGGATCAACAATCCCCTGTTGCAAATCATTTTGAGGATGAACATTTTATTGTTAGCCTGGGATATTTGGCCAATATTTTCAGTCTCAATGATTTGAATATATCAGTGCAGAGAAGGGATGTGGATATTATTCAAGCCAAGGGAAAGCTTGTGGCATTTACAAGGAAATTACTTATTTAGAGTCATTGTGTTAAAAGCGAAAATTTGGCGAACTTTCCAATCCTTGATGATATTCTTACTGGAGATAGTAAAACATTCCCCGCAGAAATACCTCAAGCAGTCAAGAACCATTTGGAAGTCTTAAGTACAAATTTTGAGGGTTATTTCTCAGACATTAAGGGGTCTGTTTACTAAAGGCCGGTGTTGTGCGGTCCGCGGTACCGAGCGGGTGCCGTATAAGGAGTGGGCGTTCCGTCGTGAAGAACAGAAGCTGTGATTGACAGATGCGCTAAGGTGCGCGGCGCCCGTGTGGTTAGTGCCCTGTGACATTACGGCGTTTGATCTGTGCACATAGATCACACTGCTCACGGTTTTTGGGCTTCCACTATTGTGCTGCACATTGCTGACGGAAACGGTTTCTTTTCCCTGCACAGCACCTCTAACGCGAGTGTTTCACTGGCGGTAAATTTCTTTGCAGATTCGGGCACGCTCCTGTGCGGCGAGTCTCTCCCCTCCCACATTCCGCCCACTGACCCCGTCTCTCCGCCCCTAGGGGGCCTTCCTCCGCCCTCATTTCGCCTTGGCACGCCTCTTTCGCACATTACCGCCCCGCAAATGTGCGCGTTGTCGGCGCACGTGTGCGGGGCCCGTTAATGTGACCCGCATGTGTACGGGGCGTTTAAGAGCACTTAAATGCATCATTTTAGGGCGCTCAGGTGCGCCCCGCACAGGTGCGCCGTTTAGTAAACATGCCCCTAATTATTTTAGCATGGAATCTGTTTGTATTATGAGCCCATTCTTGTTTGATATATCTACGATGAGTAATAACGATTTAGCAAAGGATGACGTCATTGAATTCCAAGAAGATCCAAGAAAGAAAGCTGATTTCAAAAAGGCTGGACTGGATATTAGACAGTTTTGGTGTCAGCAAATCACAGCTTATACTAGCTTGGCGATCAGGGCAATGAATGTTTTGGTTCTCTTCACAACTACTTATCTCTATGAAACAGGATTCACTGCATTATTAAACTTGAAATCAAAGTGGAGAAATCAGCTTGATGTGTCATGTGACATGAGAGTAACATTGTCAGTAACGTTACCTCGATTCCCTGCCAAAATCTCACTAGTTGTAGCTAGCTTAAATATTTGTGATAAATCCTTAAGATTTTCTTTAAACTGGTCTGTTTCTAGTTATATGCATATATATAATTTTGACAGTCTGGTGAAGGGGGTTGTGGGAGCATACTGGGCAATCCACTGGGAATGTACTCATAAAAAGGTTAAGAACCCCTTCTCTACAGTTTTCCCATCTTTGAAAAAAGTTTGTAAATTAATACCCTGTAAGTATTTAGACATCTGTATCATATTCCCCCCCGTCTCTACTCTTCATATCCAAGTAGACTAGCAGAGCAATCACAATGTTCTGCCAAGCTAAGATTAAAATAAGTGCCTTTTTGAACTTCTCACATGGTGTGTCCTTTTGTAAAAAATATAGTCAGAGAAGTTAAGTAAGTTTCTCAAGGTCATACAATGACACAGGGCTGGTCCATGTAAGAACATACGAATATAAGCTATGCCATACTGGGTCAAACTAAGATCCATCAAGCCCAGTATCCTGTTTCAAACAGTGGCCAATCTAGGTCACAAGTACCTAGCAGTTTCCCAAAAGACACAGGTTCCATAATGCTTGTATTGTGGCAAGCAGTGGATTTCCCGGGTCCCCTTTAATAATGTTTTATGGACCTTTCCTCCAGGAAATTGCCCAAACCTTTTTTAAACCGGGCTACACTAACAGCTTTTGCTACATCCTCCAGTAACGAATTCCAGAGTTTGATTGCACATTGAGTGGAAAAAATATTTTCTCTTATTAGTCTTACATGGGTTACACTGTAACTTCATTGCATGTCCCCTAGTTTTTCTACATTTTGATGGCGCAAACAATCGATCTACATTTACTCTGTTCCATTCCATTTATTAATTTGTAGTTCTCTATCATATCTCCCCTCAGCCGTCTCTTTTCCAGGTTGAAGAGCCCTAACGTTTTTAGCCTCTCCTCATAGGGGTATCCTTCATCCCCTTTACCATTTTGGTGGCTCTTTAATAACGCTATATTCTTTTAAAGATGTAGTGACCAGAATTGCACACAGTATTCAAGGTGCGGTCGCACCATGGAACGATACAGAGGCATTTATAATATTCTTTGTTTTATTCTCCATTCCTTTCCTTATGATTCCTAGCATTCTAGTTGCTTTCTTGGCCGCCACTGCACACTTGGTGGAGGGTTTCAATGTGCTATCCACGATGACACCTAAATCTTTTTCCTGGGTGGTGGTTCCTAATATGGAACCTTGCACCGTGTAACCAGTTTGGGTTGTTCTTTCCTAGGTGCATCGCCACATTAAATTTCATCTGCCATTTGAACATCAAGGTCGTCTTGCAATTTCTCACAATCCTCTTGGGTTTTAACAACTTTGAATAATTTCGTGTCATCTGCAAATTTGATTATCTCACTCGTTATTCCCGTTTGCAGGTCATTTATGAGTATGTTAAAAAGCAGCGGACCCAGCACAGGATCCCTGGGATACTCTATTCACCTTTCTCCATTGGGAAAATTGGCCATTTAGCCACAATAGTACACTGCCTCCTATCCCATGACATTTAAGTTTGCCAAGAGTCTCTCATGAGGGACCTTGTCAAAGGCTTTCTAAAAATCCAGATACACTAAATCAACCAACTCACTTTTGTCTACCTTTTTATTCACATCTTCAAAAAACATAAGATTAGTAAGACAAGACCTTCCTTGGCTAAAGCCATGTTAGCAGTCTCCCATTAAGCCATGACTATCTACATGTTCAGTAATTTTGTTCTTTATAATGGTTTCTACCATTTTTCCTGGTACTGACGTCAGGCTCACCGGTCTGTAGTTTCCTGGATCACCCCTTGAACCCTTTTTAAAAATTTCTGTTACATTGGCCATCCTCCAATCTTCAGGTATTACTGATGATTTCTCCAGGGCCATGTGCCCATGAGGGAAGGGTTAGGACAGCCGTTATAGTTGGTGATTCAATCATTAGGCATGTAGATAGCTGGGTGGCTGGTGGACGTGAGGATCGCCTGGTAACATGCCTGCCTGGTGCGAAGGTAGCGGACCTCACGCGCCACCTAGATAAGGTCTTAGATAGTGCTGGGGAGGAGTCTGCTGTCTTGGTACATGTCAGTACCAATGACATAGGAAAATGTGGTAGGGAGGTTCTGGAGGCAAAATTTAGGCTTTTAGGTAGGAAGTTGAAATCCAGAACTTCCAGGGTAGCATTCTCCGAAATGCTTCCTGTTCCACGAGCAGGACCCAAAAGGCAGGCAGAGCTCTGGAGTCTCAATGCGTGGATGAGACAATGGTGCAGAGATGAGGGTTTTGGATTTGTTAGGAACTGGGGAACATTCTGGGGAAAGGAGGGGCTCTTCTGAAGGGATGGGCTTCACCTTAACCGGGATGGAACCAGGCTGCTGGCATTAACCTTTAAAAAGGAGATAGAGCAGCTTTTAAACTAGATATTAGGGGAAAGCCGACAGTCGCCCAAGAGCGGATGGTTCGGAAGAATGTATCCTTGAAGGATACTACCAAAAGCAGAGAGGTTCCACAAAAGAGTAAAGTAGCCCAAATGCCCTCAAGTATGGAGCAGACAGAGCTTAAAGATCCCAATTTACCCATGTCTAACAATAGCCAAATTAACATGAATAAAATACATTCTCTAAAATGCTTGTATGCAAATGCTAGAAGTCTAAAGAATAAGATGGGAGAGTTAGAATATATAACACTAAATGAAAGGTTAGATATGATTGGAATATCAGAGACATGGTGGAAGGAGGACAACCAGTGGGACACTGTGATACCTGGGTACAAACTATATCGTAATGATAGAGCTGATCAAATTGGTGGAGGGGTTGCGCTCTATGTTAGAGAGGGCATTGACTCAGAAAGGATTAAAGTTTTGCAGGAAACAAAATCTGCTGTAGAATGTATATGGATTGAAATTCCATATAAAAGGGGGAAGGCAATGGCAGTGGGGGTGTACTATCGAGCACCTGGCCAGAATGACCAAATGGATGATGAAATGCTCAAAGAAATCAAGGAAGCTAACAAAAGTTACAGAGCAGTAATAATAATGGGTGATTTCAATTACCCCGGTATCGACTGGGTCAGTGTCACGTCAGGACATGCTAGGGAGATAAAGTTCCTAGATGAAATAAATGACTGCTTCTTGGAGCAGCTGGTTCATGAACCGACCAGAGGGGAAGCCATATTAGACCTAGTCCTTAGTGGAACACCAGATCTAGTGCAAGATATAAGGGTGTTGGGGCCACTTGGCAATAGTGATCATAGCATGATCGCCTTTGATTTAATTAGTGCAGGAGGGATAGTAAGGAAATCCACAGTACTACCTTTTAACTTTCGAAAGGGAGACTATGATAAAATGAGGGAAACAGTTAAGAAAAAACTAAAAGGAGCAGTTGCGAAGGTTAAAGACGTACATCAAGCTTGGGTGTTGTTGAAAAATACTATCTTGGAAGCCCAGACCAGCTGTATTCCACGCTTTAAGAAAAGTGGAAGGAAGTCCAAAAAACTGCCAGCATGGTTTTTAAAGGTGAGGTCAGAGAGGCTGCTGTTGCCAAAAAAGCATCTTTCAGGAAATGGAAAAAAGAGCCAAACGACGAAACCTGGAAACAGCACAAGCACTGGCAAGTCAAATGCAAGGCATTGATAAGGCAGGCAAAGAGAGAATTTGAGAAGAAGCTTGCTGCAGAAGCAAAAACGCAAAATAAAGACCTTTTCAAGTACATTCGTAGCAAAAAACCTGTGAGAGAGTCAGTTGGTCCATTAGATGATAAAGGGGTTAAAGGAGCACTAAGAGGCAACAAGGCGATAGCGGAGAGACTGAATGAATTCTTTGCTTCGGTCTTTACTGAGGAAGATGTAGGGATGTTACCCATGACTGAAGTGGTATTTGAAGGTGCGGAAGAATTGAAGGAAATATCGATACATCGGGAAGATGTCTTACAACTATTAGATAAACTGAAGAGTAGCAAATCACCTGGGCCGGATGGTATACATCCAAGGGTGTTGAGAGAACTGAAATATGAGATTGCAGAACTGCTATCAGTAATCTGTGAACTATCATTAAAATCATCTCTAATACCTGAAGATTGGAGGATCGCCAATGTAACACCAATTTTTAAAAAGGGTTCCAGGGGTGATCCGGGAAACTACAGAACGGTGAGCCTGACGTCAGTACCGGGAAAAATGGTAGAAACCATCATAAAGAATAAAATTACTCAGCATGTAGATAGTCACAACCTAATGGGAGACAGCCAACATGGCTTTAGACAAGGAAGATCTTGTCTTACTAATCTGTTATGTTTTTTTGAAGGAGTGAATAGACAGGTGGACAAAGGTAAGTCGGTTGATATTGTGTATCTGGACTTTCAGAAAGCCTTTGACAAGGTCCCTCATGAGAGACTTTTGGCAAAACTAAAGAGTCATGGGATAGGAGGCAGTGTACTATTGTGGATCAGGAACTGGTTAAAAGATAGAAAGCAAGAGGGTAGGGCTAAATGGTCAATTTTCCCAATGGAGAAAGGTGAATAGTGGTGTACCCCAGGGATCTGTGCTGGGTCCGCTGCTTTTTGACATATTCATAAATGACCTGGAAAGTGGAATAACGAGTGAGGTTATCAAATTTGCAGATGACACAAAACTATTTAAAGTTGTTAAAACCCAAGAGGATTGTGGAAAATTGCAAGAGGATCTTGATAAATTGGAAGACTGGGCATCAAAATGGCAGATGAAATTTAATGTGGACAAGTTCAAGGTTATGCACCTAGGGAAGAACAACCCAAACTATGGTTACACGATGCAAGGTTCCACATTAGGAACCACCACCCAGGAAAAAGATTTAGGCGTCATTGTGGATACCATGTTAAAACCCTCGGCCCAGTGTGCAGCAGCGGCCAAGAGAGCAAATAGAATGCTAGGTATGATAAGGAAAGGAATGGAAAAAAAAAATTATAATGCCTCTATATCGTTCCATGGTGAGACCGCACCTTGAATATTGTGTGCAATTCTGGTCGCCGTATCTTAAAAAGGATATAGCGATTTTAGAAAAGGTACAGAGAAGAGCCACCAAAATGGTAAAGGGGATGGAAGGATACTCCTATGAAGAAAGGCTAAAAAGGTTAGGGCTCTTTAACCTGGAAAAGAGATGGGAGATATGATAGAAGTCTATAAATTAATGAACGGAGTGGAACGGGTAAACGTAGATCGATTGTTTACCTTATCAGAATATAGAAAGACTAGGGGACATGTAATGAAGCTACAGGGTAAACTATTTAAGACTAATAAAAGAAAATATTTTTTCACTCAACGTGTAATCAAACTCTGGAATTTGTTACCGGAGGATGTAGTAAAGGCTGTTAGTGTAGCTGGGTTTAAAAAAGGTTTGGACAAGTTCCTGGAGGAAAGGTCCATAAACCATTATTAAGAAGTGACCGAAGATATCAATGCTTGACCCAGTACAAGCATTGTGGAACTTGTGTCTCTTGGGGAAACTGCTAGGTACATATGACCTAGATTGGCCACTGTTGGAAACAGAATACTGGGCTTGATGGACCTTGGTCTGACCCAGTATGGCATATCTTATGTTCTTATGATAGTTCATAGATTACTAATAGCAGGTCTGCAATCTCATATTTCAGTTCTTTCAACACACTTGGATGTATACCATCCGGTCCAAGTGATTTGCTACTCTTCAGTTTATCAAATAGTTGTAATACATCTTCCCGGTGTATCAATATTTCGTTCAATTCCTCCGTGGCATCACCTTTAAATACCATTTCAGTCATGGGTAACATCCCTACATCTTCCTCAGTAAAGACCAAAGCAAAGAATTCATTCAGTCTCTCCGCTATGGCCTTGTCTCCTCTTAGTGCCCCTTTTACCCCTCTAAAGGTCCAACTGACTCACAGGTTTTTTGCTACAAATGTACTTGAAAAAGTCTTTATTATGCATTTTTGCTTGCACAGCAAGCTTCTTCTCAAATTCTCTCTTTGCCTGCCTTATCAATGCCTTGCATCTAACTTGCCAATGCTTATTTTGTTTCATGTTTTTGTCATTTGTCTCCTTTTTCCATTTCTTGAAAGATGCTTTTTTGGCAAAAACAGCTTCTCTGATCTCACTTTAAACCATGCTGGCAGTTCTTTGGACTTCCACTTTTCTTAAAGCGTGAAATACAGCTGATCTGGGTTTCCAAGTTAGTATTTTTATTTATTTATTTATTTTGTTGGTTTTATATACCATGCTATGTAGAAATAAGTGTGGTTTACAAGGACCAAGAACAGTAATTACATAGAACAAGTTTGGAGAACGAACAACAATTTCGGTGATTAATAAGATAACAATTGGTAGGTTAGGCAAGGGAGTCAACTTGGGTTGTAATTGGGTGAACTATATATATTGTGAGTGTTGTGAAAGACTATATACACTGTGCTTAATAGGATAAGTCAGGCTGAGGAGTTTGATGCAAGGCAACTTAAGAGTCTAAGTGGGTGTTAGGATGGCAAATTATTTTAGTTTGAATGCTTGGCTATTCAAACACCTGGCTATTTTTTAAAACACCTATGCCCTGCTATTTTTAAACACCCATGCTTGATGTAAATCTAACCTTTGCAACTGCTCCTTTTAGTTTTTTCTTAACCATTTTCCTCATTTTATCATAGTCTCCCTTTTGAAAGTTAAAAAGTAGTACTATGGATTTCCTTGCCATCCTTCCTCCATTTATTAAATCAAATGCGATCATGCTATGATCACTATTGCCAACTGGCTACAACACCCTTATCTATTGCCCCAAATCTTGTGTTCCACTAAGGACTAGATCCAAAATGGCTTCCCCTCTGGTCAGTTCATAAAACAGCTGCTCCAAGAAGCAGTCATTTATTTCATCAAGAAACTTTATCTCCCTAGCATGTTCTGCTGTGACACTGACCCAGTATATACCAGGGTAATTGAAATTGTTCATTATTATTACTGTGCTGTAACTTTTGTTAGATTCCCTGATTTCTTTGAGCATTTCATCATCCATTTGTTCATTCTGGCCAGGCGGTCGATAGTAGACCCCCACTGCCATCGCCTTCCCCTTCCCTTTTTTACTTGGAATTTCAATCCATAGGATTCTACAGTGTATTATGTTTCCTGCAAGAGTTTAATCCTTTATGACTCAATGCCCTCTCTAAATAGATCCGCAAATTCATAGCTCTAGAAACATAGAAACATGACGGCAGAAAAAGACCACATGGCCTATCTAGTCTGCACTTCTATATCAACTACTACAATAGTCCCCTTTTTACCTTTAGAGATCCTGTGTTTGTCCCATGCTTTTTTTTAATTCAGTTACTGTCCTCATCTCTACCACCTCCACTGGAAGACTATTCCACGGATCCACTACTCTTTCCGTAAAGAAATATTTCCGCATATCACTCCTGAATCTATCTCCCTTCACCCTCATCCCATGTCCCCTCGTAGCAGAGCCTGCTTTCAATCGAAAGAGGCTCTCCCCCTGTGCATTTATGCCATGGAGGTATTTAAACATCTCAATCATATCACCTCTATCCCACCTGTCCTCTAAAGTATACATATTAAGATCTTTAACTCTGTCCTCATATGCTTCATAACGAAGACCACAATTCATTTTAGCAGCCACCCTCTGCATCGACTCCACCCTGTTTATATCTTTTTGAAGGTGCGGTCTCCAGAATTGCACACAATACTCCAAATGAGGTCACACCAGAGACTTATACAGAGGCATTATCACCTCCTTTTTTTCTGCTGGCCATTCCTCTCCCTATACACCAGCGGTTCTCAACCTGTGGGTCACGACCCCCACGGGGGTCGCCACAGGATTTAGCGGGGGTTGCCTTGTCTCCACCAAGCTAAAAAAAAAAATTTAAAACGCGCACAAGTTGCTGCCGCTGCCGAGTCTGCTTCTCGGCAGCGGCAAACTCACCCCCTTCCTTCTGAAGCAGCCACTTCAGATTACAACCCCTCCACCAATTTGATCTGCTCTATGATTATGATATAGTTGGTACCCAGGTATCACAGTGTCCCACTGGTTGTCCTCCTTCCACATTGTCTCTGAGATTATTATTATTATTTGGGAAACATTTGTATACCGCAGCTTCCAGTGATCAGCTACGGTGATTTCACACAAACGGTTACAAGTTATTCAAGTTAATACCAATCATATCTAACTTCTCATTTAGTGCTATATATTCTAACTCTCCGATCTTATTTTTTAGACTTCTAGCATTTGCATACAGGCATTTTAGAGACTATTTTATTCATATTAATCTGATTATCGGTAGGCAGGGGTAATTTGGAATCTTTAAGCTCTGTCTGCTCTGTACTTAAGGCCGTTTGGGTTACTTTTGTCTTTATTGGAACCTCTCTGCTGATATGCCCTAACTTCAATCTTTTGCTAGTATCCTTCAAGATACATTGTTCTGAACCATGCGCTCTTGGGTGACTGTTGGCTTTCCCCTAATATCTAGTTTAAAAACTTCTCTATCCCCTTTTTTAAAAGTTAATGCCAGCAGCCTGGTTCCATCCCAGTTAAAATGGAGTCTATCCCTTCGGAAAAGTCCCTCCTTTCTCCAGAATGTTCCCCAGTTCCTAACAAATCCAAAACCCTCATCCATGCATTGGGACTCTGGAGCTCTGCCTTCCTTTGGGGTCCTGCATGTGGAATGGGAAGAATTTCGGAGAATGCTACCCTGAAAGCTCTGGTCAACGTCCTACCTAAAAGCCTAAATTTAGCCTCGAGAATCTCCCTACCACACTTTCCTGTGTCATTGGTACCAACATTTACCAAGACAGCAGACTCCTCCCCAGCACTATCTAAGACCTTGTCTAGGTGGCGCATGAGGTCCGTTAGCTTCACACCAGGCAGGCATGTTACCAGGCGATCCTCGCATCCACCAGCCACCCAGCTATCTATATGCCTAATGATTGAATCACCAACTATATCGGCTCTCCTAACCCTTCCCTCTTGGGCACATGGCCCTGGAGAAACCACCCCAATGCGAGACGGTTTTACCTGTGGGCTGCCAAGACCTCTTAGCAGCCCCATCACCTCATGCAAAGAACTGATAACAAGTATGAGAGAGGTCCTGGTCATTGTGATCTATACAGTAGAAAGTACAAAGCAGCATGTGCCAACTCTTCCCAGATCTACTCAGAAAGCTGACATGCATCTGAAATATAATTTGTCCCTTAAGTGGAAGGATGGTACCATGTGCCTCCAGGCTGCTTTGATTCCTGCATCTTTAGCATAGATGAAGGAAGAAACTGGACTGTAGGGAAGAATACAGCCTTCTAACCTCATTAAAAACCTGTTGACAGACAGATCACCTAGACAGCTGCACCTGAGGATTAGAGAAGTTTTTGGGTTCTAATCCATTTACTTCCATAAGGATAAATATCTTGAAAACATGTAGCTACCATAATACAGGTCAGACGTTCTTTCCTTTTATTGTTAAGACCGAAAGCATAGGCAGCAGTGTGTCACTGGGGTCTTGGCCCAACCAATATATTGCCCCACACAGCATCAACAAGCGGTGCCAGAGAGTGGTTTATTCAGTTCCTCTAACCAAAAGGTGTTTTGCTGCCCCTAACTAAAAATGTGATTCATCCACAAAAATTGCCATAGCTACAGAGCACATGCGATCAAGCCATTCTGTTAATGGTTTCCAATATGGCCCCAAGGTCATGGGTGCTGTCCTCAATCAGCTCCCACTGGTCTTCTATTATCTACATAAATATTTAAGGACCTCCTGCATTGTCAAGTTTAAATGGACTTTTAATTGGGTTAATACATAGCAATAAGGTTTTGTATCCTTGCTTTGCTGTACACTATTTTTTGTTAATTTGCAGACAGGCGTTGCAGCAAATGCTAGCAACTTTGAAGAAATCTCCATTGAGTATCGTCATTTCTCCTGGAGGTGAGTAATGAAATCTCTGAAGAGGTTCCCGTCCTGTTTTACTATAAACCCAGTCTCAACCCAGTCCTTGGGACACTCCTAGCCAGTCAGGTTTTCATGATAACCAGAGCTGCATACAATGGAGGCAATGCATGCAAATCTATCTCATGCATATTCATGGTAGTTATCCTGAAAACCTCACTGGCTAGGTGTGTCCCAAGGACTGGGTTGAAAACCCTTATCATAGACCATTAAATGCAAATAAGCCAATTTTTGAGTCTGGGTGAGGCCTTGGTTTCACAAATACAGTATTTGCATCAGCAAGTTCAAGGTTATTATCTCCACTATAGCTAAAACTGTAGAAGACTTATCTGTGGTTTGAACTGCTATTTTGGATTTGAAAAAGAACTCTGAGAAGCTTGAAGACTGTAATGTCTGTGTTGTGAAACATTTGACAACGTTAAAGTTTAAGTTGGAAGACCTGGAGAACTCTTCTTGGTCTTCCAACTTGCATTTGCTATACTTTCTTAAAGATTCTTTCGTATCTGCTTGAGGCATGTTTAAAAATTATTTGGTTGATGTCCTTGGGGGTCCCTTTGGAATCTCGCCCTCCACTGATGTGGGTATATTACCTGCCGGTGGCTAGGGGCTTCATGGGATTCCCCTGAACAACAGATGGATATTCTGGATGTGTCTGCAATATTGGAAAGCTCAAATCAGAAGGTGAAGCTTCTTGCAACTTTGTAACCTTTCACCTTGACCTTGGACTATGAATGGATGTAAAGATTGTTTTTCAAGAAACGTAATGTGGCCTTTCGAAGTCCTATGATTCATATGTTTCCAGATCTATCTAGGGAGACCCAAAAGAGGCGCAGAGAATTTTTGTTGAAACAAGCTATTGTACAGCTGGGAGGCTTGTTTTTCTTAAAGTTTCCTTGTACATGTTTGTTTAACTAAATTCTGTTAATTATTTTTCCCAGCTTCTTTCCTTTATAAATTCTTGCCAGCCAGGTGCGACTATAGTATAGGTTACTTGAATCCGCTGTGATATTTTTTTGCTGTTTTTCTGGGCTCCTTTTTCTTAATCTGCTGTTTGAATATTAATTCCTTTAGCTACTTCTCCTCTGGTGGGCTTTCAATTTGGGCAGTTAGGAGGATTATTTATTGCCTTTATCTTTTTTTCTGCTTTGCATCCTTGTGGTATTTTGCAACTGCCTGCTGTTTTCCTTAACAGGATGTTATGCTTGTTTATTTTTTTAAAACTTGCAAAATAAGGTAAATAAAAATGCAACAAGCCTAACAGGTAAATAAAATGTAGTATACCTAGGGACCTTACTGCCAAACACTTAACTACACCTCTTTGAGTTGTATAATGCTTGCAATATGCTATTTTTCACATCGTTTCACCGTGCGTTTTGCATAATTTTGTATCACAGTCGCTCATTAGCGATGAATGTGCTAATAAAGGAAAATATTTGCAGACTAAATTCACTATTTATGTAAAAAAAAAAAAAAAAGTAAAAATAAGAACAAAAGAGCATAAGATTTGCCATACTGGGTCAGACTAATGGTCCATCAAACCCAGTATCCTGTTTCCACTTCCTGTTTCCAACAGTGGCCAATCCAAGTCATAAGAACCTGTCAGGTTCCCAAAAGATACCCAGATTCCACGGTGCTTATCCCAGTTGTAAGCAGTGGATTTCCAAGTTCACTTTAATAATGTTTTCTGGACTTTTCCTCTAGGAACTTATCCAAACTTTTTTAAAATCCCACAACACTATCAGCTTTTACTACATTCTCCAGCAGCAAATTCCAGAATATGAGTACATGTTGAGTGAAACACTATCTCCAGGAACAAGCAGGAATGTAGTCTTCACATATTGGTGACCAGTACCGCTGGAGCCCGCACGAGAACGCTCCCCAGCATCCAATTGGAAAGCTTTTGGGAGCACTCTACTGTGCCTGCATGACTGCCTTCACACCTTCCCAACTCCCTCTCTTCAGTTCTTCATTTTTTGTGGAGCCAGCAGGAAGCGAATCCTGTCACCAAAGAAAAAATTTCTCTTTTTATAGATAGCGTCTGCCTTTCTGTCGGCGCCGGCACCGTCAAAGACATCACTGGATCCCTTATTCTATTCTTTTCTTCTTCTTTTAGTTTGTTTTAAAAAAACAAAACAAAACAAAACCTGGTCATGTTGACGCCCTTTCAGACTTTAAGCCTACCATTGGCTTCCCATCCATTGAAGGCATGAAGAAACCAGATAGTGGTTTCAAAAAATGTTCCATCTCAGCAACTGACACATATGACTGGTATCTAAAATGACTTGTCGCAGAACACCAGCCAACAGCCTGTCCCTTCTGTCAAAAGATGACTAAAAAGAGGCGTACAGAACCAGGCCTCTAAATTTGGGATGATCTTCGCTTCAGACGCAGTATCGTTGGTGTCCACTTCGTGAAGGGCCTTATCCTCCTCCCATGGATCCCAGGTAACCTTAAAGTCCAAGCACAAGCCTACATCGAAATCAGACAAAACCTCTAGAGGTAGGTCTCACATAAAGCATCGAGATCCCTTGGGCGTTGCCTCAGAGATGGATCAGCCTGTCAAACAGCCCTGGCAGGAGCCCTAACCTCCAAAGCCTTCGAGGGGCCCCAGGACCTCGGAGAGCTACTGGTGCCATGCTTTGGAAAGGTAGCACAAACACCTGTGACCAATACCTAGGCATCGGTAACCTTGATGGACCAGCGCATACTGGCCATCTCACCTTCCTTGTGCTCTGGTAAGGGCTGAGGCCTATTCAGTGTTAATCCCTCTCAATGTCAGTCGATATCACACAAGCACCCACAGACACAAAAGAGACACCTCCCCCTGGTATGACAAATCCGAAGATGCTGCTCTCGTGGCCTCTTATGAATATATTAATTCCACATATCCGCTGACAAATACACAGCTTGATGCCCTGAGCTATACCTCTTGGATTCTTGTATTTCAGACCCCTGCAATTACTGCTGAACTAGGTATGGCCATACGTAGGTTGCAATGTTTGCTTCATGTTCAAATGCATTGTTACTGAATCCATTACTCTCCTAGCCAAATCCCTTGAGCAAAACAATCAAATGACTCTGCAAAATAGACGCGTTTTAGATCTATTGTTAGCAGCTGAGGGAGGGGCATGTAAATTCATTAATGAAACAAATTGTTGCACAGTTATAGCAAACCATACAACTTTTGTTCTTATTACAATGGACAGAATTAGACACTTGTCAGAATTACATCTGGATGATTTCAAGGGTGGGATTCAGGTCGAAGCGTGGTGGAATGATGATGCTTCTTGGTTTACAGACCTAGGCTCTGGCCTATGTGGCTTACTTGTAGCCTTGTTTGGTCTGCTCATTGCCTTATCAGTTGGCTGCTGTGTGTTTTCATTTATTTTAGCTTTTTGTAGAAGGTGTTTGACTAAGGTGTCTACCAAAACTCTAATTCTTACCTCCCAAAATCAGGCCAATGAATATACTTCCCTAGCCCGTAGACCTAGAGTTACTAATGTGTATGGTAACCTGCCTGATGCCCATCCTCTTATTCCAGAGGGGTTCCACTTGGTAGCAGTCCAATATTCAGGTAACAAGTAACCCTATATGAATTTCCTCTCTTTTCAAGTTCCCTATGTTATGTATAGCATTAATGGGATTCAGAACTCATGTGGCAACTTTGTCTTGTCTTGTCTCCATCTCTTCAGTGAGTGTCACTGGAGTTTCTGGATGGCCGAGTGTAGAAGAGCACATTATGGGGACAGCAGAAGGGACCTGAAGTGGGATTCAAGAGGGGAATGAAGGGGAAAATGAATTCCCCTTCAGGTACCTTTGTTGCAGGTTGGATTAATGTCCTCCATTTTGTGCTAACATCTACAGCTTCAGGCCTAAGTAAGAAATAGCCTGCTGACCCTTTTCACCCTGGAACCGCAGAATTGGCAAGTTTGAGTTATAAAATGAGCTAACATCCTGAAATCACAGCGCTGACACAATGAGAGGCTCTGAAAGTTACACAGCTAGTGAAAACTGCCTCCTGGGCCCTCGAAAGAACAAAGGAGAACAAAACAAGAGAGAACGTGATCAATATCAAAAATTAATCTGCAGGAAACATGGTTAGCATAAGGCGAAGAGGACTGCCATGAGAATGGGGAGACAGGATGCCACAAGGGAAAGCAAAGGGCAAGAGGGCAAAAGATTAAGGAGCAGATTTGCTTGAAAAAATAGGGAATATGAAAAGAGAGGAAATCTGCTTATCAGCAATTTAAGCCTAAAAATGAATATAAATATAGGGGAGAAATTCTGATAGAGAGACAGACACTAGCTGATCTCAACTAGAGTGATGCTGTCTCTGTCTCAGGACCCTTTACACTTAAGTCAGGAGCTTTGCTTGTTATAGACATATTGATGCTATGTATTGATGTTGAAATTTGTACCTTATCATTTAAAAAGTGAAGCTCGTGATGTTACAGACCTGGCAAAATAAATAAAAAGTTTCCATGCTCTTACGGTGGTACGAGCAATTTGTTTAAGGTGGGTCCTGTATATATGTTGGGGTGAACACAAGCAGCCAATAACAAAAAAAATAGAAAATTACCCAAATAATCATAGGGGAAGCCCGCGAAAACCCCAATAAGAGCTACTGGTGCAATGCTTTGGAATGGTAGCACAAACACCTGTGACCAATACCTAGGCATCGGTAACCTTGATGGACCAGCGACACTAGTTCGGGTATGACATCAGGGCTACTCCAGATGACACTGACATTGCTTCCACCCATGCCCTCCCTTGAAACCATCACTGATGCCAGTACCAAAGCCAAGCGGCTCACCGTGTCCAATACCTCAGAGTATCAGTACTGGCACTTAGCATCGGGCGATCACTGTGCCCGTCGATACTTTGAGTCCTCCATTTCGGATATGGAGTCACCCAATTTCCGAGGGCTCGGGGACATTCGGACCCTTCCCTGCCTCAACAGCGACATATGTTGTCTCCAGAAGACATGTCCTTTCAGGAATTCATTTGAGACCTAGCTAAGGGTGTGTCTATCACGGTAACATTGGAAAAGAACCAAGGGTGGAAGAATTAGAGATCCTCCAATACTCGACAGCGTCCAAAGAGGCAGCCACTCTGCCAGTGCACCGCATCCTTCATGACCTTATGCTTTATAAGTAGGAGACTCCCTTCATGGTCTCACCTCATAGACGACGTCTTGATACCATGTATCTGGTACCAGAGTGTCCCGGCTTCCAAAAGCTGCAACTTCCCCACCACTCCATGGTGGTTGAACCAGTGATGCACCAAATTAAAAGCTTGAAAACTCACTTCTCTAATCCCCCAGGTCAAGAATTGAGAACTCTCGATGCCTTTGGACATCGATGCTTGCAGGCATCCATGCTCTCGGCTGGGATCAGCTCCTATATCCTCTACATGGGAATGCTTCTCAGAGGTGTCCAGGGATCTCGAGGCCTTTGCTCTCCTCCTAGATGACAAGAAAGCAGATTATCTTGCCCTAGTAAAGCATATCCAAAATGTTTTGAAGTTTGTCAATAGGGCTACCTTCGATGCTTTTGAATGCACAAGCAGGCCATCAGCAATATGCATTGCTGCACGTAGAATTGCATGGCTTCAGGCCTCAGATCTTGAACAGTGGGTTCAAGATAAGCTGGGCAACATATCCTGCACAGAGGAGAACCTCTTTAGAAAACACTGGCAAGATAAGGCCTCTCAGAGTCAGAAAACACTACTTTAAAGAGACTGTCCAGAACAACAGCTGACCCTGCTAGAAAGAAGGCAGCTGCAAAGAAGTCTTTCTACAATAAGAAGAATAGATTTTACTCTTCTTATCCTCCTGCTTCTCACTACCAGGGTCAAGCCCCACAGAAGAGACAGCAGCCTCCTAAGTAGCAGAAGAAGCCACAGGGGACTAAATCTCAACCTGCTCCGCAGCCACAGTCTGTGCCTGGTTCTTGACTCTTTACTGGAGAATATTGCTACCCTGCCTCTGGAGGACTCCCCCCCCCCCCATCCCCTCCACATAGCAGGCAGACTGTGTCATTATGCTCATAGATGGCACCTCATCACCTCAGAGCAGTGGACACTCACCATAGTTCAGGAAGGGTACAGACTTCATCTGCAAACTCTGCTCTCCTCCACTTTCATGGGGGAATATCATACGCAACCCTCACTCACAGTTCTCCTGCAGGATGAGGTGCCCTGTCTTCTGTCTTGGAGCACCATAGAAGATATCCCAACATCCCAACAGGGAATTGGCTTCTACTTTCCATACTTTACCATTCCAAAGAAAACCGGAGGATAAAGGATATAACCTAAACAAGTTTCTAGTCCACAAATAGTTCATAATGATCTCTCTCAGGACTCTCCTTCCCTACCTGCAAAGTCAGGACTAGCTCTGTTCTCTAGATGTTACAGAAACACACACACACACACACACACACACACACACACACCCTCATCCATCCAGGACACAGAAAACATTATCAATACAGAGTCCTTCCCTTCAGGCTTGCCTCTGCCCCAAGGGTCTTCACAAAGTGCATGGCGGTCATGGCCCCATACCTAAGATCTCTAGGGATATTCATCTTCCCTTACTTAGACTGGCTGATAAAAGCAGACACCTCCCAGGAGGAACTACTTTCCTTGCATCATAATATTACAGTACACCAACACTTGGGATTTGTGATAAACTTCTCAAAATCCCAATTCGCTCCAACTCAAAAGCTAGAGTTCATCAGAGTACAGCTAGACACCCAACAGTCCAGGGCATTTCTGCCCCAGCTCTGTTGTGCCCGTCTAGTCAAACTAGCATCCTAGATGCTCCTACAAGACCATCTGACTGTCTGACAGATGCTGAAGCTCCTTGGGCACATGGCCTCTACAGTACATGTCGTTCCATATGCCCGACTACATATGCGGACCGCCCAGTGGACTTTCATCTCCCAGTGGAAGTAGGCCTCAGACCATCTCCAGGACAGGATCTAAGTTGCTGCCCCTCTAACCACATTCCTTCAGTGGTAGTGTTCTCCAGAAAATCTACTCATAGGTTCACCTTATCAGATGCCTCCACTTCAATGCACCCTGACGACAGATGCCTCCAAACTGGGTTGGTGAGCACACTTGGACAACCTGTCCACACAGAGGCTCTCGACAATGCAAGGATTACAACTCCAAATCAGCTTCCTAGAACTTCATGCTATCTCGAATTCCCTACGGGTGTTTCAACACCACCTCAGGACAATCAGGTTGCTATGTTCTATGTCAACAAGCATGTTTGGTTAAGCTGTACTCCAACACCTCTCTCAGACTTAAAAGCAACTCCTACCCTCTGTCCCAGACTTTAACAACACCAGAAATCCATGAGGGATCCATGACCTCTTTGAACCTATTCTGAGGCGAATCTCCACCAGTTTTGGGTTCCCTTCATCTAGGAGCTAGAGAGTCCCATATGTGAAGACTCCCTAGCTCCTTGTTCCTGGAGATAGCATAGTTACTCACCTGCAACAGATGATCTCTGGAAACAGCAGGAATTTAGTCTACACAACCTGCCCTCCTCCCCTAGTAGTTATAGGTTTTCATTTATTCTTTTCTCAGCTACAAACTCAACAGAAGAGAGGGAGTTGGGAAGGCGGGAAGGCAGTTGCGCAGGCGCAGTGAAGTGTTCTCAAAAGCTTTTCAATTGGACGATGGGGAGGGTTCCCACATGGGCTCTGTCAGTACCAACGTCATCCATATGTGAAGACTAAATTTCTGCTGTTCCTGGAGATCACCTGTTACAGGAGAGTAACTACGCTTTCTCCGCTTCGTCTTAAATCTGCTACATTGTAGATTCATTACATGTCCCCTAGTCTTTCTGCTATTTGAATGAGTAAGCTATGCATGTTTAAAAGCCAAATAGCACAAATCAGTCCATTTAATGAAGGCTAGCAGTGATTCTAACACATGAACCCATCTTTGCAAGTGCTGGCACATGTTAGTCTATTGTCCTCTTAGGTAGGTCTATTCCTGAGCTTCTGCAGGGCTTTGAGCTTTGGTTACATCTCCTTCCATGTATCACACCTGCTCTTATGTTCTTTTTCTTTTTCAGCATCGGGGGCTATGGAAACTTTTCAGACATTATTACCCTTCCAAGTAAGTACTGTTTCACTGCATTTACCAGCATTGTGTTCCCACCTTCTCTCGGTACGGTAATTGCCTTTATAACTAAACCATGGCTCATAAATCAGTGAGTAGAAACATTATCAGTTAATATCAATAGTTTCAGTGTTTAATAATATATAGGCTGTGTTCTGCATTTTTGGTTTATTAAGTGTTTTATGAACTGAAGACACACACCCCTCCCCAAATTCATCTCAGGGATATAGGCGATTCCTGCTGCACAGTGCTGAGGACCTCTTTTGGGCTAGGTGTTCCAAGCTTTCCCCATGTTACCTGGAGTGTGCATAAATTGATGGGGAAGACCCTACCGCTCTTCTCCTCTCATCTCATCTCGGCTTCGAACACCTCCTGTAGCATCTCTGCTCCAACTCTCATGTGACTCTGTTCTGCTGGTCTTCTCAGCTAGGTCCTGCTGCTGCGGGGCTCTAGTCACCTCCTCGGCCTCTCTGGGGCTCAGCACAGCCTCTTGCAGGTTCTGGAGACTGACACACCAGTCTCCAGGGCCTCTCTATATTCTCTGGCCTAACGCCTCCTCCTCCATGGGCATGTGGATCCTCCTATTTTTCTTCCCAGTGGCAGAATGCAGTTTTCCCTTTCAGTAAGTAACTTAAATATTTAGGGCCCAATATTCAATACGATTAACACGGTTAGCAGACCTTCAATCATGTTAATCCCTCTGTCTGGGATATTCAGTGGCCCTAACGTGATTAGGGCTGCTGAATATCCCCAGGTGCTGCCGCTACATGCCCTGATGCTAATTGGTTAGCACTGGGGCATTCTGGGGGCGATCCAAGGGCAACACCCAGCCGATGGAGCAGTATGCCAAGCCATCATCACACCCACACTAGACTATTGCAACCACATCTACCTAGGACTACCAAAGAAATCAACCCAACCACTTCAACTAGCACAAAACACAGCCGCACGACTCATAACAGACAGCACAACCCACGAACACATCACCCCCATACTATACCACCTTCACTGGCTCCCAATCAGCTCACGAGTCCGCTACAAAGTTCTCCTAACCACCTTCAAAATAATAAACAACCTATCTGCAGACAGCCTACAACAATTCATAACAACTGACAACAGTAAAAGACCAAGAAGAAAGGGAACATCGAACAACATCAGAACCCCAAAGGACTTCACCAGAACAAACCAATCCACATCAAAACGAGCTTTCACCCTAGCAGCCCCCGCCATGTGGAACTCTCTCCCCGACCACCTCAGAGCAACAAACAACATCAAAGAATTCAGAAAGCTGCTTAAAACTGAACTATTCACAGGCTACTTCAAGGACCTCACAGAATGACTCCTAAGATAGCAAAGCCATCCATGTAAATATGTATCTGTAAATATGTATCTTAAGCGCACGCTGTATATAGCTCACATCAAAATCATCCACACGCACTCACGCAGCACACTGTAACAATTCTCACACTGCATGCTAATGACAACTCACCCTTCATTGATTGTTTGCTGTGCCAACCGCTTTGATTTCATGATAAAGCGGTATACCAAGTCCGTTTAAATAAAATAAATAAATAAATAAATAAATAACCAGGCCGCGGTCATACTGAGCATATTACCTAATTAGTGATTCAGATAATTCTTTGTTGCTAAAATAATGGTATAGGTTGTTTAGGAAGCTAGATGGATTCAAGGCATGGAAATTCGGCAAGTATTTTATAAAACTCTTAGCAATCACCGAGCCTTTTAGAACATCTGTATGGTGCCGTGGAAGGTCTATGTAGAAATGGTGCCCTGCACAAGTGAAATGGCCACGTTCAGAGGACAGCAATATCACAAGGGGAAGGGGGTATAAGAGGTGGCAGACAGTCACACATGGAGATTTTGCTTCATATAGGGGCATGTGCTGTCACCTACACACATTTATGGCAGATAACATAAGCCTACACATACAAGAGCAGCTAATTAGGGAGAAGCTTTATCCCAGGTATGGTGGATTAAGCCCATTTCCTTCCTCAAGCATTCCTCCAAGCCCTGGGTTCAAAAGACAAGTCAGTTGGGGACTAAACATGACTTGCAGCAGGTCTAGATGCCAATGGGAAAATTTCCAAGGTATCCATGTATTGCCATTGTGGAATTTTGGGGAAACTGCTAGGTACGTATGACCTAGATTGGCCACTGTTGGAAACAGGATACTGGGCTTGATGGCTGTCCAAAACAGGGCAAATTATCACGTAAAACAGGCACACAGTACAAAACGTGATAATGTGGAAAAACAGTTTATTTGAAATCAGACCTAGCAACCCGACACAGGCCGTGTTTCGGAGACCTTCATCAGGGGTTGTCTAATAGGTACTACAAACATAAAGACAAACAATTAAAAACCAATTTAAAAGTGAAAGAACAAATAAGCATAGACACACACTTGACTCTAGCTATGAAAATTATTACTTATTACAACGATAGTAATAATATTAATAATATTAATATAATCAATTAGTAATAAATATCTCATAAAAAATAATAATTAAAAAATGTATAATTAAAATCATAATAATATTAATAATAATAATAATCATAAAACTCAATTGCTCGAAATGCGATACTCAAACTTAAAGTAAGGAAATAAATTAACACAGTAGATCACAAAGGATATATAAAAACACAATCAAAGACATTCATATTTGGAGGTGACAAGCATATAGTAATAATGTTAATACCTTCTTTGTAGAGACGATGATATGCAACCTCACGAGGCACACAAACTCAATTGTAGAGGTGATGACTTAATTACTTGCAATAAAATTAAAAACTAAAATAAAGAAGACACAGGGTAAGACACATGTATACCACTGGAGATAGTTAATCGGAACCTAACTAAATCAAAACGTAGAACACTGGATAATGACTGCTTAGTGACTGAAACGCAGTAGGAGTGGATGGGAGAGAATGGCACGGCCAAAAAGGATATGCTCTTCTGCTATGACTACAAATAAAATATATTGTCTATTATTTAGCTGTAAAAAACAAAATTTATAATATGGAAACAGCAAGGGAACAAGTTTCATCGGGACCAAAATCAGTCGCATTAAATCTAAAAAGTGTACGAGAAAAGAACAGGCACACAGTACAAAACAACGTCCCACAATCTCCTCACCTCATCGGAGCAGTGGAACAGAGGGCAGAGCACGTGTGCTCCTCCCGCACCTCCCCTACCCAATCGGGGCCTTCTCATAGCCTTAAAAGCGGCTGCACGCCTCCGGGAGTCCCTCTGCAACGTCCCACAATCTCCTCACCTCATCGGAGCAGCGGAACAGAGGGCAGAGCACGTGTGCTCCTCCCGCACCTCCCCTACCCAATCGGGGCCTTCTCATAGCCTTAAAAGCGGCTGCACGCCTCCGGGAGTCCCTCTGCAACGTCCCACAATCTCCTCACCTCATCGGAGCAGCGGAACAGAGGGCAGAGCACGTGTGCTCCTCCCGCACCTCCCCTACCCAATAGGGGCCTTCTCATAGCCTTAAAAGCGGCTGCACGCCTCCGGGAGTCCCTCTGCAACGTCCCACAATCTCCTCACCTCATCGGAGCAGTGGAACAGAGGGCAGAGCACGTGTGCTCCTCCCGCACCTCCCCTACCCAATCGGGGCCTTCTCATAGCCTTAAAAGCGGCTGCACGCCAAGGCGTGCCCGCGCCTTGCGGGCCCGCGCCTGACGGCCCTTAGGCAGAGGCCTTACCGAAAACGCCTGATCAACATCCGACGGATACAACGCTAGCTTACGTGAAGTCCACTCTGGTTGAACTTGCAATAGACGCAAACATCGAAGCTATAACAGCGACGCTCAAACACCTATCAGCCTAAGCTCCTCGAGAACTGAGAGCATCAACACGTCAAAAGACCAAGGACACAGCAAGTATAACTGTATTGTTATCAATAACCTGCTCCTGTACACTCTACTGCTAATATCCAGCATACTGCAAGAACTTATCATAGCCATTATAATACTGTTGTCAGTAAGAACTTATTACAGCCATTACAATACTGTGGTCAGTAGGAACTTATTACAGCCATTACAATACTGTGGTCAGTAGGAACTTATTACAGCCATTATAATACTGTTGTCAGTAAGAACTTATTATAATACTGTTGTCAGTAAGAACTTATTACAGCTATTACAATACTGTTGTCAGTAAGAACTTATTACTTATTACTTATTACTGCCATTACAATACTGTTATCAGTACAAACTAGCATCTCACAAGCTATTATACTGTTATCTGCAAATCAATAATCTTTATACTATTGCCAATACTAAATTAGCACATTGTTCCACCACTGCCTATAGTCCTTTAACTGTTGCCAATATCAATTAGTCATTGCATTGTCGATAGCAATTGCGGATCACTGCACTGCTGCTAGTTATTGCACTATTATAGGCATTGCATTATTTCTATCTAACCTAAAAATGTACAAGGTCTTGTTATCGATCACTACCCTCCTTACCTTTGGGCTCCCCTGCATCACAAACGCCCTCAACCACGATACTAGCTACATACCAATACTGCGTACATATGGAAGGAGATGGTTTGAATTCTCCCACCACACAAATGCAAAACGCAACCACACATCCCACTCCCATCTTCTTAGCATTCCCCTTCAAGTCATCAACAAAGCCCAATCTGAGAAACTCCATCGACAACGCCTCCTAAAATGTGCATTGATAAATGCCAGATCCATACGATCAAAATGGCCCGTAGTCATGGACTTGATTCCTCAATACAAGCTCGACATCCTGATGGTCACAGAATCATGGCTATCTGACAGCGACAACATCCTTCTGAACCAGATGCTGCCTCCTGGATTCGACCTCTACACATGCCACAGATCCACTCAAAAAGGAGGCGGAACGCTCATCCTTGCTAAAACAGATCTTAACTTCAAGCTATGCAACTCCTCCAGCTCAACCCACCTTGACTCCCTCACTATATCCAATGATCTCTGCTCAATCAACCTGCTCTATCGAGCACCATCCCCATTACCGGATGACCTTCCAACAGTAATTGAGCTTGCATGCGCAACATCCACATCACGCTCTCCAAATTGGGTAGTTGGTGACTTCAACCTCCCTTCTCTTCATGACAGCCATTCAGAAGCATTTCTAGACGCACTAGAGGATCTAGGTTACAAACAATATGTCGACTCTCCCACCCACACTAAAGGAGGCAAACTAGACCTCATCTTTGCACCTCATTCCAACACCTTAACACACCAAGCCCTTCAACTATCGGTTATACCAGTACCTTGGTCTGATCACAATCTTATTCAATTCAATATACCCACCTACACCTCACATGTGAGTCAAATACCATCTAACTCACCCGGAACCCATGCAGTCCGTTTTCAACCTCTCAACCGTGACAAAGTCCTAGATAACCTCCATCCACTCTTGACCAACACTACCCTCAACTTAGATGACCTGGTATCCAAATGGGACGAGAACCTCAGAGCCGCCTCATGTCCAGTGCACATGGATAAGAAAATAAGAAAACGAGAACACGCACCATGGTTCTCTGCTGACCTTCGTACATCCCTCATTCATCTACGCAAACTTGAAAGACAGTGGCGCCAAACCCACTCACCAGAAGCCCTTGAAACATATAACTCACACCTAGCTACCCACCGTGAAAAGGTAACATTGAGCAGGAAGCTATACCACACAAACCTACTGAAGCGCTCCATCAATAAACCTCATGCTCTATTCAACTTAGTAAGATCCATAACAAGAGAGCCAGTTTCAGACCAACCTGCAACACCTCGGCCACAGGACTACGCAAACTACCTGCAATCAAAAATGATTAAGTCCAGCACATGCATAAATACCATCAACCCCATTATATCACCTAAGGAATCTCATATAACTCCATTTTGCAACTTCAATACTATATCATCTAGTGAAATTGAGAGAATTATCGCCTCCATCAATCCTAGCACGGCACCTAACGACCCATGCCCAGCTAACTGGATCAAAGATCTGCGACATGATCTAAGCCAAATCCTATGCAAAATTCTGAACCAATCCTTCCTAACAGGCTCATTCCCCCAGAGTCTTAAACACACCTCTATCAAGCCCCTACTAAAAAACAGTAAGCTTGATCCATCCAAAGTTGAATCATTTAGGCCAATCTCAAGCATCCCCCAGCTTGCAAAAATCATTGAGAAAGCTGCCCAACAACAACTCCAGCATCACATTGACACAGAAGCACCCCTAGACAAATCACAACATGGATTCAGAGAAGCACATGGAGTCGACACAATCCTTACAACCCTATTCAACGATCTGATCACAGGAATAAACAACATCAAACAAGGATTTGTTCTCATCTTTTTAGACATTTCTGCTGCCTTCGATTCTGTAAACCACGATATACTAATTCAACGTCTGAGAGAGAAGGGGATTCGAAGCACAGCACTGGAATGGTGTAGATCCTACCTTTCCAACAGGTGGCAACAAGTTAAAACAGACCAGAAATCCTGAGAGCCGTTCCTACAGTCTCAAGGCGTACCACAAGGATCTTCACTATCGGCGTTAATGTTCAATATTTATATGCAGCCGATTTGTGAATTGATCAGATCCTTCAACGTGCAATGCTTGGCATACGCTGATGACATCCTCATATACATGCCGTTCAAAACTGACCAACCAGTGTTTACTCCAATAACCAACTGTTTCGGAGCAGTAGCTGAATGGTTGCTGACTCAAAACCTAAGAATAAATCATAGCAAAACTGATGTCCTATTTGTTACAAGGAATCTTAAGTTTGTACCTCCGCCGTCACTGCTGGTCAACAACACAGAACTGACGTCCAAACCCACGATCCGATACCTCGGCATAACATTAGATCAACACCTGGACATGACAATGCACGTGAAAAATGTGACAAAGAATATATACCATAAGATCAGAACACTACGCCACCTCCGTCCACTACTGGACTATACTGATTACCGGTCAACCTTCCAGGCACTAGTCCTGCCACATCTAGATTTTGCAAACATCATCCTCCACGGGCTCCCTCAATCAACCTTAAATCCACTACATCTGGCTATGAATACAGCTGCTAGAGTCCTCTCTGGGTCACCAAGGTCTGCTCATATAACGCCTATCATGAAAGACCTACACTGGCTACCACTACAAGCCAGACTCTCATACAAGTCACTAGTTTTGACCTTCAAAGCCATGAATATCTACCCACCAACACCAATCAGAAAACTAATCCATAACACCCCTGAAAATAGAAACAGAAGGACTACAACTATGAACACCTTAATAGTTCCCAAGATGATGACATCATGTACTAAAGCCACATCAAACAGAGCTTTTTCATTGTTTGCACCCAGGAATTGGAATAAACTTCCCCACGAAATCCGCGGCATCAAAAGTCTATTACAATTCCGCAAAGCCGTAAAGCATCACTTATTCACAAAATACTACCCAGAAGTGTCCATGGACACTCACACAGCCAACAGGCCTCCCACTCACACCAAACACCCTAGCACTTTAATCCAACCAGAAAACGGTTAGTCCCCACGAAAATCTACCTTACTACTATAGACTCATGCTACCCATGAATACATGTTCAATATTCACTCGAGTTTAAATATGGTACATAATTAAAGCATATAAATAGTATAATGTTTATTGTACATAGTTATCCCTGTTATTCCATGTTTTATATTCCCTTGTTCTCTGTAAACTCGATGTTACCTGTACACATTGCAGTATATTTTGTTCGATGTACACCGCGCTGATTTTAATAGCGCGGTATAGAAGAGATGTTAAATAAATAAATAAAATAAATAAATAACATCAATTAGCTAGGGGAATCTGAAAAAACAATGAGACATAAAATTGCTACAGATTCCTTAAAAAATGGAAAAGCAGAGAAATGAGGGGGTGCTGTACTGATAGATCTTGTTCTAACTTCTCATAAGTTGAATAATCTATACGTCAGTAAAAACTTATGTTAGATGGAACACTATCTAAACACTCATTGTCTTATATTAAACCGAGGATCCTTAGGAATGTTTATACTTTGCTTGCATTACAATTATCTTTTACCGATTTTACCAATCCTATTGAACTCATATCAATTCGGGGTTAAAAATGTCGATGTCTCCCTTACCGTTGTATATCGCTGCAGGAAACAATCTCAAGGACGCAGAAAACTGAAATTCGTCCTCTGAACTGTCAGCTCGATAGCTATTGGAAAAAACGCCGGCACTTGCGTGGACCTTATGTGGCTCCCGAAGGCGGGAAAAAGGGGGGGCGTGGCTAACCATAGACAAGCATAGAACTTGCAGCACTAAATCAATCGGAGGGGAATAGGTGTAAAGGAAATGATCCTATATCTTATTACAACTGAAACCGAAGCATCAAATCCTCAATAGATGTATTCTTGTTGGTGCTTACTATAGCCAGTGGAACCCTTTCTTGTATTATTGTGTATTCAAACGTCGTGGCACATAAAACCTAACTATCAAATGGACCAATTAAAAATGTATTATAAACTTTTTTTTTTAAAAAACCAATTAAACAGTGTTTAATATATAAAACAGAATTAAAAATATAAATATATAAATTATTAAAAAATTAAAAAATAGATAAATGAAAAATAAAAACCACTATAAAATAATAAATATTATATAATAAAAAATTAATAAATTATTAAAAAATACATGTACAAATATATAAAAGATAAAAATCCATAAAAATTCATCTACAAATATATATGAAGATAAGAATCATAAAAATTACTAAATTAAAAATACAAATATGTGCATACAAATAAAACAAAGCTAAAAATAAAAAATAATAATAAGATAAAAAATAAAAAATAAATAATAAAATGATATTAAAAGTATGGAATTAATATTAAACTGAGGGTACAAACCACTTTGGAAACAAATGAATGAGGTAAAAGTTACAGTATCTATTCATTAGTGTATCTATTGGTTACCTTATTATAAAAAGACAGAAAAATCTTGATCTAAATTCAGACCATTCGGAACAAGAGTATTCAATTGAAAAATATATCTCTGTTCAAGCTGAAGAATGGTCTTATTAACATCTCCTCCTCGCCAGTTAGATTTGACTTGTTTTATCACAAAAAACTTGAGATCAGTCACCTTATGCTGTAATGTCTGCCAATGGGAGACTAGGGGTTTATCTTCTACATTCCTCCTAATGCAACTTTTGTGATCCATGATCCTAGTCTTAATCTTACGGGTGGTCTTGCCTACATAGAGCAATTTACAGGGACATTGTATTACATAGATAGCGTTCTGTGTATCGCAATTCGCGAAATCTTTGATTGGAAACTTTTCATGTGTAATGGGATGGATAAAAGAATTCCTAACAGGTAAAACATTCAAACAGACAGCACATTTGCCGCACTGAAATTGGCCTCTATGTTGCGATAGAAGTCTCTTCTCTGTAAGCGCTGAGGGCACCAATAAATTGCGTAAATTCATATTCCGTTTGTGTGCAACAATAAGATTCTGGTCTTGAAAGGCCGGCAGAGACTGAAGAATATGCCATTCTTTTTTGAGGATAGTGGTTGTGATCGTCTATTATCGAAATCAAAAACGTCATTCCACAGTCAAACCAACCGATCTTTTGACTGTGGAATGAAGTTTTTGATTTGGTTAATTTCCCCATCTTCATTCTGATCTTTGGACATTTTGAATTAGGACATGATTATATTTGCACCCTTATAAACAATTCAAATCAGTTTGAACAGAAGAGCCACATTCCCATCGTAGGAAAATTAGATGCGCCTGTGATCAATTGTCAGTACTCACATGACTTGAATCAACACTGAAAGATGCCTCTAATGTTTAAAATGGCCAAATTCACTTTCTGTTCCATTTTCACAATGCATTAGAAGACAAGAGAGCTGTCAGAAAAGTCATTATCAGCAAACATTAATCTTGAAAGGGGTACAAGGTGTTTAATTGTTTCTTGAGGTTTTTTCCTGTATTACTTTAAATGAATTTACTTTTCTTGTAGGCTGCTTATTGTAACTGTTAAAAATTTAATAAATATAAATTAAAAAAAAAATCTCCAAAGACTTTGGATTCCTGCGTCTACAGTTCACAATGTTATTAAGAAGATTAGAGGCAGCATGGATTTTCAAGAAACGGGTCTTGTCAGACAAATCTGATTGATTTCTTTGACTGGGTGACCAGAGAGATGGACTGAGGGAGAGCCCTAGATATGGTGTACTTAGATTTCAATAAAGCCTTTGACACAGTTCCACATGAGCGACTTATAAATAAGTACCCTAGGGAGGCATCCTAAAGTGACTGACTGACTCACTGAAAATTGGTTGAGTGGGAGGCAACAAAGGGTACAGGTAAAGGAGCTCACTCTGAGGAGAAGGAAGTTACCAGTGGTGTGCCCCAGGGATCTGTCCTTGGTCCAATTCTTTTTAACATCTTTGTTAGTGATACAGCGGAAGGGCTGTTGGGTAAGGTTTGCCTCTTTGCAGATGATACCAAAATCTGCAATAGAGTAGACACCCAGGAAGGTGTAGATAAAATGAGGAGGGATATAGCTAAGCTTGAAGAATGGTCTAGAATTTGGCAGTTGGGATTTAATGTTAAAAAATGTAAGGCCATGCATTTGGGCTGCAGCAATCCAAGGGAGCAATATATTATAAAGTGAAGTACTTTTGTCCACGAAAGAAGAGACCTAGGCATGGTTGTGTCTGATGATCTTAAAGTAGCTAAACAGGTAGAAAAGGCGACAGCAAAAGCTAGAAAGATGCTTGGGTGCATAAGGAGAGGAATGGCTAGCAGATAAAAGGAGGTGATAGTGCTTCTGTATAAGTCTTTGGTGCGACCTCATTTGGAGTATAGTGTGCAATTCTGGAGACCGCACCTTCCAAAGGATATAAACAGGATGGAGTCAGTACAGAGGGTGTCTACTAAAATGGTTAGTGGTCTTCATTATAAAGCATATGAAGACAGACTTAAGAATCTTAATATATACACCTTAGAGGAAAGGAGGGATAGAGGTGATATGATTGAGATGTTTAAATACCTCTGTGGTATAAATGCACAAGAGGAGAGCCTTGTTTGATTGAAAGCAAGTTCTGCTATGAGGGGACATGGGATGAGGGTGAAAGGGGATAGATTCAGGAGTGATATACGGAAATATTTCTTTACGGAAAGAGTGGTGGATCCGTGGAATAGCCTCCCAGTGGAGGTGGTAGAGATGAGGACAGTATCTGAATTCAAAAAAGCACGGGACAAACACAGAGGATCTCTAAAGGAAAAAAGGGGATTGTTGTAGTGGTTGATATGGAAGGACAAACTAGATAGGCCATGTGATCTTTTTGTGTCGTCATTTTTCTTTGTTTCTATGTAAAATATTATAAAGACATACAGCTGGAATATTTCCAATTTCTCAAGATATTGCACACAACATACCTAAAATGCAAGAATGCCAATAATGTTGACCATGAGTGTATGGTTGCAGTATCTCTGCCTGAAAGGGTTACGGTCTGGGCTTAGGTAGAGGAGGGTCACCCAGTGATTGTTGTGAGTTATATTCCAAGACTGTAGGCTAGTTTGAGAGGGACACATCCCATCCTTTCTTAATGTCTCTGATTGTCTTGCTGCTCTTAGATATCTTTAGACTTTTCAACCCTGCCCTCATTGGCTATGCATCCAGACAGACTCTGATCAATAAACCAGGTTTCCTGAATGAGACTGGCTTGAACCTAGCAGAATCTGGAGCCAAAACTCAGTAAGTAAAGCAGGTTTTCTTTTCCTTACCTTACCCCATTGTAGTTTTTCTTACCAAAAGGAAACCATCCTGCCATCACTTTAGATATTTAGTGCCTCCTTTGGCATTCAGTACTGATTTTGGTCATTGCCCCTGTGCCTTGAAATAGATGATCTAACGAACCATACCACTGACTGAGTCTCAGCCCATGAGGGTCTCTAGCTTGCTGGTTAGAGCAGTACCCTGGGATCAGAAAGCCCAGAGTTAGAATCCCATTGGCTCTCCTTGTGGCCTTGTGCAAGTCACTTAATCCTCAACCTTAGATTATAAGCCCTCCGGAGACACGGAAGTACCTGATTGTAAGATGCCTTGATCTACTACTGGAAAGGCATCAGCTAAATACTACTAAATTTATTTATTTATTTCTATATACCGCGCTATTTCACATTCAGTGCGGCTTACAGGGAACAAGAACAGAACTTACATAGAACAAGTTAGATAACATAGTAACTTACATAGAACAATCTTAAGAAACAATCACAATCAGAATTAAAAGAAATTATGACATCTGTGTGTGTGTGTTAAACTTTATTCATCCTGGTTTCCCACAACTAAAACATACTTGCGGAATTCCTAAGCAAGAGTGTGGATCCATGGATGGGTCACCAGACATAAGCCCCAGAGGATAGTAGCTGAAATGGTCTATGTGAAATGTAATTGGTGGTCTTAGCTCACTTCCTGGTTGCTGTATCACTAAGTATAAAACCACTATCATCATTTGTTTGTAATTATCTCTTTTCTTAACAATCTCAGGAGAAAGACTTCAGAAACATTGAGTGCATTCATTCTACTGCTTCTCACTACCTTTCCTCTCTTATCTCACTCTACACCCCTCCTCGGGAACTCCGCTCCTCTGGCAGATCCCTTTATCTGTGCCCTTCTCCGCCACTGCCAACTCCAGGTTTCTTTCAATCCATCTTGCTGCTCCATACTACTACTACTAAGCATTTATAAAGTGCTACCAGGTGCATGCAGCGCTGTACAATGAAAAAAACAAAAACCCCACTCCTGGAACAAACTACCTGAGTCAGTACATTGGGCTCCATCTCTAGCCCTACTCAAGTCCAGGCTGAAGACCCATCTCTTTGAAGCTGCTTTTGGATCCTGATGCATCTCCGTCTCTTGTTCACCGCTTTTCTGTATCTTGCCGTACTTTAGTCTCTAGGTTTTGTGATGATGTTCATCTTAATTAGACTGTAAACTGTGATGAACAGGGACTGTCTCTTACATCTACGTGTACAGTGCTGTGTACGCCTTGTAGCACTATAGAAATGATTTGTAGTAGTGTCAGCACTGCTGGTGGGTGGGGGGTAGTGTGTATGTATGAAACTTGCACTGCTGTCAGTCTGAAACGGGAATTTCCATCCATTCACATTCTTTTACTAACCTTCTCTTCCTTCTTTTCAGTGATATCCCTAAACAGACAAGACATCTGCTTGACACCCTTAAAGTGTATCCAGTAAGAAGGGTTTTTAAAATTTTGTCTGTCGTGCAATCACAGGACCAGGGTAGAAACTGATGAGGGGGTTTCAAAGCCTGCAAGTTATGCCTCCGTCAGCTTGAGGCAACGTGGCCCCCTGAGGCATAGGGGCCCAGGGCAATTGCCCTATTTGCCATCCCCTACCACTGGCCCTGTAGAACATGGCCAACCCCAGAGTTGGTTCAAGGCGTTGGTACCTTAGGCATACCTTAAGCCTTATGACCCCCCGCCCCTCTCCCCAACTGTGTCAGTATGTCAGAATCTATTGTTTAACCAAAAATTCAAAATAACTATTACTCTATATCACTAAAAATCAAAAACAAAAATAGAGCAGTGATCTATCGACATGAGCTAAACTGTGCAAATGTAAAGGAATTAATGTTGGAAGAATAGTCTTGAGGAAAGAGAAATAACCTCTTGTAGATTTGCTTCCGTTTTACTCAAGTTTTTTAAGGCTCAAATAGAGTGTAAAAATGTAGGTAAAAATCACCATATGACGGTGTGCCCTTCACCCCTACATATAAAATACTCCCAGCAAATTCAAAAAGTGTAAAATGTCTTCAAAAAAATAACTTATTCACAAAAACAGCACTTGTTCACAAAAGCAGCACTTATCTGTTACTGTCCATATAAGTTGAAATCGTTGTAAGTTGAAGTCATTTTTCAGAATTCAGGATGATAAATCATCAATCCAGTCTGCAGTTAATAACCAAAAAGGAGACAGTACTGCTTTTCGGGCAAAATATCCTTAATGCCCTGTATCAATGCTTTTCATAAACTGCAAGCAACATTTTCTGGCTTTCCTGACTCAAATGACGCCAGCGCATGCTCATTCACGATCCAATGCCAAAATGCAGAAGCCAATAGTTAAATTGCAAATCTCAGCCAATCACAATCGTACACCTCATATGGAGATCTCAAAAGATGATAGTATATTCAGAGAAGGCTATTCCAATCCAATTCCTTGTTAAGCCCTAATGGCTCTACCGTGAACAACCGAAATATCCACGACTGTTCCAAAAATTGAAGGCGCTGTTCCCGATTACCACCTCTTGGATTTTGTGGTACATAATCAAGGACTCTCCAAACAAAGTCCGCGAAAGTATGTTGATGGTCTAAACAATGCTGAACTATGGGGGCAGACATTGTCTTAGTCCTTATTCTTGTTGCATGTTCGCCCAATCTAATTTGGATGGGACGAATTGTCCTGCCAATATATAAAAGGTTGCAAGCACAAACCAAAGCATACACCACTTAAGATGTGGAACATGTAGTATGCCATTGGGCTACTTGATCAATATGAGAATTGGGAATTCACCAATTTTTACCAGCAATAGTTTGATTGCAATAGCCACAGTCATTACAAGGAAAATGACCTAAATCAATATGTTGTTCACAAGATGATCTGTCTAACGGGGAAGAGGTAATGCCAATATAATCTCTAAGATTAGGACCCCGAGTATGAGCTATTTGTAATTTCCATTGAAAACATGAATGTAACTGTAAAATGTGCCAATGTTTAATGAGAATCTTCCTGATTTTGTCCGAGTGTGACATATATGGTAAAATTCCCACTAATGTGTCAGATGGAGAAGTTGACGATACATTGTTTGAGTACTCTTGATCACGAGAAGGAAAAAGCCATTCCCGATGAGTCTGTGGTAATGTTGTATATGGCTGATTTTGAATCTTCAAAAATCTATCTTTCCCCATGGTTTCAGGATGTTACATTATGGGTGAGATTCCTTGATGATATATTTTTTTCTGTGGAAAGGATCTGAGGCACTGCTACATGCTTTTGTCCAATGGTTAAATTCCTTACAATCAAATAGATCTTTTACCATGCATTATCATTTTTCAGAATTGGAATTTTTGGACGTGTTAATTGAGAAATGTGAGCACAAGCTTCATACTACTTTATTTAGAAAATCCATACAACGAAACACAGTATTAAAATATTCCAGCTTTCATCCTATGTCTTTGAAAAAGGGCCTTCCATTTGGTCAATTTTTGCATTTGCATCAAATTTGTTCTAATTTTCAGGATTTCATTGATCATGCGCAGGAGTTATCTCAACGTTTAGCACGACGGGGTTACCCCAATAAAGTAATCAAGAAAGCTTTTTTACGTGCAAAATATACTCATCGGGAATGGCTTTTTCCTTCTGGTGATCAAGAGTACTCAAACAATGTATCGTCAACTTCTCCATCTGACACATTAGTGGGAATTTTACCATATATGTCACACTCGGACAAAATTAGGAAGATTCTCATTAAACATTGGCATATTTTACAGTTACATTCATGTTTTCAATGGAAATTACAAATAGCTCATACTCGGAGTCCTAATCATAGAGATTAATAGGGCATTACCTCTTCCCCTTTAGAGAGATCATCTTGTGAACAACATTTTGATTTAGGTCATTTTCCTTGTAATGACTGTGGCTATTGCAATCAAACTATTGCTGGTAAAAATTGGCGAATTCCCAATTCTCATATTGATCAAGTAGCCCAATGGCATACTACATGTTCCACGTCTTATGTGGTGTATGCTTTGGTTTGTGCTTGCAACCTTTTATATATTGGCAGGACAATTCATCCCATCCAAATTAGATTGGGCGAACATGCATCAAGAATAAGGACTAAGACCATGTCTGCCCCCATAGTTCAGCATTGTTTAGACCATCAACATACTTTCGTGGACTTTGTTTGGAGAGTCCTTGATTATGTACCACAAAATTCAAGAGGTGGTAATTGGGAACAGCGCCTTCAATTTTTGGAACAGTTGTGGATATTTTGGTTGTCCACGGTAGAGCCATTAGGGCTTAACAAGGAATTGAATTGGAATAGCCTTCTCTGAATATACTATCATCTTTTGAGATCTCCATATGAGGTATACGATTGTGATTGGCTGAGATTTGTAATAACCGAGGTACCCGGAAGCCCAACCCCGCACTTAACAACCCCCAATAAACAACTCCACACCATATTATGGTAAACAGATGCTTGGTCGCAGCTTTATTAAGAACAGTGAAATTCCGGCCCAACATGAGCCAACTCAATATTGCCCAACATTGCAAACATACCCCCCCGCCCCCCCCCTTTCCGGATGATACCCCACCAGCCATTTCTAGCAAAGTGGAGCATCATCCACCCCCCCATTTCCCTGCCGCCCGCCTCGCCATGTTATTAGCAGAGGCAGGCTCCCGTTGCCTTCACCGGGCAGAGACCCCCAGCCGGGACGTCTCTCCCACCCCCGGAGCTGAACCGCTCCCACTCGAGGCGGCAACAGCCTCAAATGCCCCGCCGGGTCGACGAGCGCCCGCTCGTCACCCCGCCACCGGCACAAGGGAAATACTAACCTTGTGCCGCCCCCACCAAAGAAAGCTGCGACCAGCACCAACCCTCTAACGCCTCCTGCCAATCATTCAATAGCAGGTCCTGCCCAACCGGGGCAAGGTGCACCCCATCTAGCCGGTAGAATCTGGCACACCGAACATCCGCCCACGGATGCAACACCTGACACCCCCCAGACTGCTGAACCCAACGCCCAATCTGCCTATTAATTTTAGTGAGGCCTCGGGACCAGCGCCGCTGGGACCAGCATGCTGGACGAGGGATAATGTCTGACCATATAATGGCCACGCCCGGGAGGAGCTCCCGCACCAGTTCAATGTCCCGTTGCACAGCTCTGATGATCTGCCGACACGACCAGTCCGCCAAGTCATTGCCACCCAGGTGTAGCAACAATCCAACTGGGCGCTGCCGCTGAACCATCTTCACCTGTATACAGGCCAGTAGCTGCGACCATCGCATGCCACGGAGCCCCATCCAGTGCAGCTGCACTCCAGCAGATTCCAGACCGAGGTGGAGGCCCAACGGCCGTACTGCAGCCCGACGCTCCGCCCAGTAGACGAAGGAGTGTCCCACGATCCACCATTCGTTCCGCTGCACTCCATCTGGAAAAAAGGGAGAAGCCGCACTGCCACCAGCAGCCAACTCTGCAACAGGAAAGAAAACATTAGGCACCCCCCCTACCCCACCCCTCAACCTTCCCCCAGGGCGCGCACCCTCTCCGCCGCCCGGAGGGAACTCCTACGGGCGGATATAGCCCTCGTAAGCCCCCGAACGCCAACAACCAATGCGCTGGATAACCCGGGGTTGAAGACCCGCAGCAGCCGCACTCGTGGCCGCCCCGATCCGGAAGGAATGAGAAGCATAGCTGCGCTCATCAAGACCGAGAGACCGCAAAACCTTCCGCAACACCGCCGTGAACTGAAACTGGGTAGTGGGCCTGCCATCCGCATGCAGGAAAAATTTTCCCCCGGCTGAAGCCGCGCATAATGCCGCAAAGCACGCACCGGGCACGACGGGACCGGGGAGATCGCGGTGAGGGTCACCCAACCCCCCTTTCCGGCCTGATCAGTCTTAGAACGCGAGACGTAGATACGCACCACAGATGCCTCTACCGTCACATGCTCGAAGTCGAGCCCACCAAAAGCGCCCCGCCGTGCCGAACGCGGGACGAGCTCACTAACCCGAAAGGCCCCAAAAAACGCGATCACGAACAATGCACGAAAAAGACTATACTCAAAATCTGAGGACGCGATGCATGGCAACGCCTCGCAAATTCGCAACAGTAAGTCATGGGAAACTGGCAGCCGCCAGTCCCGAGGCTGGGGCTGCGCACGGGCCCAACCCGCCAGCAAACGCTTGACCAGGAAGGACACCCGCAGGTTCCCCCAACCGGCCGCCTTGCAAAAGAAGGAAAATCCCGCCAACGCCGCTACCACCGCGGACCGCGCCCAGCCAGCGCCCTTCGCCCACAACACGAAATGACCGACAAGCCCGTCCGGCACCCGCCCGCCCAAGCAGCCCCTGTCGCCCAAAAACCCACTCACCTGGGCATAACCGCGCCGATACCCCGCCCAGGTACCTCGCGCCACCGATGCCGACAGCAACGCCATCACGTCAGGGTCCCAACGCTCCAAAGATGCTCCGGAACCGGCGACGCCAACTCCTCTGCCTCGGGCGCCAGGCACCGGAACTGCTCCCACTGGAAACGGGACAAAGCGTCAGCAATGGAATTCTGTGAGCCCGGAACGTGCCGCGCTCTAGCAGCCACATTCAGCCGTAAACAAGCCAGCACAAAGAGTCTCATCAAAGAAGCGACCCGGGGACAGCGAGGCGCATGCCGATTGAGCACATCAACAACCGCCGCATTGTCGCACCAAAAAACCACCCGCCGATTCCGCAAGCGATCGGGCCAGACCCACAGTGGCACCACAATAGGAAAGAGCTCCAGAAAAGCGACATTGCGTACCAAGCCAGACTGCACCCAAGCCGCTGGCCAAGGCTCTGCGCACCAGGCCCCTTGGCAGTACGCACCGAAGCTGGAACTACCAGCCGCATCGGTGAATAAGTGTAAATCGCGGTTCGAGATCTCCGGCAACTGCAACACCGAGCACCCATTGAAGGTGGCTAAAAACGAGTCCCACACACGAAGATCCTCCCGCATGCCGGCCGACACGCGAATCCGGTGCTGCGGGAGCCTCACCCCAGCCATAGCCAACGATAAGCGCCGCGAGAAAGGACGGCCAATGGGCAGAACCCTGCAAGCGAAATTAAGATGCCCGACCAAGGACTGCATCACTCGCAAGGTCGTCCGGGACGCGGACCCCATGGACGCCACCAGCTCTCTCAACCGCACAACCTTCTGAGCCGGCAGGCGGACGACCATGGCGACAGTGTCAATCTCGATCCCCAGGAAGGTGAGGCGGGTGACCGGCCCCACGGTTTTGTCGGCCGCTATGGGAATGCCGAACTCCCCCGCCATGCACTGGAAAGCCTCAAGCAAGGTATCGCAAGTGCGGTCACCACCCCCCGAGCCCACGAACAGAAAATCGTCCAAGTAATGGACTATACCGCTGAGGCCCGTCCGCCGTTCCAGCACCCAATGCAGGAAGGTACTGAAAGCTTCGAAATATGCGCAGGAAATGGCACAGCCCATAGGCATGCACTTGTCGAAGTAAAACGCAGACTCGAAGCGGAAACCCAGCAACGGGAAAGCAGAAGGGTGCACCGGTAACAGCCGGAAGGCAGATTCAATGTCAACTTTCGCCAACATCGCCCCGACCCCAAACCGCCGGACCAGAAGCACCGCAGCGTCAAAGGAAGCGTAACGCATGGTACACCGTTCGCGAGGGATGCAATCGTTCACCAAAGCGCCCAAGGGGCAGGAAAGATTGTGAATCAGCCGGAACTTACCCGGCTCCTTCTTGGGAACCACCCCCAAAGGTGAAATTGTGAAAGGCGAAAATGGAGGGTCGCAAAAAGGCCCCGCGACCCTGCCCAACGCGCACTCCTCCGCGATCTTCCGCCGCACTACCTCGAGATGGGCCCGGACTGAACTGGTGTTACGCGAACCCCCCCCTGCCGGGCAGCCCTGGCACGGAATCCGGAAGCCCTCCGAAAATCCATGCAAAAGCAACCGCCCCACCCCACCCCGCCGCCCTCGCCCATAACTGACCAGCCAAGGTTGCATAACCGACACCCTGACCGGCGTGGGGGCCATGGTACCGCAAACCCCGTCACTTGCCCCCAGCGGGGGCACCCGCCACGCTTTTGCGACTGCACTTAAGGGCCGAGTGCCCGCTCCCACACAAGGAGCAGGCGTGCCGAAATTTGCAGTCTGGGAACGGGCACGACGCCTTGTTGAAACGCCAACAGACGTCCCCCCCCCCCCCGGCACCCCCTTTTTGCAAAGCCTGTGTGGGAGCAGGGGCTCGAAAGGACCGCGCCCCCCCGCCAAAGGGGGCGACCCCAACCTGCCACTCCCCCCCCCGACACCCCCGGCCCGCGGGCGAGCGGACATCTGCGTCAACCAAAGGTTGATGTCCTTCGTCCCCCACGACAACTGCCCGTTCTCCTCCATCCTGTCCCGAAACTCCTCATTGTAATTTAACCAGGCCCACCCTTCGTGGGCCTGGGACGCCGCCAAAATTGCATCCGCGTATGCCAACAGGGCCCCAGCTTGATCCGGGAAATAGTGACCCCAGACACTAGCCAAACGCAGAAAAGCGCGAGTCCAGTTCAAGGTGTTACGAGACGCCCGCCGCACCCTGCCAGACTTCTCGTCCTCCTTGCGCTTCTTACGGCTTTCGCCAGAACGCTTTCTGCCATCCAGTAAACGGAAAATGTCGATGTACCTACGCCGCTTAATCCGATGACGCATCTTCCTCGGGACGCCCTCCCAGAGTTCACCGCAGCGCACCACCGCGGGTCCCCCCCGTCGCCCTTCCCGCCCCCAGCCGCCCCCGAATCACTCGAAGAAAGCGACGAGGACGAAGACGACGAGGAGGACGAGGAGGCGCGACGACGCCGACGCCCCCGCTTACGCTTCGATCTCGCCTTCTTAGCCACGCCATCCTCCGCCGCAAGGGCCGGCGCCACACCATCTCCTCTGTCATACTCACCAGCTGCAGGGAAGGAAGCCTCAGGAGCCTCCCCAGGCCGGGGCGCTGCCGCCACATCAGTCCGCACCTCCGCTGCGCCGGCCGGTCCCGAACCCGGCACCGTGCTCTCCATAGGCGCCCGAGCCTGCGACGGCGGGTGTATCTGCAGGGGGAGAGGAGAAGAAAAACCAGCAGCAACGTGCCCAGACGTGCCCGGAGTAAAGGACGGCCCCCCACCCCAGCCCCAAGAGGAGGAGCCGAGGCCACCCGCAGCCCATGCTGCCGGGCCACAAGCCCCGGAGCCACCGGACCCCCCATGCCCCGCAGCCAACCCGTCACCCCAAGGGCCGCTCCAAGGCCCCATACCAAATGCCTACGGGCCCCACGACCCGAAGCCCCCCGGAGGCATCAACTGCCCAGGAGAAGTCACACTGGGGGACCCATAGGGCACCCCAAGGCCGACCGGGCCCACCACCTGCACCGTCGCCCCAGGTGCACCCCCCGCCGCCTCGCCCACGGCACCCACACCCCCTCCAGCGTCAAGCCCCGCTCCGCCCCCTGCCCCGGAGGGCAACTGCCCTGGGCCACCCAGTCCGTAGTCCCCCACCGCCCCCCCCCGAGCACCCCGGCCTGCTCTCCCTCCCACAAAGCCCCCCGACCTCTCCCCCGCCTATCCCGCCCCCTGCCACGCTCTCCACCCGGCTCTCCCCCTGACCGAGCCCCCACACCAGAGGCCCTCCCCCCATTGGATGCCGCCCTCCCCCCATTGGACACCGAGCCGCAACCCCGAGGTGCCCGGGCCCCCTTCTGTTTCCCACCCATCCTGCGCGGAGTAGTGCCCCTGCCCATGCTGTCCAGGCAAAAAGCAGCCCCCCAGCCTCAGTACCCCAACCAGGCAGCCCACAGACCAATGGGTACCGTGCAGGCTCGCAGCAGGACACCCGGCAAAATTCCCCTTGGACCCCAGGCGCTAGGGAAAACCCCGGTCCCAGCAAGAAAAGCGGCGCCAAGATTAAAGCGACCCACCCACCCGGGGAATGAGGACGGCCCAAATAACAGCCCGAGAACGCACCCCCGCAGCCCAACAAGCAGGCCGCCGCACATGCAGCCGGCCCGCGGAGCACGCCCCCGCGACGCCAACCGCACATCACCCCCAACGGCCCGCAGGCACCAGCAAGAAAAAAGAGGGGACAGAGCGCCAAACCCGACGGCGAGAGCCCCCGCGTTCCCCCCAGCGAACCCGAGGTAGGCCGAAAATTTCCCCCAAGGCAAGACACGCACCTTTCTCTGAGGGCGAGCAGGACGAGAGAGGGCGAGTGCGAGGACCTGCACCCCTCTTGCCGCCTGCCGCCCCTCCCCCCTCCCCCCTGACATCTCAGCCAGTCCGGCTGCATGATGCCAGCGATGCGGCCACTCTCGCTCCTTGTCAGCCCCCCCCCTCCCCACCAAGGAAACCCATCCCCACGTGCAGGGGGTCGGGCCCCGGGGACCCGGTTACAATGCCGGCCTTGGGACCCGGCCCTGCGGCGACGGCGGGATTTTAACTATTGGCTTCTGCATTTTGGCATTGGATCGTGAATGAGCATGCGCTGGCGTCCTTTGAGTCAGGAAAGCCAGAAAATGTTGCTTGCAGTTTATGAAAAGCGTTGATACAGGGCATTAAGGCTATTTTGCCCGAAATGCAATACTGTGTCCTTTTTGGTTATTAACTGCAGAATGGGTTGATGATTTATCATCCTGAATTCTGAAAAACGACTTCAACTTACAACGATTTCAACTTATATGGATAGTAACAGATAAGTGCTGCTTTTGTGAACAAGTGCTGTTTTTGTGAATAAGTTATTTTTTTGAAGACGTTTTACACTTTTTGAATTTGTTGGGAGTATTTTATATATGTAGGAGTGTAGGGCACACCGTCACATGGTGTTTTTTTACCTACATTTTTACGCTCTATTTGAGCCTTACAAAACTTGAGTAAAATGGAAGCAAAGCTACGAGAGGTTATTTCTCTTTATTTATTTATTTATTTATTTTACAGTTCTTATATACCACGCTCTTTGGTATCAGTGCGGTTTACATATAACAAATTTTTGCATCAGAACAATCTTTTGCTTACATTACAACAGGATCAGTAACTTGGAAAGTAACAGGGGTAACTATATACAAAAACGGATATTTCACCTGTGGACTATTTACAGATCATGTAACATGTTGAAAATCGTAGTGGAGAAACTTTGAGGTCTATGGACATTTTGGGTGTGCAGAGGGTCTGCTTCATGTTCTACCAGGGCTATGTTGTTGGGGTGTCAGAGGCTGTGTGGGTAATTTGTGAAGTGGGGAGAGGGGACGTAGGATTAGTGCATACAAGGTACAGGCAGAATAGGTAGTGTTTAAGGACCTTTCTAAACTGGGAGAGGTCCTTTATTGATCGGATATGCGAAGGGAGATTCTTTTCTCAAGGCTATTCTTCCAACATTAATTCCTTTACATTTGCACAGTTTAGCTCATGTCGATAGATCACTGCTCTATTTTTGTTTTTGAGAATCTATTGTTTAGCTGTGAATCCCCTGCTCTTTGCAGCCCCCCCCCCCCCCCCCTGTAAGCTGCCTCCCTAAGCGACCACCTAGTTTGGCTGATGGACTGAGCTGATCCTGCCGTGGGAACAGCTGTAAGGTGGCCAGGAGATTCCTGGGACTGCTCCATGCTTTCAGTAGAAGCATGTCTGACTGATGTAAACCTGAGAATTATTCTTTTCACAAAAGGTGCAATGTTTCCCTTCCATATTTTTTGTCTCATCCTTAAATGTGACCCTAAAAATCCAAATTCATTTTCAAGCCAAAAATTGTGAAATTTACAGACAATGAAAGCCTTTGTGGCCAGACCCAAGAGACAATCTAAGAATTAATCACCTCCTATCTCTACTCTATTCCCAGGGTATCAACTTTGCAAATGATTGGAAAGTGGTGACTATTCTCATTGGAGCCAATGACCTGTGTGATTATTGCAAAAATAAGGTAAGGGGGGGGGGGGGGGTTTAGCTTGGAAAAAGTTGTCTTACTCTATTCTCTAAAGCTATAACATGAAGTCTGCAAAGATTATTGAATTACAGGAACAGTAAAAATATAATTACAGATGAGGGAGGGGAGGGCCTAGTGGTTGGGGCATCTTACTTCAGACCAGATGGCCAGGGGTTCGAATCTTACTAGAGGACAGCAACCTTGGGCTGGAAGGATTGGGGTTTCTAGTCCCACAGGTGCTCCTTGTGGCCTTGGGCAAGCCACTTAATCCTCTGTTGCCTCAGATACAAAAATGTAGATTGTGAGCCCTTTGGCGACAAGAGAAAAATATATATACAGTAACTGAATTTACACCGCTTTGACTGGTAGAAAAGCGGTATATAAGCCTAGTTAAATAAATAAATAAATAAATAAACTTTGCAGAGGAGTAACCATGTTAGAGTAATAAAAATGACAGGTGGGTGCCACCCATCCTTTTCAGTATTAAAGCATATCCGAATGATTTTTCTTGCTGTCAAGTAGCATGTGAGCTTGTGATAAATGGGTGTGTGACCATGGGGCTGATATCAAGAACCCTTTGGTGGATGATCAGCAGGGGCTGTCTAGATAAGACTGCAAATCGAGATATTCAGTGGCATTGTCCAGATAATACCACAGACTGCCCTGGCATTATCCGGTTACCTCAGGGACAGTCCATGGGCAGAGTGAGGGTGGTGTTTGCATTATCCAGGTAAGGGTTGACTTTATCTGGTAAGTTGGCACGTATCCGGGCAACTTAGGCCACATGTAAATCAGGTCTAAGCTGCAATACAGACAAATCATGAGAACAGGGTTAGTGGCATAGGAAAGTTTGTTTAAAGATAGAGCAATAAGCCAAAACTGAGATAATGTAGACTGAGCTGATTTGGGTCTGCAAACACTGGAGAGGTGGGAGGAGGGGAGGAGTCACACAGGGCAGCTCTGGGTGCAGCCATCGCTTTTTGGCTATGACACAGACAACTATAAAATATCCACTCTGGAGTCTATGGTCCACCAGGTACCAAGCTCCAGATGTTTTTGAGAGTGAAATCAACCATGAGAACATCATTTATTTATTCATTAAAAGGTTTATTGATTGCGTACCTCTCATGTCAAATTGGCTATTCGAAGCAGTGTACAATCAGCAAAACTCAAGTACAAAATTCAAGTAGAAAAAAAACATTTAAAAAAAAAACTTACACAAGACGCTTAAGAGCCATGCCAAAAGGTCATCAGCGAACCATATGCACCCTCAGGCCTGTACTATGTTTAGAGAGAAAACGGACCTATTTCCTCACACTCTGACCCTCCAAACCATCACACTCATAGGGAGAGGGAATTCTTTTCTACTGCAGTGGCTCTGCTTCATGTTTAATATCTAGAGGCCGATTCTGAAAGCGTGCACACCCGGGCAGCAGGCACGTCCAAATGGAAACATGCAGGAATAGAACCTGATTCCACACACGCAGGGATAGATGCACCCACGTGCACGGAATCGACCACATAGACATGCTAGGCATGGCATGTACACAGCGCAATGTTGTACGAAGACGAGTTTACCCGACAATGGCTTTGCACGTCGCCTTGCTCACTGTATTCTGAAAAGATGTGCATCTGTGACCCTGCCCGTCTCCACGATATACCCACAAACGGCCACGTCCCCCCTTTAAAACGTGCAGCTATGAAGTTGCTCTGGCATGGACAGTGCTGTAATGAGACTGAATGACAATGAAAGTTGGCGATACTTATAGGTGGATGCAAGTTAGACACTAGAAACCGGTCTGTAGCATGCCCAGACCACTACAAAGCAATGGCAGTACACAGTAATGTTGCAGGAAAACAGGTTGAGAGTGAACCTACTGGCACAAGATGTCGTGCTGCACTACATACATGGCACTAGACGACCTCCCGATGTATGCACGTCATGAACATCTCAGGAACATGACTCTACAATGCAAAGTAAGAACATGATCCCAGCAGAAAAGGCCCCCAATAGCGAACTACCCAAACATTCCCCCTGAACTACCAAAAGGCCAGTGGAATGACAGCAGTCAGCGTTGCAAGCACCACACAGATATGCCCGGAGACACCATTGGCGCTCCCTACTGGGAACGGCATACTGCGCTTTGCAGAGCTGCACACCCTCCTACTGAGCTCCCCTAAGTACTGACAGGGCAGTGTCTGGACAGGGCAGCGATTGTGGTACCCTTTATGCACTGGCACCTGGTGATGCTGCAGAAAGCCCTATGGTCCAGGAGCTGCCAGGCATACCTGCTCCCCCTCTCCCCCCCCCGATATGTGGATGAGCAATCTAGACCCCCCCCCCCGTGCAACTCTCCAACCATGCACACACATGCACTCTCACTTGCAATCCCACAGAAACAGTCATCTGCCGAATGTCTTAGTTGATGGAAAGGAAACCATAGTAATCAATACTTCCACCTCAGCATCAAACCTGTTCACTGCATATCTATTTGGCTACCTACATACACGATAACTACACTAGTGGACCTCTATCAGATACAGAACTGCAGTAGGCCCAAACAGCCTTTCCAGTATATCAGCCTCAAAGGTCAAACCTCATATGCGCCCTGGACCTCACAGGCCCACATATGTAAACAATTGCAACAGTGACCTGTGCACAAGATATGTGCATTATAGCCACTAGTGTAGGATGTCCCCAATATAGTGTCCTGATAGGAATCGCATATGCCCTTATCTGCATCAGGGGACTGTATACATTGCATAGCGCATATTGTAATTATCTACTGCGTGGAGTGCAACACTCCAGCTGGCTGGGTGCTGCACAGTGCACCGATGGCTGGGCTTGCATGTTCACATGGGGTGCTAGGACTCCATCACCATTATCATTGCCAGGACGTGGGCATTGTTAGGCAGCCCTAGCTGTGCCCCTCTAGCTCACACAGCAACTGCCAGCATAGCCAGATTGAGCACCTGTGCTCTCCTGCATACATTTGTTGGGGGTGTTTATTTCTGCTGCTTTGACATACATCCTCCCTCTCCTCTGCTTTCTGTACCGTAACCTGCACGCTGTGGTTTTCCGAACTGCAGTCAGACCAGCACACAGCTTAGGTTAGACAGCCAGTCACCACTATTGGCTGCATTGGGGTGAGGAGCAGTAATATTTCTAAGTTCTACCTTTATTTCACGGTTTTGCAGGTGTAACCTGGACGTCTGTGGAGCCGACTGCAGACATACACAGGTGTGATCGCAATATGCTTTATGCGTCTCCATGGCTGGCCACACCCCTGTTCCGCCCCTTCCTGCCCACGTACTGCGATCCCTGTGTAAGAGTTGTGTACGTGCAGGGCCACGGAGGTTCGGAATATGGCTCTGTACGTTTTCGTGAGATAAACATCTATCTCCCTCTTACAGGCGGCTTATTCATGGTTCAGAATGACCCCATTAATGAGCTTGATATATCGTTCTTCGAAAATTACATAGATTTAGCCAACCCCAAGGGATCCCGCAAGGATCAGCACTCTCTGCAATACTCTTTAAGCTATACTTACAACCTCTTTGTAATATAATAGATTACAAGATCAATTACAGAATTTATGCTGATGATATCATGGTATATGCCCATTCAACATAACTCAACCTGATTACTCAAATATAAGATCATGCCCTGAAGAGATGGCAAACTGGCTCTGCAAATAAAACTTCTCAGTAAACTATGGAAAGTCGTAAGTGCTCTTTATAGCTCGAAGCACTTCTTTCATCCCACTGAAAACCCTGAAAATCCTCTATGACATAGAAGTCAAAAGGGAAGTCATGTACCATGGGGTGTACCTAGATCAGAATCTAAACTTCCAGGCACACACAAACAAAACAACAAAATCAGCCTACTACAAATTGAGACTAATTCAATAGCTCAAATCTCTACAGTCTGCCAAGCTATGATAATGCCCATAGTGGACTATTGCAATGTCGGTTACCAAGGCCTCCTGAAACACACCATCTATCCCCTACAATTACTACAGAATACAACTGCACAAATAATTTCAGGTATAACAGGAAATATCCACATAACCCCAACACTGAGACTACACACTAGCTACCCATAATCACTCGATCCAAATACACAACATTACTGATCTTTAAAATCATCCATCAACTATCCCCAATCATTCTTCAGCCTCTGATCAGCAAGGACCCTGGAAAGAGAGCTTGACGAGCCTCCAATAAAACTTACTGATCAACCCCAAGGCCAAAACAAAAGCAAAACAGATAACTTGTCATTGGGCGTTCTCACTTTGTGCCGTTGCTCTGGAATGCGCTCCCTGACAACATAAGAGCTATTGATGACTTATAGAACTTCAGGAAAGCCATAAAAACATTACTTTTCTCTGAACATTATGGGCATGATCTAGGAGACACGTCTCCTGGACATGACCCAGACACCAAAATCTATTCTGACTCCAAGTACCCCCTACCCTCTTCCCAATTCTCCAACCCCTAACCTGCTTCCCAAATGGAATAACATGACGGATGTTACATTCTTCCTTAACCCTGCTATTGTAATACTTTATTACCACCAATGAACTATATCATGCCTGTATTACAAATTTTAATGTAATTCTCCCTTACTGTCATACATATAACATTGCTTATGTACCCTGTTACCATCCAAGTTCTTCTGCCCTGTTTTATGTAAAGTTACGTTTGTTTCTTTATAAACCACTTTGAATTTAGGAAAAGGTGGTATAGAAAAGTTTTTAAATAAATAAAATGATTATCAATAAATAAAAAGATAAATATAAGAAATTAAATAGCTATGGGGGGAATGATTGGGGAGAATGTTGGATATGGTTTATTTAAAATCTTGATATACCACCCTTCTATAGCATGTCAGAGCGGTTTACAATAAAAACAGCAGGAATAAGTAAAGGCGCGCCAATTAAATGAGTAAAGGAGTTAGATACATAGAGAGGAAAACAATAGGCTGGGGAAGGTGCAGAAATCTCAACATGATCCAGGTAAGAAGTAAGTGAGATATCAGGGTTGGTGTCTTCTAAGCAATCTTGGGAGCAAGATTAAATGCCTGTTGAAAAAGATGAGTTTTTTGAGTGCTGCTTTAAATTTTAAAAAAGACAATTCAAGCCATAGAGTTGAGGGGAGCGAGTATCATAATGATGCTTCCATAAAATAAAAGGCGGAATTCCGAATACTATCAAGATGGGCCTGTGATGGAGATGGTAAGTGGAGGCGGTTTGCATGTAGAGAACAAAGGGACCAAGTTGGCACATATGGTATAATGTAAGAGGAGAAACGGGCAGGTGTTCCGGAATAGAGAATCTTATGAAGCTTGTACTGGGGGCGGTTCGGTATAGGACGCCAATGAGATTGGATGAATAATGGGGTAACATGATTGAACCACGAAGAGTGGTGGAGAAGATAGATTGCAGTGTTTTGAACTGACTAAGCGTTTCAATTGGTACTTTGGTAATCTGGAAAAAATAGTATTACAGTAATCAAGTTTTGACATAACTAAGGAAAGTAAAAGGGTAAGAATGGCAGAAGGTGGTAAATAGGAACGAATGGCACATATTTGACGGAGAGAAAAAGAAGCATGATGGATGGTATTACTGGCCCCGCCCTTTACCTGGTATTATTCTTGCAGTAATAATATTAGCTGCACAATACTGTATTCAATTTATTTTAATGATGTCAATAAATGGCCCCTTTTCTACAGGATATGGCCTTGTTCATCTTTATAAAAATAATTTTGCCCTTAAGTGTTAAATTTAACTTTGGTAATCTTTCCCTTGCCTGAAACCCAGCATATTCATCTTTTTCCATGTGGACTAGGAGTTCGATCTTGAATTCCTCCACCTCTGGGTCTTTCTCGTCCCTTTCTTCCCCCTCTTCAGTTGATTCATTGACCTGTCCTGTAGTTACCTCACTCTCCTGCAGTTCCAGATCTCAAGCTCCCTCTCCCCCTCAGCTGCTCTTTCTGTTTCTGTGTATTCCTTTCTTCTGGTACTCTCACCCTTAGTTCCTTCAAGATGATGTTCACATACTTTGCTTTGATCTCTGAAATTAAAGATCTTAAATTTGCATCTGTTGCTTTTGCAGTTTTTCCTGTGGCAATTGTCCTCTTTCTTCCAGCTTTTAGTGGATTCTCCTTGTATACTCTCTTGATTTAAATATAGGGTTTGTAGCATAAGAGTAGCAGTACATTATCTCCTGCTTATCTGCAGACATCCATTTAACCGAGTTAATCCTCTTAACGTTTTCATTACTTTCCGTGTTTTATCTCCTGCCACAGTGGATCCATGAACATGCTCACCATGGCCTTTATCTGTGGCAGGGATGTTATCTACATCTGCAGTTCTTGTACTATGTCACCCACTAACGTACCCAGAGGCTAGAAAGGGCTTGGGTCGTTTGATGGGGCAGTATTTTTATGGCTAGAGCTCCTATGAAGGCATTTTGCAAAGCCTTCTGGATCCTGTAGTTTTCACCATTAGCCAAAGAAGTGTAGTTGAAGCAGAGGGTAAGGTTTAAACTCAGGCTTTATTCCCCATCCGGGGTGGATTCATAACAGTGGAACTTAAAGCAGGTCAGACCCTTCGTCTGATAACACAATTAAAGAAAAATACTTTCAACAAAACCTAGCTTTCTTCAGCATTAAACCATGAACAAAAAGTAACAGAAAACAGTTCCTTTTATTCACGGAACTCTTGCACCTGTTTCTTCTCATAAACAGTTCTGGCTGCTTTTAACATAGAGATGCTATACAATCAGATAATGTGTACGTGCAGTCCATCTCATTTTCCTCTAAAGATTCCTCAAGAGGTTCAATCTGCATCTCCTCTTCATCAGAGTAAACTTCTGGCTCCCAATTGCCGTTAAAGTTATAAGGTTCTTGTCGGGGAGTTAAAACACTCTCCTCCCCCACTATACCAGTGGCCCGTGGGTAACTACCGTATTTCCTGTAGTTGGGTTCCTGAGAACTACAGAGCTCTTGGTACATGCATAGAAAGTCAGGGTATTGCAAACCTCTCTTATTAGGGTAAATACGCCTACCTTTAGGCACTGCTGTTTCCTGCTCTCTCGGATAAGCACAGCTCTGCTTGGAAGCCCCTTTTCCACGGTGTTTCTCTGACTCATTCAAATGTGCTTCAGGGTAAACGTTTTCCCCTTCTGCATTTCTGGTGTTAGGTAATTTATATCTTAAAGCCTTGGCTGTTGGACTGCCTTCTCTGCTTGCCTCACAGCAACGCTCCTGGGAATATTGAGAGGCTGTGCACTGCTGTTCCCAACAGCTTCTCTGAGAATCACCAACCTCATGTACTCTGGATAATCCCCTTGGCTCCGTCCTCACAGCTCCACGGACACTGCTCTCAAGCTCAGCAGTTCCTAATGGTTCTCGCGTAGTTCCAACTACAGCCCTTGTAGTTCCTACTACTTCTCTCTCCGTTCTACTTTCTCCTTCAGTTCCCTCTCTACCTCCCGGTAAGTGTTCAAATTGGTGTTAGCCTGGGCTCCGCCCCCATGCAGGTGCTCTTCATTTTCTAATGAATTCTGTGCTCCCTTTCTGTTCGGGCGTTCCCTAACACCACGTGGCTTTGTTTTCATCTGTTGCTCATAGCAACCTTCCCCCATGTGTGAACCTGAGCTGTCAGTTTCCCTTACATTTTGCTCACAATCCCCTACTTCCATGGGTTCTGCTGGCGCTACCTTATGACAACTATTGCAACTACCATCGTTAGTCCTAGTGCATAAGCTACTGGTGGGCACCTTTTTATCCTCGGCGACTTGTGGCCAATATGTATTTTTCTTTTTTGTTCCTACCATACTTCAATCATAGTGTTGCCTTGCTGGGATACAGTATAGATTTTGTACAACAGGGTCACCATGTTGGGAAAACACAGTGAGAACGCATTGAGAACACAGGGAAAACACAGTGAGAGGGAGTAACTTGCACATAGAAGCAGTTATAACCCAAAATAAAAGGCATACAGTGGGGTAACCTGCATGGAGTGGTAGTTACAGCCCTAAACATCTTACTGGGCAGACTAGATGGCCCATGCTGGTCTTTATCTACCATCATTTACTATGGGGTCTATTCTGTCCCATGAATTGCAGGGATGGATGTCTTGTTGGGAAGTCCATCCCTGCTATTCGCCCCATTGCCATCCCCAACTAAGCCTCCCCGTATGAACAAGGAGTTTGTATGGGGAGGCTTAGACAGGGGCAGGAGGGGGTGATACGGAGGGGGAGTTAGGGCAGGGGTGGGCGGTCCATGGCCTGGATATACAGGGCTGATTCTGAAGTCAGCTGTGTACGTCCAGGGCCAGCAGATTAGATGGGGGACTTATTCCACCTCAGAGGTGGAATAGGTTCCCCTAGATGTCGAGGGATGGGAGGCCCGGCCAGCAACCAAAAGGTTAGAGGGTGCAGGAGATTCCCCACAGCTCAACCCTGGCCATGGGAGGCCAAATCAGAGGTCGGGCTGTGGGAAAAGGAGAAAGTGGTTGGCAGCCGAGGATTGCGGCTCCTGACTGAGTTAGTCATGCAGTCCGATGGGAATTGGGTCCTGGCCTGCACATAGAGGCCCAGGCACGATTCTGATCCAGCGGGTGCTAGACACACCCCACAGGATTAGAATCATGTCTACCTCTGTGCATCCAGTTCCGACCAGACATACAGAGGCCGGGACAAACACACAATGGAATGTGCTGCCACATTACGAAACAGCAAAGAAGGCTCTTTCTCAGTGAAGGGGAGAAGTTGATCCAAATGACCTTATTCCCTTGCTTGAATACTGTAGGTCGACGCAAAATAAAGGCGTATTTACAGAGCATATACTATTGTATTGATAGGTCAATTTTGCGCTTCAAAACTTAGTACCCCTACAGTTCCAAAACTTTTCTCAACTTGACTGTTCATCAAAAATATGGCTAGGTCTCAGACTTCCCGGCACTTTCAACTAGCATCAACGACCTGCCAGAGTGGTGAACAGTTCACAATGTATATAAAGACTATTTAACACACTTAAAACATTACATAATTAAAGTGTAGCCAAATTATCTTCAAAAATGGCTCAACCATCAACCCTACCAAGGTGTATAAACAAATGACATATGAAGAAATCTAAAATGTATCAAAGTCAAAATGAAGGTTCCTAGCAATTTCCTCAGAGTCCCAATGAATGTTCCCAAAGTCAAAATAAGCGTTCCCAAAGTCAAAATGAATGTTCCCAACGCTGTCGTTGTAGCGCTCCCATGCGTTTCTCCCACACGGGATTCTTCAGGGGAATTTAAAACAAAGTACTTCAAGGGAGATGTCAGTTTACTTTCTTCAAGGGAGATATCGATCTTTCTTCAAGGAAGATATTAATTTAACTCTTGTCTCGAAACCACTGGCTCCGCCAGCCAGAATCACAGAGAAAAGATTCTGCTTCTCGTGGCCCCCTATAAACAAATAAAAACAACATCCAATCTTCTAACATTGACTAGTTCCAAAACAGAGCCCCCATTGATCTAAAATTGAGCTACCACCTAAATTGCAAAAATATGTTACTAACCAGTTTTTTTGTCCACTATCAGCAAAACTGATGCTGCCCACGTCTTCAGGGATTAACTATCTTCTTCCAAAAAACGCCGCGCATGCGTACTTACATTGGCTATAGGATTTTATAGGAGGAGCCTTTGTTAAGTTCGTTAATGCCCTCATCAACATCCCGCCTTAATGAAGACATGCTCGCCACTCAATCATGTTATTTAATCCCATAGGTTCCACCGATTTTAAAATAAAAATCCATCGCTGTTCACGAAGTGTCAAAGTTTGTTCGCGCGTTAAACCTCCTCTTCCACTATGAACTTGCTCGGAGTGCATAAACCACGTAAGCAGAATCGCAGGAAATGGAACCCCGCAAGGTATAGGTCATATCATGATAGGTAAAACAATCAAGTTGTAAATTCATGACACACATCCCACAGTGGCCACAGGGAAAATGCCCCCTCTGTTCCACTGTGGAAGTTACAGATTTAAACAGTGGACGTAGCTGTGTTGGGCTGACTAGCTCTTTCAAATTAGCTTGTCTCTGCCATACACATCTAATGCGATTCTGCTTACGTGGTTTATGCACTCCGATGCCCGTGTCACTTATCATATATAGGTAAGACTATACGGCCTTTAAGTGTGCGATTGGGTGAGCATAAAAGTCGTTTGAAGTGTAAAGTGACAGAAGCCCCAATAGTTTATCTTTGGGCCACTCTTTTGATGATTTTACATGTTTCACGTTGATGCTAGTTGGCACGGCTCTGTTGGTTTACTGACAGAACGCCAAGAAAGTGCCGGGAAGTCTGAGACCTAGCCATATTTTTGATGAACAGTCAAGTTGAGAAAAGTTTTGGAACTGTAGGGGTACTAAGTTTTGGAGCGCAAAATTGACCTATCAATACAATTGAATACTGTAGGTGGCAAATGAATCATGGATTTTAATTTGACTTAATTTATTTTTTTGATTTTCGCAATATTGTAGTTTATGAATTTTATGCAATTTATTCGTATTTTTGTTTGTCTTAAAATTTTAACCACTCCAGAATAATAGCTAAGTGCTTTATAATTAATGCAATGTAATGAAAATACACTTGCTGTGAGGATCGCAGAGGCTGAGCAGGTTATTTGTGCAAATGACGATATTTAGGGGTTGCTTTATAGTTATATCTATATTTCAAGCAGACGATTTTAAACTGAAGCCTCGTTTCCACAGGGAGCCAGTGTAGCATTTCAAAACTGGGGAGAACTGGATTGCAATTTAAAACCCATTAGTGCACCATCTCCTTTTGTATTATCTGCAGTCTTTTAAGGCTGCTATTAGACCAATCTAGATTGTGTTTACAGTAATCTAATTTACTGAACATTAGCACCATGATGACGTTAATTAGATTTGCCTCATTGGAACAGCCCTGTGGTTTGCAAATTAGCCGTAAGCTATATAAAACGAACGAAAAACCATTGAAATTTGCTTTTCTCCTTGAGATTGAGTGTCCAGTTGTATCTCCAAGTCTGTAATACATTCATCGTCTTGTATGTAAACTCCCAGCTCTCTGCTCTTTCTAGACATCCATACAGCAGTGGTATTCTACAGGTTCAGTGTTAGACCTTGGTGGCCCAACCAATCTCCGCTGGTATCCGGACATTTCTGTAAATGGCTAAGGGCCATTCTGGAGTGCTCAGGTCAGCCTTCCAGAGTGGTATCATGCAGAACAAACACTGGGCTCTGCTCTGTATGTCTGTTCTCAAATTGAATAGAAACATGTCAGCTAACAAAGAGTATATTTGGTTTTATTTTTGACAGACGCTGCTCTCTACTGATATCTTTATTCATGATCTGACACTATCTCTGGACATGCTGTATCAGGAGGTAAGTGCAGAACCCACAGTAGAACTATAGAAGTAGCTGGCCAACTATTTCTGTAACATTGGCACCAACCGAGTCAGGGTCTAATGAAAGCTTGTGAGCTTTCGGTATTTACGTATAATAAAAACAGAAATTCTTACTGGTGACAGTATCAAACAATAATTTCTAAATTATTTTCCTTCCACCATTTAATTTGAACTTTTAATCTCACAAAAACATATTTTTAAAAAGTTTTTCACAAACGAACCTGCTACCTTCAATCACACACATATTAGGAGGCAAAAAAGACCCCCTCAGAAATCACTCAATATTACTCTTGAAGAGCTTAGATCATTTCTACCATGGGTCTTAAAATAGATAAGTACTAACAGATAATAAAATGTATCTGCTTCTTCTATATTGGAAGTGGGACACTTTGTAGAAAATGGAAAATTGAAAATGAAAATAAGTGTGGGGGGGGGGGGCATTTACTTGATTTGTAGATCTGCAGACCACACAAATGCCAACCACTGGGATATTTAGTGGCACTTACTCAGTTAGTACACCTCCCCCACCTGTTTTACAGCCATCCTCCTCAAACATTCCCATCCTTTCCTCATTCTCTATCGTCTCTGATGATGAGACCTCCTCCCTCATCTCTGCTGCTAATCCTACCACCTGTCCCTCCGACCCCATTCTCACTTATCTTCTTAACTCAATTGCCTCTTCTGTTGTCCAGGCAATTTCCTATATCATTAACCTGTCTCTTTCTACTGCCACCTTCCCTTCTGCCTACAAACATGCTCTGATTATTCCTCGAATCAAGAAACGATCTCTTGACCCTTCCGCGCTCTCTAGCTATCGTCCCATCTCCCTTCTTCCTTTTATCTCCAAACTTATTGAGCATGCCGTTCTTTCATGTTACCTCAATTTTCTTTCAACTCACTCCCTCTTGGATCTCTTTCAGTCTGGCTTCCATCCTCTCCATTCTACTGAGATGGCCCTTGCTAAGGTCTCTTGTGATTTATTCTCAGCTAAGTCAAAGAGCCTTTACTCTATCCTTATTCTCCTTGACCTCTCTGCTGCCTTCGATACTGTTGATCATTCCCTTCTCCTCTCCATTCTATCATCCCTTGGTTTTATGGATTCTGTCCTCTCCGGTTCTCCTCTTACCTTCTTAATCATTCCTTTAGCATCTGCTCTCAAGGTTTGTCCTCATAAGAGTATAAGATATGCCATACTGGGTCAGACCAAGGTCCATCAAGCCCAGTGTATCCTGTTTCCAACAGTGGCTAATCTAGGTCACAAGTACCTAGCAGTTTCCCCAAAAGACACAGGTTCCTCAATGCTTGTATTGGATCAAGCAGTGATATCCTGGGCCCCTTTTAATAATAGTTTGTGGACCTTTCCTCCAGGAACTTGTCTGAATCTTTTTTAAACCCAGCTTCACTAATAGCTTTAACTACATCCTCTGGTAACAAATTCCAGAGTTTGATTACACATTGAGTGAAAAAATATTTTCTCTTATTAGTCTTAACTAGCTTACCCTGTAGCTTCATTGCATGTCCCCTAGTCTTTCTATATTCTGATGACATCAACAATCGATCTACATTTACCCGTTCCACTCCATTCATTAATTTATAGACCTCTATCATATCTCCTCTCAGCCGTCTCTTTTCCAAATTGAAGAGCCCTAACCTTTTTAGCCTCTCTTCATAGGAGTATCCTTCCATCCCCTTTACCATTTTGGTGGCTCTTCTCTGTTCCTTCTCTAATAAGGCTATATCCTTTTTAAGATACGGCGACCAGAACTGCATACAATATTCAAGGTGCGGTCGCACCATGGAATGATACAGAGGCATTATGATATCCTTTGTTTTATTTTCCATTCCTTTTCTTATGATACCTAGCATTCTATTTGCTCTCTTGGCCACAGATGCACACTGGGTGGAGGGCTTTAACATATTATCCACGATGACCCCTAAATCATTTTTCCTGGTTGGTGGTTCCCAATGTGGAACCTTGCATCGTGTAACCATAGTGTGGGTTGTTCTTTCCTAGGTGCATAACTTTGCACTTGTCCACATTCAATTTCATCTGCCATTTGGATGCCCAGTCTTCCAAATTATCAAGATCCTCTTGCAATTTTCCACAATCCTCATGGGTTTTAACAACTTTAAATAGTTTTGTCTCATCTGCAAATTTGATAACCTCACTCGTTATTCCTTTTTCAAGGTCATTTATGAATATGTCAAAAATCAGTGGACCCAGCACAGATCCCTGGGGTATACCACTATTCACCTTTCTCCATTGGGAAAATTGGCCATTTAACCCTACCCTCTGCTTTCTGTTTTGTAACCAGTTCCTGATCCACAATAGTACACTGTCCCATGACTTTTTAGTCTTGCTAAAAGTCTCTAATGAGGGACCTTGTCAAAGGCTTTCTGAAAGTCCAGATACACTATATCAACCGACTCACCTTTGTCTACCTGTTTATTCACACCTTCAAAAAAACATAACAGATTAGTAAGAAAAGATCTTGTCTAAAGCCATGTTGGCTGTCTCCCATTAAGCTGTGACTATCTACATGTTCAGTAATTTTGTTCTTTATGATGGTTTCTACCATTTTTCTTGGTACTGACGTCAGGCTAACCTCTTCTGCGATCCCCTTCTCAGATGGCATTCCCCAAGGGTCAGTCCTCGGCCCTCTCTTTTTTTCCCTTTATACTCAATCCCTTGGTTCCCTTATCTCTTCCCTTGGCTTCCAGTATCACTTCTATGCAGACATTTTGCAAATTTATCTCTCTTTACCTGGCCTTCCTCCTTCTATTCAGGCCTGTATCTCCTCCTGCTTATCTGATATTGCTGTCTGGATGTCTCAGCACTGTCTGAAATTGTACATGGCCAAAACTGAGCTTCTGATTTTTTTCCCCTAACCCTCCTCTCCCCTTTCTCCATCACGGTTGATAACACACCTGTTTGTCCTGTTTTCTCAGCTCACAATCTTGGGGTTGTTTTTGACTCCACCTTATCATTCTCTTCTGATATCCAACACATTGCTAAGTCCTGCTGTTTTTCTTTCTGTAATATTAACAAGATTTGTCCATTCATCTCTCTGTGTGCCACTAAGATTCTGGTACATTCCCTCATTATCCCTTGTCTTGATTATTGCAAACTCCTCCTTGCTGGTCTCCCTTAGTCTCATCTTTTCCCACTTCAATCTATTCAAGCTCGTTACTGTCACATTACTCCTCTTTTAACATCCCTACACTGTTGCCGTATTCAGTTCAAACTCCTTACCCTCACACATAAATGCATTCACTCTGCTGCTCCTCTCTACCTCTCCTCTCTCCCTACACCCCCTCCTGTAATCTTCGTTCATCTTCTGCTTTTCTTCTCTTCATGCTGCATTCTACTTCTGCTAACTCTTGGCTTCGCTCCTTTGACCTTGCTGCCTCTTTTACTTGGAATAACCGACCCCTTTCCCTGCATCAAAACCCTTCCCTCACCCTCTTCAGATCTAAGCTCAAGATGCACCTCTTTGAGAGCACCTTTGGCTCATAATCCCCATCCTTATGTTTCATGTCTTTATTGCCCCTTTTGTCCCTCTCCTTTCGTACTACTGTATGCCCATCCTTTTAGATTGTAAGCTCGATAAGCAGGGACTGTCTTTACAGTGCTGTGTATGCCTGGTAGCGCTTTATAAATGCTCAATAATAATAATAATGATAATAATAATCCCTCCTAGTCCATCCAAATGCCCCAACATTAACTGGCTAGTCCCAGAACATTTAGGGGGCAGCACCCAAAGATAACTGGTTATCTGTAATATTCGGTCGACCAGTTATCCTTAACTAGATGAAGTTAAGCAAATAAAAAACTGGCCTAACTTTATCTGGTTAAGGATAACTGATTATCTAAATCTCTAACCAGACAACCCGGATATTCAATTCTGGTGGCCAGATACGACTTTGGCATTCAATATCAAGGTTTAAGTTAAAACGGCGATGGCCATCTGCTTTAAAAGAGCTGGCTGCCACTGTTGAATATCAACCCCAAGGTGTTTTTATTAAGACCAATGATAGAAACAATCTAACGGGCATGTTTATTAAATCGCATTAGGTTTCTGCAGGTAATGCGTCATTTTAGTGCAAAAAGCAGTGCACTGTCTCTTTGGGGTGTGCCCACCACAGAGTAGCATGGTAAAAGTCCCACCCTAACTTTAGCTTGGGACGGGTTGGTGACTGAGTGGGTTAGTGGCAAAATGTGGCATTGAGAGCACATCATGGTTAACATAGGCATCACCAGTGCACATTAACCGCAATTGCATCCTCAATGGATGGCAGTCGGGCAGCACAAGTTGATGAAGCATCCTAGGTGAACCTCATCCCTTGTGCTCTCCCCCCCCCCCACAGCACCCATTGCCACTGCTGCCACCCCTCTCTGGAACTGACATCAGTGGCAATAGCCGCAAATAGCCCCATGAAGCCTACCTTCAAGCTTCGGTGCCGCGGGGCTGTTTGCTTCCACTGGAAGATGCCTGCCAATTAAGTTAGAAAATCCTCCGGTACTCCAAAGAGTCAGATGATCAAAAAAGAGTTAACAGCAGTCTCAAGCAGCAGAGGCACTTCTGTGAGAATCATAACGCATTGTGTGTGCTAAGTCCATTTTACTTCATCTTGACCTACTATATGATAAGACCTTGAACCAAGAGTCTCATATCTCTAAATGGAACGAGATTCTATCTGCAGCTTGTCAGACGGCTGCCTGGGTGAGAATCTTCACACTCTTGGCAAGTGCATATTTCTATATGATTTGCAAGGTATTGTGGGCAATGTAGTTCATTCACACCAGACACAGCTGCTGACAATAATTTAGTTGTGCTCTTGGGTAAAGCCAATAAGATATTTATTTATGGGGTTATTTCTCCCAACACAGATATGCTTGGTAGCACATAAATCAGGTAACTTGCTTTCAGTGTTAACTTGGAAAAACAAAGTCAAAATCAGGAAAACAACAAATGAAAAGCCACAAAGCAAGAAACAAACTGTTCTTTTCAGGTTAACTTCTGATTACTTCCCACATAGATACAGAAGTGATTCTCTCCTAGCTCACAAGCAATTAGGTAAGGCTTAATTGCTAGCAGTTATCCAGCTGACACCCCTTAGCTGGCTTGCTTTGTACTGTGTGGGTCAAATCCTGCTTCGGGATCTTTTCTGAGTAGATTAAAGAACAAATTTTTATTTCTTTGTGATGGTTGTTGTACTTTATAACAGAAAGTTACCAACGGAGTTTGGATAGAGAACAGTCCATATAAACAGGATCCTCATCTGCTATTATTCCCCCTTGTTCAACAAGCATGGGTTCAATATCATGGATTGGCACAGATGAATCTCTCAATGGAACATTTTCAGGAGAATACTTGTTTCCCTGCTGTCTTTCAAGGTTATAGCTAGGGCATAGATCAGTGTTCATACCTGAGCTTCCATTGCTGCTAGAGTTCCTCTCTATATAGCCTGGCCAGTATGTAGTCCAGTTCTTATGTCCAGCCTTCCAATCCAGATCCCTGGACACTGGATCTCTCTTCACATACCTTCTGGCATAGGTCTTAGGGTCCCTTCCACGTGCAGCCGCCTCCTTCACAGGTAGCGTCTGGTGATTCCTAGCTCTGCAGCACCATTCCTCTGGCTTTCCCCAGTCCAATGGTGTATGCTGGCCCTTGAAATGCCTCCCAGTATACGTACTGCTTTGGACTCTTCTAGACCTCTCAAAGGCTTTTCTCTTCCTTCTTCCAAAGGGTCTCTTTCCCTCTCTGTCCGTCCGGTTTGGCTTCTGCTTCTGATGATCCTTCAGATGAAACTGATGATCAAGCTCTCGCTGATTCTCAGGATAAGGAGGAGGATAATTCTCTGGATATCCAAAGTGATCATGAAGATCATGAAGATGCTCATCTGTAGAATAAACTCTACTCTTATTCTGCTTGGATGAGTGCTCCTCCCTAACACAGCGCAGCTGTGCTGAATCAGACCCTGCCCTTTGAGATGAGTGCTTAGGGATTACCTCATAGCCCTTTTGATTGAACACACGTTTTCTCACTTCAGCTCCTCTCATGGCTGTTGGAAACCTGGTGCATTCTGGGACTGGTAGTCTTTTATGGCAAAATTCTGTTTTCTCATTTCTACCAGCACTGACAGGTTGCTTGTTCAGAGACACTTCAACTTTTCTATAGCCCCTTCCTGAGCTATGATAAGCTTCCTTATCACATACCCCCCTGCTTAAGTTATTACGGACTGGTGTAACTGGTGAAACTTCTTCTCTACAGTCCGTAATCCTGGAAAGGGCATCCGCATTCTCGTGTAACTTCCCAGCACGATGTTCAACTTGAAAATCAAATGCCTGTAAGGCCATGTACCAGTGTGTCAACCTGGCATTGTGGTTCTTCATTTGCTGCAACCACTTAAGTGGGGCATGGTCCGTGACCAACTGGAACTTTCTCCCTGTAAGGTAAAACCTTAACGCCTCCACTGACCACTTGATAGCTAAACATTCTTTTTCTATTGTGGAATACTTTTGTTCAGCCGGTGACAACTTCCTGCTCAGGTACATCACAGGATGCTCCTCCCCATCATGACACTGGGATAGAACCGCTCCTAGCCCTACATCCGATGCATCGGTTTGAACCAGAAAGGGTTTCTTGAAGTCCACCCCTTTCAGTACCGGTCCTGTACACAATTTTCCTTTTAAGACTGAAAACGCTTTTTCAGCTTCAGATGTCCACTTTAGTTGGTTTGGACAATTCTTCCGCAGCATATCCGTGAAAATTGCACTTTTCTCTGCGAATTGCGGTATAAACCTGCGGTAGTATCCAATAAGTCCCAAGAAACTTCTTAGTTGTTTCTTTGTTGTTGGAGGAGTAAAATTCCTGATGCTATCTACTTTACTCATTAGAGGTTTAATTTTTCCTCTTCCCACTAGGTGGCCCAGGTATTTTACCTCCCTATTTGCAAAGGCACACTTCTTCGGGTTTAAAGTGATTCCCGCTTGCTTCATGGAGCACAAGACTGCCCTGATCCTCTTCAGATGCTCCGCCCAGGTGTTGCTATGGATTATGACATCATCCATATATGCAAAAGCATAATTTTGGTGGGGTCGAAGTACCTGATCCACTAACCTTTGGCAGGTAGCCGCTGCTCCATGCAGTCCGAAAGGCATCCTCTTGAACTGGAAAAGGCCAACGGGGGTGCTGAATGCCGTCTTCGGCTTTGACTCCCTGGTGAGAGGGATTTGCCAATATCCTTTTGTCATATCAAGGGTGGTTAAGTATTGAGCCTGTCCCAGCTGGTCCAACAGCTCTTCAATTCTTGGCATTGGATATGCATCAAAAACTGATATGGCGTTTACCTGCCGGAAGTCAATACAAAATCTTAAAGATCCATCAGGCTTCGGCACCAGGACTATGGGGCTATTCCAGGGACTCTTTGACTCCTCTATTACTCCCATGTCCAACATCTCCTGGACTTGTGCCACTACTTCCTGTCTTTTGGCTTCAGGCAAGCGGTATGGCCTTTGACGAACTAATTTCCCAGGTGGAGTTATTATTTCATGGGCAACCAAATGTGTCTCCCCAGGTATGGGTGTCAACACATCTGGAAACTCTTTGAGCAATTTCCTAATTTCTTCCTGTTGTACCACTGTCAGGTCCTCACCTATTTGGGGCTCTGATTTTTCTTTACAATCAGATACCTGGGGTCCCAAATCATTCACCTCCCTCTCTCGGGCACAGGTGGCAGCTAGGCTTTTAACCCCTTTGACATCAGTAGAACCAAAGCCTTTGGTTCCACGTTCAGAATTCTCCAGGGATGTGACCACCTCCACAAGTGGAAAACCCAGCCTCTCACAGATCAATTGGGCAATTCTGTCTCCTGTCTTCACGTGATAATCATTCTGTCCAAAATTAAACAACAGAACTTTAATATTGCCCCTGTAATCGGGATCAATTACTCCCGCACCCACATCGATGAAATATTTAAGGGCTAATCCGGACCTTGGGGCTACTCTCCCATAGCATCCAATAGGTATTTCCACTTGGAGACCGGTGTCAACCAGGGCTCTCCCTTGGCTAGGTACAGTCACATTTTCTATGCTGCACAGGTCAAACCCAGCAGCTTGAGGGGTTGCCCGCTTAGGAGCTTGGGCCTTCTCTGTGACCCTATGGTACTTTAGGACGAATGTCTGCTTTGGGGTAGCTTGGTCTTCTGGACGCTTAACCATCTTTTTAGCTGGGGTCTGAGGACTTCCAAATAAAGGCCCAGGAGCTATTACCATTAAACCTTCTCCCTCCTTCTTTCCTAGTCTTTCCACTAGACCCTGCTTAAATCTTGGCCAGTCTCTTCCTAGAACCAAATCAAAGGGTAGCCTAGGCACCACTGCTAACAGGACTTCCTCTTGTTCCCCCAGGCACTTAACCTTCAGCCTATAGGTGGGATATGATGTTGCAGCACCATGAATGCATCTGATGTGCACTTGGCTTTCAGGAGTTCTAGGCACAAATCTTTCTTGGGCCTCTATCCTCTTCCAAAGCCTTTTTGACATCATACTCTGGTCTGCCCCAGAGTCTAATAATGCATTTGTGGTAATTCCTTGCACATCAACCATCAAAAGAAATCCTTCTTTGGGCTGTTTTAAATCCACCCCCATTAAGCTAGTGTGTGTCTGGCATCTCTTTTTTAAATGTCCCCATTTTCCACACTTGAAACATTTCTTTCTATTCCACTGTGTCATCTGGTTTGATACAGTACATTCATTTTCAGAAACATTTTTAATTATTTTCTTTTCTGATACAGCACATCTTGCTTCAGCATCAATCTTCAGAGGGCCACCTATTCTATGGCAAGCCTGCGTGGCTTCCAAGAATCTCTCTGCTAGCATGGTTGCCTCTCCAAGATTTTGGCAATTTTGCTGTATAAGGAAAGTGTGCAAATCTTTAGGGACCGCCGACATAAATTGTTCAAACATTATAATGTCTAATAACATTTCTACCGTCTTTTGCTCAGGCTCCAACCATTTTACAGCTAAACCTCTGATTCTCTGACTCAGAGCCCTGGGTGTCTCACCCACTTTCAATTTAGTAGCTCTAAACATTCGCCTATACTCTGAAATAGACAACCCTAGGCGATCTCTAATAGCAGCCTTTACATCCTTATAATTCAAAGCCTGGGCTGCTGGCATTGCTCTGTAAGCTGCAAGCGCCTCTCCAGTTAATGAGGCTGCCAGCCTTACTGCCCACTGGGTCTCTGGCCATGCTAATGCTTGTGCCACTCTTTCAAAAGACTCTAGAAAATCATCAGCATTATCATCTGGAGTTAGCTTCCCAAAACTAAATGCCCCAATCCCTTGACTGAGTCCCACACTGTCCACATGTGGTGTACCAGTATTTACTGCTGGTCTTGCATCTGTTCCACTTTGGTTCTGCAGTTGAACTAGGGCTTTCACCTGATCAAGCACTGGCTTCTGCTGTTCCATTAAGGCTTTCATAGCAGTGTCCTGAGCCTGCTGTGCTAGCTCCTGCTGCCTGCTAAACTGGGCTGCCATCCATTCAGCCATCTCCCTTGGATCCATCTTGATCCCTGCAAGAAACAAAGAAAAAAAAAAACCAAAGTGCACCACCTTCCAAACAGGTGTGTTTTTTTCTACTTTTTTTTTTTTTTCAATTACCCCTGTGCTTACTCCCATCCACCACTAGACATGCCCAGGTACTTATTACCTTGTGCTAGTGATGAATCCAGCTCTGCACAGGGTCTTTTCCTCCTGGGATATCCACTTCTCCTCCAAAGTGCAGTTGAGGGAAAATCTTTTTTTCCAGCTTTAAACTTGAACTGTAGTTGTAATCCTCAGCAAGTAAATCCCCTTTGTGCAAAAGCAATCTGAAAAACTACGCCATTTGTCCGACGGCTGCCTGGGTGAGAATCTTCACACTCTTGGCAAGTGCATATTTCTATATGATTTGCAAGGTATTGTGGGCAATGTAGTTCATTCACACCAGACACAGCTGCTGACAATAATTTAGTTGTGCTCTTGGGTAAAGCCAATAAGATATTTATTTATGGGGTTATTTCTCCCAACACAGATATGCTTGGTAGCACATAAATCAGGTAACTTGCTTTCAGTATTAACTTGGAAAAACAAAGTCAAAATCAGGAAAACAACAAATGAAAAGCCACAAAGCAAGAAACAAACTGTTCTTTTCAGGTTAACTTCTGATTACTTCCCACATAGATACAGAAGTGATTCTCTCCTAGCTCACAAGCAATTAGGTAAGGCTTAATTGCTAGCAGTTATCCAGCTGAAACCCCTTAGCTGGCTTGCTTTGTACTGTGTGGGTCAAATCCTGCTTCAGGATCTTTTCTGAGTAGATTAAAGAACAAATTTTTATTTCTTTGTGATGGTTGCTGTACTTTATAACAGAAAGTTACCAACGGAGTTTGGATAGAGAACAGTCCATATAAACAGGATCCTCATCTGCTATTATTCCCCCTTGTTCAACAAGCATGGGTTCAATATCATGGATTGGCACAGATGAATCTCTCAATGGAACATTTTCAGGAGAATACTTGTTTCCCTGCTGTCTTTCAAGGTTATAGCTAGGGCATAGATCAGTGTTCATACCTGAGCTTCCATTGCTGCTAGAGTTCCTCTCTATATAGCCTGGCCAGTATGTAGTCCAGTTCTTATGTCCAGCCTTCCAATCCAGATCCCTGGACACTGGATCTCTCTTCACATACCTTCTGGCATTGGTCTTAGGGTCCCTTCCACGTGCAGCCGTCTCCTTCACAGGTAGCGTCTGGTGATTCCTAGCTCTGCAGCACCATTCCTCTGGCTTTCCCCAGTCCAATGGTGTATGCTGGCCCTTGAAATGCCTCCCAGTATACGTACTGCTTTGGACTCTTCTAGACCTCTCAAAGGCTTTTCTCTTCCTTCTTCCAAAGGGTCTCTTTCCCTCTCTGTCCGTCCGGTTTGGCTTCTGCTTCTGATGATCCTTCAGATGAAACTGATGATCAAGCTCTCGCTGATTCTCAGGATAAGGAGGAGGATAATTCTCTGGATATCCAAAGTGATCATGAAGATCATGAAGATGCTCATCTGTAGAATAAACTCTACTCTTATTCTGCTTAGATGAGTGCTCCTCCCTAACACAGTGCAGCTGTGCTGAATCAGGCCCTGCCCTTTGAGATGAGTGCTTAGGGATTACCTCATAGCCCTTTTGATTGAACACACGTTTTCTCACTTCAGCTCCTCTCATGGCTGTTGGAAACCTGGTGCATTCTGGGACTTGGTAGTCTTTTATGGCAAAATTCTGTTTTCTCATTTCTACCAGCACTGACAGGTTGCTTGTTCAGAGACACTTCACCTTTTCTATAGCCCCTTCCTGAGCTATGATAAGCTTCCTTATCACAAGCTTCACTACTACCTCCGAACCAACTTCGTCAAAAACACCATAGAAGAGCCCCTTGGTTCTCTACAAATCTGAGAAACCTCAAGAGAGAGCTCAGACGTCTTGAACGTAGATGGAGACGCTCTCAGGACCCTAATGTACTCTCTGCATATACAGCTAACCTCCAGTCTTACTGCTCTGAAACCCTCAAACATAAAAGAGAATACAATGAAAATATTATTCAACGTTCACTTAACAAACCTAGAGAGCTGTTCTCTATTACCAAGTCCTTAATTAACGAACCCTTACATCACGACCAGCCTCCAAATATAACCGCACAAGCCTTAGCCAACCACCTGATTTCCAAATTCCTCCTTACCCATTCTACAAATAACACCCAATCCTCTCCTGATCATAATTCCCATTCTTTAACTGACTATTGCACCCAACCACAAGAACCTACCCCCCCCCCCCAAACTATTGGAGTGATTTTGACCCCCTTTCACTAAAAAATGTGTCTGATGCCATAAAAAATTTAAATGCCTCAACCTCTGCCCTTGACCCTTGCCCTGTCCCCTGGATCAAATCCACTAGAAGTTCTCTCAGCCCATACATTCTGTATATTGTTCAAACATCCCTCCAGGCAGACATTGTACCACCTCTTCTGAAGTGTGCCTCTATCCGCCCTATCTTAAAAGGTACAAAACTCGATCCAACCTCTCCTACTTCTTACAGACCTATCTCCAGTATCCCATTCCTGGCTAAAATAACCGAAAAGCTGGTTCAAACTCAACTGCAGAATTATATTGATGATTACTCCCCCCTCGACTTATTCCAACATGGTTTCAAAAAGAACCATGGAGTCAAAACCCTTTTTACCTCCCTCCTTGATTCATTATACCTCCAGACACAGAATCCTTCTCAAGGATGTCTCCTCATATTCCTTGACTTATCAGCGGCTTTCGACTCCCTCCCTCACCATCAACTCCTAAATAGACTCCATGAAATAAGTCTTAGAGGCACAACCCTGAACTGGTTCCGTTCCTACCTAGATAACAGAACCCAACAGGTTCGTATTGGTAATGATTCCTCCCACCCATTTATCCAGGGATCCAGTCTCTCTGCTCTTCTATTTAATATCTTCCTCCAACCTGCCTGTAAGATCTTCCAAAACTACGGCATTCAGTATCAGCTATATGCTGACGACATGATGTGCTTCACCCCTTTTAACCTTTCTAACCCTAACTTTTCTAAACTAAATGAATGCCTAACTAGCCTAAAAACCTGGCTCTTCCAGCATAACCTCTCAATCAATCAATCTAAAACCGAGGTCCTCCAGGTATTTTCCAACTCTACATACACCCCACCTTCCACTCTTACCTTCGGTGATCTCACACTTACTATAAAAAACCAAGTGAAATATCTTGGTATTATCCTGGATCAGAACCTTTCCTTCACTGACCAAATAAAGAGAACCACTAATATGATATATGCAAAGATCCGTACCCTCAGGAACCTCAAACCCCTTTTAAGCCCAAATTCCTTTCGTACTGTCTGCCAGGCCCTCTCAATCCCTTCCCTTGATTACTGCAATCTTATCTATCATGGCCTTCCCAAGAACTCTATCCAACCGCTTCAAATAGCCCAGAACACGATAGCGCGGCTCATAACTAACAACCCTAGATGTTCCCATATCACTCCTGTCCTCTATGATCTCCATTGGCTCCCCATCCAGTATAGAGTTAAATTCAAGGTCCTCACTCTTACACATAAAATCATGTTCAATGAGTCTGCCCCATGCCTCTCCTCCCTCCTTCTCTCCTCCAATAACACAAGAACACACCGTTCTATAACCAAAAACTTACTAACCATCCCTATAAATAAGAGACACTGCAAACAAATCACAAGTAACAGGGCCTTCTCCCTCTATGCTCCATCCTTATGGAATGCCCTTCCTCATGAACTTCGGAACTGTTCGAACCACTCTGAGTTCCGAAAGACGTTAAAAACCCATCTTTTTCTTGAACATTTCTCCCTTCCACCTTAGCTCATAACCCTTCCATCTCCTCCTTTCCCCTTCTGCATCACTCAAATCCTACTATTCAACCCAATGACTCATTGTAAACTCTTATGTAAATAGTTGATCCTTGATCTTTGTAATTAGTTCTTCTTGTTACATATGTATCCATTGTTTCTTGTTCCATGTAAACAGTTGAAATATACTGCCAAAATTGTTCCATGTAAACCGTCTTGACTTGTAGAAAGACGGTATATAAAAATTGTTAAATAAATAAATACTGGTACTAAGGGGCCCTTTTTACTAAAGAGCACTGTGCTCTTGCCCAAGATACACCAATAACGTGCAAATCCAAGGCACATGAGGCCCAGCCATGGCACCACAATAGCGTGGATGCACTTAGATGTCAGTGAGTACACCTGCGCTACTTGCCTATCATGCAGGTAGTGTGCGTGCAATGCCTGCACAGCGCTCACCCTGCCTACTCTCTGCCCTTTGCAACGCTAACACACCATGGGCAGTTAGCACTAACGTGCATGCTAGCTGTCAATGAAGGTCAAATGTGCGCCATTACCGCATGCCAGAACCTTGCTGACAACTAGCAGCCTTTAGTTCAGCGGTTCTCAACCTTTTTTATACCGCGACCCCTTTTACCATTGGTCAACTTGTGACGACCCCCAATGATAAAATTAAATGTGTCTTTCTTCCTTTACCGTTAACGCATTGTCGCTGTAATCATTTATTGAATTATTAACATATTATAGGCCTTTGTATATGTTTTTATTTATAAAAGTTACTTATTTAAACCACAATAACTAATCACAATAACAAGAAACAATTTGATTTCAAAATTATTATGATTTTGTAGTCAACGGTTTTAGTATGCTTTATTATTAGACAAAGGGCAATGGTGTGAGCTTTCTTAGCTTTGGCGATTCTGAGAGCCACCATTTATGAAGCTTCAACAGCGGCTATGTTTTGCTGGTGGAACTTTCTGCCAATATCAAGTCTGCTTTTCTTGATTCCATCAGCTTTATTCTTAAAATACCAAATATCCTTGCCTACAAAGGTGGGATGCTTACTGTCAAAATGCCGTTTCAGTTTGTTTGGCTTCATGGATTCCGCTGATAGAACTTCGTTACAAATAATGCATTGTGGTTTCTCAATTCCTGCTGCAAATATGGAGGTGAAACCATACCTTAAAAAGTCATTGCAATATTTTATTTTCTTGGTATTCTTCTCTCTGTCATTCATTCGCTGGTGTTATATAATATTACATAGAAATTTTAATTTTAGTAGGACCCATGTCCACCATTACAAAACCGGAAGTGATCTAAATAACGTCTCGAGGTGCATAATTTCTGGCGAACAGGTAAAAGTAATTAATGATAGCCTAAGTAATATATAAATTGATTAAATTCAAAGTATTTGGCATTTTAGGCTTTGCGATCAAATTAGAACAATAAATTAGAAAAGAAATAATAATTCCCGGGATTTGTCAGGCGACCTCTGGTAAATCCTGAGGAGACCCCTATGGGGGTCCCAACCCACAGGTTAAGAACCACTGCTTTAGTAAAAGGGTCCCTGAAAGTCCTGCCACAGCCGAATGAGTCACAATCCAACATGCTTTATGGAAAAAGTGCTAAAAAATTATAGAAAGAAAAAAGAAAATAGCAATTCAACCATGAGACAAACGCTGCTCATAGACAAAGCAGTTGGTAAAGAGGACTGGACCATACTATAACCACAAAATGCTGTTAAAAGAAAAAGCAGTTTGAAATCTACACAGGGAGACACATCATATACTGAAACAATTACGCCAAATGGGACCAACATCCCTGACTGAAAACATTTAAGAGTAGGGAACTTATCAGCAACACAAACTTAATAAAAAAAAAGAAAAGGAAACCTGCTACTAATTATAATTAAAGAAACAGATGCACAAAAAATGCATGAATAATATTCTTCTCAAAATGTTTATTTATTTAACAGATTTTTTATACTGCTTTCTCATTTCAGTCAAAGCAGTTTACATTGTAACTTAAACTTGGTAATGTACATTAAACAGGGACATTGATGGATTTTTCTGAGGCAATAGAGGGTTAAGTGACTTGCCCAAGGTCACAAGAAGTGTTAGTGAAAATCAAATCCTGGTCTCTTGGTTTTCAAGCCAGTGCTCTAACCGTTAGACTACTCCTCTACTCAGTTAAATATTGTTTTTAATTGTCCAAAAAAAGGCTCACTCACATGTGTAGAACACAGCAATCTCAAGCAGCAGTAATGTTTCTGCAAAGATCAAGAAACGCTAAGCATGCTAACTGCACTTAAATGTTAAAAATGCCAAATGACCAATAGCACAATACCTACAAATAAAATACTAAAAAATAACAAAGAAAATTAATTGTGGGACAGTGCTTAAATAATTGTGTCAATAGCTGCTCACAGAAATAATATAAACCATTGTAAAGGGAACCTAATCTTTAAAAATATATATATTTTACTAACTGCAATTTGGAGTGGAGGAGTAGTCTAGTGGTTAGACTGCTTAGTACCTAGAAGATCAAGGGTTCAATTCCCACTGGCATTCCTTGTGACCTTGGGCAAGTCACTTTACCTTCCGATGTGCCCAAAGAAAAGATCCGTTATCTAACTTAAGACCATATGAGTTCATCCACTATATCATACTAACAAAATAACTGATAAGCTCATGTCTTTACTCCTAAATGTCTATGCAATTAAACAAACATAATTTTTGTTGGAGCTTGTGCCTTGAAGGAAACTCCTTCTCGTAGCACTATTCTCCTTTTTAATAATTTTAAAAGGAACTAAACCCTTACCACGACCCAAGGGATAACAATAATGTCCCCTAGGAAAAAATGTAACATACAAATGAAATAATGTGCGATATTTGTGATGTAGAAACAAGACTACTTATCTCCGTATATCAAAGTGCTGGTATCGATGTCTTCCAAACCTCACTAGAGCATCTAGCTCATCACGGCCATTCGAATCCCATGTAAAAAGTAAAAAGGCTTTTTCAATGTGAACCTGATCTGTCATGGCCTCTCCATGGAACAATTCATCTCTAACCAGCCTGATTTCCGTGTAGAGAAATGATAACAATTTCTTCAAACACTCAGTAAAGTGTCAGGCTCGTGACGATAATTCATTCCCGTGTCCATTCTGTTAAATGAAACTCCCGGCCCTTCTTCAAAACCTCTTACGTGCTGAGAAGTCATAAGTTAAACCCCTCCTTATATGCTGTCGTTGAATCATGTGGTGTCCTTTCTTTCCAGGGCTTCGGCTGTCAATCTCATACTCCTCCCACTAGAATCATAACACACTCCACCACTCCTGTGAAAGATTCTACCCCCCAGGTGTCACTGATTGTAATCTGTAAATCCATTGCTGTTCACAATATTGCAGACGGAAAGTGCGATCACCGCCCCGAGTTGTTTCTAAAATATGATCTATCACTCGCCACCGCAGATCTTGAAAGGAATGCTGCTTTTCCACGCAGTGGAGAGCTACTGGTGCTGTGGTCACTTTCATATTTATGCGTGATCTACGTTCCTGTACACTGCATGGAAAAGCAGCATTCCTTTCAAGATCTGCGGTGGCGAGTGATAGATCATATAAGGAGGGGTTTAACTTATGATGCCTCAGCACGTAAGAGGTTTTGAAGAAGGGCCGGGAGTTTCAACGGCCAGAAACAGTGTTGTGTCAACTATACCGACTATATTGACTTCAAAGAGCGTTCTTTTGGAAGTTCTCAGATGCTTTGATTGCGATTTAAATAGATGTGAAGATGGCTGGAGGAATTCATTTAACAGAATGGACACGGGAATGAATTATCGTCACGAGCCTGACACTTTACTGAGCGTTTGAAGAAATTGTTATCATTTCTCTACACGGAAATCAGGCTGGTTAGAGATGAATTGTTCCATGGAGAGGCCATGACAGATCGGTTCACACTGAAAAAGCCTTTTTACTTTTTACATGGGATTCGCATTACCGTGATGAGCTAGATGCTCTAGTGAGGTTTGGAAGACATCGATACCAGCACTTTGATATACGGAGATAAGTAGTCTGGTTTCTACATCATAAATATCGCACATTATTTCATTTGTATGTTACACTTTTTCCTAGGGGACATTATTGTTATCCCTTGGGTCGTGGTAAGGGTTTAGTTCCTTTTAAAATTATTAAAAAGGAGAATAGTGCTACGAGAAGGAGTTTCCTTCAAGGCACAAGCTCCAACAAAAATTATGTTTGTTTAATTGCATACATAAAAAAACAGGTACTACCCCAATCAATATGACCCAAAAACAAACAAAACCAAAACAATCAATATGCACAAAAAATCTATGCTCAAAAAATATATATCTAAACAAAACAAGCTCAGGACTAGCCAATTACTGATATAGGAGGGGAAAAGACCTCAGTATCCCCCCGCACAAAAGTGACAGGAGTCAAGTCTGTCGACAGACGCCGAAACGTCTAAGAAGACTGAACAGACTGAAAATTACATCAACGGTCATAAAAAAACCTCCAACCAGCAGGCTTCCGAGCACAGAAATGCTAACGTCACACAACATCAAACAAAAAGCTCCGGACACTTATCTTTAGATGATTACAGTCACTTGAGAATAATGATGATGAAAAAAAGCAATTGTGAGGATGTTGAATCCAACCACGATGAGCTGAAGACCACGTCGAAGTATGCGTATACAATGGTGTACTTCAGATGATAAGGAACTCCGACATCAGATGTTTCGCTTTAATGGCTTCTTCAGGGAGCAAAAATTACTCGTCACCGTGCCATCATGTGACTCTATGCAACGAAGCACCGGAGCAAGAAAAGCCTGTATGCTGGTTTTGAGAAATAAAGCATGAAAATGCAAAAGATAGCAGCCAAACAGACGCAAGTAAGAAAACCGGCTGCTGGCTCACCTTCCTCCTGGGACATCTTACTGTGAGTTCTAGCTGTTTATTTAATTATTTACTGTTTGTCTAACTGTTTGTTTAATTATTTATTGTTTGTTTTAGTGGTGTGCTAGTTCAGCCTTCTCAGCTGTACTTACCTAGCCTCTCTCAACTAACTGGGCTTTGTGTGGTAGCCATTTTGAATTAAATCTCTCTCCCCAGAACCTGCTGTTTGTTAAACTTTTTTCCTGTCCTTGCCTGCCTGAGTGACTCCTCCCCCTCCCCCTGAGGTATTGTGTAGACTTCTTCCTGTTTTCTCCACGTGTGCATAGTCTGTTTTAGTTTGCTTTTCTCTGACCAGAGAAGGGCTGTACTTTTACAGAGCTCTGCTAGTGAGGGGATATTTGCCTCCTGGGACATCTTACTGTGAGTTCTAGCTGTTTATTTAATTATTTACTGTTTGTCTAACTGTTTGTTTAATTATTTATTGTTTGTTTTAGTGGTGTGCTAGTTCAGCCTTCTCAGCTGTACTTACCTTGCCTCTCTCAACTAACTGGGCTTTGTGTGGTAGCCATTTTGAATTAAATCTCTCTCCCCAGAACCTGCTGTTTGTTAAACTTTTTTCCTGTCCTTGCCTGCCTGAGTGACTCCTCCCCCTCCCCCTGAGGTATTGTGTAGCCTTCTTCCTGTTTTCTCCACGTGTGCATAGTCTGTTTTAGTTTGCTTTTCTCTGACCAGAGAAGGGCTGTACTTTTACAGAGCTCTGCTAGTGAGGGGATATTTGCCTCCTGGGACATCTTACTGTGAGTTCTAGCTGTTTATTTAATTATTTACTGTTTGTCTAACTGTTTGTTTAATTATTTATTGTTTGTTTTAGTGGTGTGCTAGTTCAGCCTTCTCAGCTGTACTTACCTTGCCTCTCTCAACTAACTGGGCTTTGTGTGGTACCCCCATCCCCCTGCTGAGGGTTGACAGGGTACCTTGTAACTGCCCTCTTTAATAGGACTTATCTCCCTCCCTCCCTCCCCAGCACCCACCCACCCCTGGGGTAATTGTAGTTTTATAGGTACTTGCACATCTTAGAGGAAAGGGGCTGCTCTCAGGTGCAGCTCTTAATCCAAATCAGTCATACACAGAGGACCTGAGATTAATTAAGCTTCAGGTACACAGGGTGTATTAGGGGTATTAGATACACTTTTATTAGTATAAGCATCTACACCAATCCTTATTATATACCGAATTTAAAAGACCTAAACACAAGCTTTAAACTAAGATGCAGACAGAGGTCCAGCAACGAGATGGGGGTTCTCCAGTCTTTTGCATTGAGTGTCACATGTATGATTTTCTCCCAGTTGGTGAGAGGTCCTACATATGCACTAAGTGCAGGGAGCTCTTTGCTCTCAGGGAACGAGTCCGTTCTCTAGAGGCTAGAGAGCAGACCTGGAAGACATAAGAAAGACAGAGAGGTACATGGACGAGACCTACAGGGATATAGTCCTGAAGTCCCACCTCCAGTCTGGCAGCATCCCTGTTGCCATGGAGGAGAGAGGTCGCGTGACAGGAAAGCATCACCCTGGTGTGGCAGGAAGTGATCCTGTAACTAGGACCTGTCCTCCAGGTGATGTAAAACCCTCTCGCATCGAGGACGTTTCTCCAGGGCCATGTCCCCATGAGGGGAGGGTCAGGACAGCTGTTATAGTTGGTGATTCAATCATTAGGAATGTAGATAGCTGGGTGGCTGGTGGACGTGAGGATCGCCTGGTAACATGCCTGCCTGGTGCGAAGGTAGCAGATCTCACACACCGCCTAGATAGGATCATAGATAGTGCTGGGAGGGAGTCTGCTGTCTTGGTACATGTTGGTACCAATGACATAGGAAAATGTGGTAGGGAAGTTCTGGAGGCTAAATTTAAGCTTTTAGGTAGGAAGTTGAAATCCAGAACTTCCAGGATAGCGTTCTCCGAAATGCTTCCTGTTCCACGTGCAGGACCCAAAAGACAGGCAGAGCTCCGGAGTCTCAATGCGTGGATGAGACAATGGTGCAAGGATGAGGGTTTTGGATTTGTTAGGAACTGGGGAACATTCTGGGGAAAGGGGGGGCTCTTCCGAAGGGATGGGCTTCACCTTAATCAGGATGGGACCAGACTGCTGGCATTAACCTTTAAAAAAGAGATAGAGAAGCTTTTAAACTAGAAAATAGGGGAAAGCCGACAGTCACCCAGGAGCGCATGGTTCGGACAAAGGTATCCTTGAAGGATACTACCAAAAACAGTGAGGTTCCAAAAGGGAGTATAGCAGCCCAAATGCCCTTGAGTAAGGAGCAGACAGAGCATAAAGATTCCCAATTACCCATGCCTACCAATAGCCAGATTAATATTAATAAAATTAATAAAATACAGTCACTAAAATGCTTGTATGCCAATGCTAGAAGTCTAAACAATAAGATGGGAGAATTAGAATATATAGCACTAAATGAGAGGTTAGATATGATTGCACTCTCAGAGACATGGTGGAAGGAGGATAACCAGTGGGACACTGTGATACCTGGATACAAACTATATCGTAATGATAGAGCTGAACAAATTGGTGGAGGGGTTGCGCTCTATGTTAAAGAGGGCATTGAGTCAGAAAGGATTAAAGTTTTGCAGGGAACACAATTTGCTGTAGAATCTCTATGGATTGAAATTCCATTTATGAAAGGGAAGGTGATGGCAGTGGGAGTATACTATCGACCGCCTGGCCAGAATGAACAAATGGATGATGAAATGCTCAAAGAAATCAAGGAAGCTAACAAAAGCCACAACAGAGTAGTAATAATGGGTGATTTCAATTACCCCGGTATCGACTGGGACAGTCTCACAGCAGGACAAGCTAAAGAGATAAAGTTTCTAGATGAAATAAATGACTGCTTCTTGGAGCAGCTGATTCATGAACCGACCAGAGGGGAAGCCATACTGGACCTAGTCCTTAGTGGAACGCCAGATCTGGTGCAAGAAATAAGGGTGTTGGGACCACTTGGCAATAGTGATCATAGTATGATCATGTTTGATTTAATCGGTGGAGGACAGATAGTAAAGGAATCCACAGTACTACCTTTTAACTTTCAAAAGGGAGACTATGATAGAATGAGGAATATAGTTCGGAAAAAACTAAAAGGAGCGGTTCCAAAGGTTAAAGACTTACAGCAAGCTTGGGTGTTATTTAAAAATACTATCCTCGAAGCCCAGACCAGCTGTATTCCACGCATTAGGAAAAGTGGAAGAAAGTCCAAAAAACTGCCAGCATGGTTTAAAGGTGAGGTCAGAGAGGCTGTTGCTGCCAAAAGAGCAACCTTCAGGACATGGAAAAAAGAGCCAAATGATGAAAACTGGAAACAACACAAGCACTGGCAAGTTAAATGCAAAGCATTGATAAGGCAGGCAAAGTGGGAATTTGAGAAGAAACTTGCTACGGAAGCAAAAACACGAAATAAAGACTTTTTCAAGTACATTCGTAGCAAAAGGCCTGTGAGAGAGTCAATTGGACCATTAGATGATAGAGGGGTAAAAGGGGCAGTAAGAGGGGACAAGGCTATAGCAGAGAGACTGAATGAATTCTTTGCTTCGGTCTTTACTAAGGAAGATGTAGGGATGTTACCCAAGACTGAAGTGGTATTTAAAGGTGATACTGCAGAGGAATTGAGAGAAATATCGCTACACCGGGAAGATATATTACAACTATTTGATAAACTGAATAGTAACAAATCACCTGGACCGGATGGTATACATCCCAGAGTGTTGAAAGAACTGAAATATGAGATTGCAGACCTGCTATTGGTAATCTGTGAACTTTCATTAAAATCATCTGTAATACCTGAAGATTGGAGGGTCGCCAACGTAACACCAATTTTTAAAAAGGGTTCCAGGGGTGACCCGGGAAATTACAGACCGGTGAGCCTGACGTCAGTACCAGGGAAAATGGTAGAAACCATCATAAAGAACAAAATTACACAGCATGCAGATAGTCATGGCCTAATGGGAGACAGCCAACATGGCTTTAGACAAGGAAGATCTTGTCTTACTAATCTGATCTGTTTTTTTGAAGGTGTGCATAAACAGGTAGACAAAGGTGAGTCGGTTGATATAGTGTATCTGGACTTTCAGAAAGCTTTTGACAAGGTCCCCCATCAGAGACTTTTGGCAAAGCTAAAAAGTCATGGGATAGGAGGCAGTGTACTATTGTGGATCGGGAACTGGTTTAAAGATAGAAAGCAGAGGGTAGGGCTAAATGGCCAATATTCCCAATGGAAAAAGGTGAATAGTGGAGTACCCCAGGGATCTGTACTGGGTCCCCTACTTTTTGACATATTCATAAATGACCTGGAAAAAGGAATAACTAGTGAGGTTATCAAATTTGCAGATGACACAAAACTGTTTAAAGTTGTTAAAACCCAAGAGGATTGTGGAAAACTGCAGGAGGATCTGGATAAATTGGAAGACTGGGCATCCAAATGGCAGATGAAATTTAATGTGGACAAGTGCAAAGTTATGCACCTAGGAAAGAACAACCCACACTATAGTTACACGATGCAAGGCTCCACATTAGAAACCACCACCCAGGAAAAAGATTTAGGAGTCATCGTGGATAACATGTTAAAACCCTCCGCCCAGTGTGCAGCGGCGGCCAAGAAAGCCAATAGAATGCTAGGTATCATAAGGAAAGGGATGGAGAATAAAACAAAGGATATTATAATGCCTCTGTATCGCTCCATGGTACGACCGCACCTTGAATATTGTGTGCAATTCTGGTCACCGTATCTTAAAAAGGACATAGAGTTATTAGAAAAAGTACAGAGAAGAGCCACCAAATTGGTGAAGGGGATGGAAGGCTACTCCTATGAAGAGAGGCTAAAAAGGTTAGGGCTCTTTAACCTGGAAAAGAGACGGCTGAGGGGAGATATGATAGAGGTCTATAAATTAATGAATGGAGTGGAACGGATAAACGTGGATCAATTGTTTACGCTATCAGAATATAGAAGGACTAGGGGACATGTAATGAAGCTACAGGGTAAACTATTTAAGACAAATAAGAGAAAATATTTCTTCACTCAACGTGTAATCAAACTCTGGAATCTGTTACCGGAGGATGTAGTAAGGGCTGTTAGTATAGCTGGGTTTAAAAAAGGTTTGGACAAGTTCCTGGAGGAAAGGTCCATAAACCACTATTAAAAAGGGACCCAGGATATCAATGCTTGACCTAGTACAAGCACTGCAGAACCTGTGTCTTTTGGGGAAACTGCTAGGTACGTATGACCTAGATTGGCCACTGTTGGAAACAGGATACTGGGCTTGATGGACCTCGGTCTGACCCAGTATGGCATTTCTTATGTTCTTATGTTCTTATGATAAGACAGTTCAAACAACCAACTATAACCTTATATGTAATGACTTAAGTAAACCTTTAAAGGTTATGGATTTTACCTTAATAACTTGTCTCCTAACTCCCCTCCCTTTCCCTCTGCCCACCAGCCCCAAGTCTCACCCTCTGCTGGAGCTCTGGACTGGTGGCTGCTTGTGTAAGGACAGGTTTTGTAGATTTGTCCAATCGCTGAGGCTGTAGCCTTGGCTCTGCCTCCTGCAAGCTCTCCTCCAATCCGGAGAGGGTTTTGCACATCTGTCTACTCTGATCCGCCGCTGTAGCTCCCTTTGGAGCTGATTCTCTGTCGCTGTACACTTCCAGGCCTTGTGGCTCCTGGATTCTCTGCCACTACAGCTCTCTCAAGCTGATCTGCTACTGGACTCCCAAGCCTGGATTTAGGCCCTCCGTTGTCATTTCCACTTCTGGGTTGGGAGGAGATCATCTGCACCCATCTTCACTCCTACCCCCACTGGGTCTATAAGAGGTTCTCTGCTGGCATCTCTCTTCTCAGATGAGGTTTAAGTTCTTTTAGATAAAGAGGCCTAATGCCTCTAAGTCACAGATAACTGTTCTCCAAGCTGTTTTCTGCACAGGGCTGCTGGTGCCAATATGAAGTGATACTATTTCTCTTAGAATGAGCAATTTCCACTGACCCCAGTATTTATTTTTCCACCTTCTGTCTGATATGTGCATTTTATTCCCTTATACCAGGCATGTCCAACAGGTAGATCGCAGAGGGGTCAGAGGTAGATCACCAGCCCCACTTGCTCCATCTCTCCAGCAGCTTGCCCTGTCACTAGGAGAGAGCTCGTGCCGGCAGGTCGTCTGCTGAGGGCTTGCTGCTGCTGTTGATCCTTTGCCTGTCTTTTTTCCCTGCCTGCGGGAATCTTGCCTGCGAGTGTATTGGGGGAGCTTGTTGTTTTCATGCCAATAGTTTGTGGGTACCCCAGGGGGCCGCCACCCATGCCCCGCGATGAAACGCCACAGGTCCTGGGTCATACCTGGTCTCCTGCCTCTCAGAATCACCCATACCTGCCCCTGCCCCAGCCCCAACACCCCTTAGAAGTGTGTTATATACCGGGCAATATCCATTCGCCTGGGCTTTACCTGAATACACTTACCGTATTAGTTGTGTTGTGTGCTGGTCGTTGGTCGCTTTATAGTTCATTTTCATTAAACATTTTCAGACAGACACAACAAAGTGGCAAGAATTTGGTGAATTTGGCGGGCTTTTCCAATTTTGTTCTAACTTGCCTATGCCTTGCCTTCAAATTGGTTCGAACCACCATGACTTTTGCTTGTCTCTGCAATTTTAATTTTGCCTAGCCTTTGCGTTGATTCTACACTGTGTGCAGAATTTATTAAATCGCGTATGGTGATATTTGAACTTGTTTGGCGGTATTTGATTTTATCTGGTTTGCTGGACAGGTGTTTGACTTTTTTTGATGATTATTTGGTGGTATTTGATTATTGGTGCCAGTATGATGAATTCTTATTTTTACTTTCAGAACTGCATGTGTGGTTTTGGCATCTCCAGTCCTTGTATTGCACATCATCCAGAGGTCTTCAGTTCCTGTTGATCTTTAATATTTTGGGACCGTGACAGTTTTGGACCAGATTCAGCCAGTGTTTATACTAACTTAGCAGATTTGGCCTTCTTACATCCAGCCACCCCAGTATAATGAAGATGAGTGTTCCAAAGAAGAGCAAAACCTACCACTTTCATGATGAATGGGAAATGGACTACTTCTTCATCATGGTGAAACACAAGTGTTGTTGTCTAATTTGTAACGCTCCAGTATCCTTGCCCAAAAAGTGTAATCTGGAACGTCATTATAAGGCTCTACATAGCAATAAGTTTGATGCTGATTTTCCACCCAAAAGTGAAATTTGTAAACTGAAGCTCAAAGAACTTAAATCGAAATTGGCTACTCAGCAACAGTTGATGGCGAAGCCAAGGTCACATTCAGTCAATGCAACCATAGCATCCTTCAAGGACAGCAACCTGATCGCAAAGAAATGCAAACCTTTCACTGAAGGGGAATTTGTTAAAGATTGTTTTCTTGAAGCAGCTGACAATCTTTTTGAAGGATTTAAAAATAAGAAAGAGATCATAGCTGCTATTCAAAGATGTACAATTGTCAAGAAACACCGTCGTGCAGCGAATAGAAAAGATGTGTTGAGACACAACTGAACAATTGTTGGAGGATGTTTCAAATTGTGTTGCTTTCTCACTCCAACTAGATGAATCAACAGACATAAGAGACATAGCCCAGTTACTAGACTTTATCCAGATGGTTTTTGAAAGCTTCAGTGTTAAAGAAGAACTACTTGGAATGATTTCTTTAAAAGGGAGAACTACTGGTCAGGAAATATTCAGTTCTTTCCATTCTTTTGTGACAAAGTGTAATCTTCCATTGCATAGACTTGTTTCCATCACTACTGATGGAGCAACAGCAATGACAGGTGAGGTTAGTGGTTTCATAGCCCTCTGTAGACAGCATGACGACTTCCCAGATTTCCTTTCTTATCACTGCATCATTCACCAGCAAGTTTTGGCAAGCAAGAGACTCAATACAAAGCCTGTCATGGACATCACTTTCAAAATTGTAAATTCAGTTCGTGGATGATCACTTCAAAGATGGCTTTTCAATCTTACTCTTGATAACGGGGCAACGGAAATCATTTTGCACACAGATGTAAGGTGGCTAAGTAGGCACAAATTTCTGCAAAGATTTTGTGATTTGCTGAATGAAATAAGACATTTTTTGAAGGAGAGGGGAGATGACCAAGTAGAGTTGGAAGATGAGTGGTTATGTGATCTGGCATTTCTCGCTGACTTTACAGGCGAACTAAGTGATATGAACCTTGAACTACAAAGTAAAAACAAATGCATTGGCAAGATGTTGAGTACAGTTTCATCCTACAAGAGCAAATTTGAGCTAATGATGACTGACATTGCAAACAACAATTTTGATCATTTTCCTAATACACAGGACCATCTGGGACAATATCCAAATTTTGTTTTTCAGAACAAGAAGTATGTGACAGAAATCTGTTCCATTATCCAGGAATTTGAAAATAGATTCTGTGACTTCCAAAAAATTGGAACAGTTGTGGAGTACTTGTCATACCCATTCAAAGTAGATGTGGACATTAAAGAAACTGCAGCTGCTATCAGTAAAAATGACTCATTGAACAAGCCATCTCTTGAAAACGAAATGTTAACCCTTAAAAATGTCATTTTTCTCAAGACCCGTGCTGAGCAAGAATCGTTTTGGAAGCTAGTGCCTAGAGAAATATTTCCCAACTTAAGGAAGATGCAGTGAAGCTGTACACTCCTGTTTCGGTTCAACTTATTTGTGTGAATCTGTGTTTTCCCATCTGAAAATGACAAAGAGTACACAACGTTCCAACATGACAGATGAACATCTCCAGGATTCCCTGAGACTGGCCTCACGCAATATTCACCCAACTTCAAAAAGCTGGTGGATGAAATGCAGGCTCAGACATTTCACTAATGAGCAAGAGCGAAATATTAAAGATTGTGCAAGATCAGCCTGGATTAATACTCAACTTAAATTTAACACAAATTACTCAATAAAAGTTAAAGAAAGTTATTACTCAATAAAACTTTAAGAAAAAATGTACTTTCCATTTCCCCTCGCAGTTCTTACTGGATCTTCGTCTCTCTGTTTTGTTTTTGCTTAATTTGCTTAACAGCTGATCACATCCAAGTAAATGACAGAAGGTTCATTAAAAATAGGAGGGGGGAATTCTCCAACTTTATTGGGTTAAAATTTAATTTGAAACTTAATTTTCATGGTGGTAGATCACCAGCACTTTTGGCCAGAAAAAGTAGATCACGACCTGTTCAAAGTTCGACATGGCTGCCCTATACTATCCCTATAGATTTAAAGTTAAATCTTAATAGAAATAAATGTGAGAAAATATTACCCTTGCTCCTTCAGCACAGGCAGTGATTTGTATATTCCCCCTAAATGTTTACTTTCCAGCTCTGCTAGTCCAGTGACTGTTACTGCAGGCTGCTGTTTTAATGTTGCCCCACATCTGACCTATTCAGCAGCATACAGTGACCATCTGGGACACTACATTAATCAGCACACTCTGAAAAGCTTACCTTTAGGGGGGTTTCACTCTCCCCTCCCTAAATCACTTGTTTCCCACAAGATAGTATGGTTTTCTTCTTTTACTTCAACTTCCTTCTTTAGATACCATTAAGTATCAAAGCATGTGAACAATCAATCCGCTCACCTCTGCACCAGTTCTTCAACACCACTATACCTCTAGTATCCATATTTACAATTTGCCAGTCTTGTTCACAGTACAAAAACTTAATTTCAAAATCCCAGCGGTGTCTCCAAAATTTTATGTAGTGCCCCCTTGGGTGCGCTTCTGGTTCTGGGACTGGCCTGGCCCTCGAGGGTGGGCTTCATTGGTCCTCGTCTGTTTGGTGCCTGCTGCCTTCACCTGAGGAAGAAAGGTGTTAGTGGATAGATTTCCCGCCTTTCACTCCAGGAAACCTCTTAAAAAAAAACAAACAAACCCACTGCTGTGAACAAGGCTGGTTTAAATAGAATTTACAATTTAGTTACAAAATATAGATATCAAGGATTGTGATAAAATAATGTAGTGTGTACAACCTGTAGTATGATAAGTGGTTCAAGCAGATAAGGTGAAATAGCATTACAGGATAAGAGATAAGGCAGTTCAAACAATCAACTATAACCTTATATGTAATGACTTAAGTAAACCTTTAAAGATTATGTATCTAACCTTAATAACCTGTCTCCTAACTCCTCTCCCTTTCCCTTTGCCCACCAGCCCCAAGTCTGCTTGTTAAAGAAGAGGTTTTGTAGATCTGTGCAGTCGCTGAGGCTGTAGCCTTGACTCTGCCTCCTCCAATCCAGAGAGGGTTTTGCACATCTCTCTATTCTGGAACAACTGTTGCAGCTTTCCCTTGAGCTGTGATATGCCACTGGACCTCCCTGGGTCTTGTGGATCCTCGTCCGGAATGGACTCTCTTTTGCTGTGGCTCCCTCTGGAGCTGATTCTCTGCCGCTGTAACTTCTCTTGAGCTGTTCTGCCACTGGGCCCTTCTGGGCCTTGTGGCTCCTGGATTCTCTGCCGCTGCAGCTCTCTCTTGAGCTGAAATCATCACTGGACTCCCAAGCCTGTATTAGGCTTTCCGTTGCAATCTCCACTTCTGGGTTGGGAGGGAGATCATCCGCACCCATCTTCACTCCTACCCCCGACTGGGTCTGTAGGAGCCTCTCTATTGGCATCTTCACTCAAAGCTTATATAGGCTCCCAGGAGACTTTCCAGCGCCATCTTCAGGACAGGGGGTGTTCTCTCCTCCTCTCTCACATGAGGGTTAAGCTCTTTTAGATAAAGAGGCATGACACCTCTAAATCACAGGTAACTCTTCATGGTATGCACAAAATTAACCCATTTGCAGACATTGCCCCCTGAAGAGAAAAAGATATGAGGATTCATATAGGTTAGAAATGAAGGAATGAGTAAAAATCTGCAAGCACCCACGGGAAAGGAAGAAACAGAATTTGCAAAACAAGAGAGAAATTTTTTTTTCAAATGCACAAATACAGTGTGAAATATAGCATTACTCCAGGAACCCTTTGTCCATCAAGAATGGACACATGAACAGTTAAGGAGAGGTGAACTGAAACCAAAGGATGAGAGATTGATAGCTGCAGCCCAGGATAGCGGATTATGGACAAGATGGTTTACAGTGAGCATTGAAAAAACTGGCAAAACAGACAGATGTAGACTTTGTAAGAGCTGGAAACAGTGACTCACCTCATAGCTGGCTGTGAAGTTCTGATGGCGGACAATTTCTATACAGAAAGCACAACTAAGTAGCACACCTTATACATTGGAAACTCTGTAAACACTACAACATCACTGTGCCTGAAAAGCACTGGGATCATGACCCTAAGAGAATTACAGAGAATGAAGAGGTTATGATCACCTGGGATACTTCCATTCCAACCAAGAAAAGGAAGAATGCAAGGAAACTGGACATAATGGTAAAGGAGAAGAATACGAGAACAGCATTGATTATAGAGATGTCACTCCCAAGCGATTATTCTGTGAATCGCGTTGAGAGAGAGAAAATCTTCACGTACCAAGAAATGCAATCCAAGGCCAAGAGAATGTGGCAGAAAGATACAGCATTATTTCCCATCATTTTGGGTTCCAAAGGCTTGATTAAGAGGAATTTCCAAGCACACCTTGATAAATTACATCTTACGAACCCCAGAGGGAGGCTTTCTTTGGTACAATGCAAGTACTACACCGAGCATTAGCAGTAAATTGGAGAGACTGAGATCATACTCCACATATCTTGCACAACTAACCCATTTGGAGAAACTGTCCCATTAAAAAGACTTACTCAGAGAGAGGTGGTTGAAATTGTCACTGGAGTCCAACTGCAGTGTCTAAAGGAAGATGACGTCTCCTATCCACTGATTGGAACCCGGGATTTGCAGATTCCAACAAGCAGACATGGGAGAATCCCATTCCCCTAGATACTGCCTTAAGCGGTGGAGGGCAGAGACAAAAGAAGTCCCTCATCTGTGATGGACACAGATTGTGTCTTCTCTGAATTTTCCAGGTTGTGAATGCTGGACTGTGACTTGTGATTTATGCATTTCAATTTAAGGACTGTATAACCATGCTCTACTTTGCACTGGATATATATGAGGATCACCTACACTGCCTGTACCGATTTTCCTAATTGTATCGAGTTTCCAGTAAAGGTTTCATTTTTGAAAAATCCCAAACAGGCCAGTGCTATAGTTCTTCTAGTGGACTACAACTTGTCCTGACAACCTCAGAAGCATGGAGGCCTATTCACGTCCAACCCCTTATGCAACCGGGCAGAATCGGGGTGTACAGAGGTAGACCTGATTCTGTTCCCGCAGAATTGGGTCTACCAGCCTGGACATGCAGGCCAGCCCCAATTCTGAACGGCTGAATGCCCAGCCGCATACCCGACTAACTCAGCCTGGCTCCATAATGGAACCGCAATGCCATGGTGTCCCATCACCATGGCACCACAGCTCTATTACAGAGCCGTGAATGCCGCCCGCTGCCAAGATTGTACTTTCCCTGCAGCCAGATCCCCGATCCGGCCTCCCATGGCCAGGGTCTGGCTGCGAGGAACCACCTCCTCCTCACCTCCTGGTTCTGCCCCTGTTGACCGCCACTTCAACCCCACGTCCAGGGGGATTTATTCCTCCTCTGAGGTGGAATAAGTCCCCCATCTAACCAACATACGCTGGACTTATAGGGCCGACCTCAGAATTGACCCTGTACGTCCAGGTGATGGCCCGCCCACACACTGCCCTTGCTTCACCTTCCACCAACTCCCTTCTAGGGCTCCCCGTACAACTCTACTGTTCATACAGGGAGTCTTGCACGGGGATGGCAAGGGGGACGAATAGCGGGCATGTACTTCCAGGCAGGGCATACATCCCTCTATTCATGGCTCGGAATAGACTCCTTAGGACCCAATTCTGTGCCATGAATAGCAGAGATGGAAGTCCTAACAGGATGTCCATCCCTGCTATTCACACCTTAACCCACCAGCATCTAATCTCCCTGCTGGTTGTGCAGGGAAGTTAGACGGGGGCGGCTCAGGGGCAGAATCTGGGCAGTTGGTGGGCAAGTCGCCAGCCCTCGAAGTAGAGGGCCATTTCTAATGTCCGCCCAGTAAGTCTAGGGCCGGCGACTTGTGCGGGGAAGTTATTCCATCTCCAAGGTGGAATAACTTCCCTTGACTTTTTTTTTAGGGCCCGGGGCACGGATGTGGCGGGGGGGGGGGGGGAGGGGGACCTGAAGAAATTCCCCGCAACCTGACCCTGGCCTTAGGATCCAGATTGGGAGTCGGGCTGCGGGGAAATCTCCTTTGAAGTCCAGCGGCCAGCCACAGCTCCATTTAAAAGCCCTGACTAAATTAGTCAGGCTTTTCCTGTATGTGCAGGCCTGGCTGAATCTCCCTATGGGTTCAGAATCGTGATCCCCCCTCTGTACGTCTGGTCAAACCGGACGTTCAAAGGGGGTGGTCGTCTGGGATGGAATGAGCCTGCTAGTGTCCAAAAGATTGTCTTTCTCTCCATTCATGAAGAATCCTAGAAAGCATGGAGGGCAACCAGTGTGTCCCACCTACCCCATGTGAGGTAGAAAAGAGCTGCATCAAATGCACACTGAGAGGAGGGTGACAAGGTGTGTAAAGTGTAGTCGTGACCCTCAGTGGTGAGTATGTTGACTGCCTCTGCCCACCCCCCTCTCAGCTCTGCTCCCTTCCACAGCCCAGAGGGGGAGCACTGCTAGATACCATTTAAAGTCAAAGTTGAACAGAATGGGGCCACTCTGGCCTTATAGCCTACACTGAGCAACAGATTCCCCCATTCCTGAGGGACTAAAGATATTAATGGGGGGGGGGGGTAAGAAAGATACAGAGGCGCAGAGAGTGGAGACTGAAGGGGACAAGTCTCAGGAGTGGTGATGGTGGCAAGCAGCTGGAATGGAGATGAAGGTTTACAAGCACAGGAGCCAACTTTCCTTAAAACTGACTTCTCTCCAAGCTCAAATCGTAAAAGTAGTTTGAATGGCCTGTCTGACAGCTGCATCTGTTTTTAGATGAAGGGGCTATGCATTCAGTGATTCTAGCATAAATATTTTTGGCTTTGGACTATTGAACTCCCATATGTGGTATTTGCTGTGGAGGTGGCACATGGTCCAAAATGCAATGGCATGTGTCTTGTTTGGTCGAGGAAGAAAAGACTCGGAAACTGATGTTTAACATAAGTTTCATTGGCTCCCATCCGTGAAAGGTATATTTTTAAAATGCTTTCATTAACCTTTAGAATTTTGAGGGAGGGAAGTCCAGTCTATTTGCAAGGCCTATTCAAGTGGTATCAGCCCTGTAGCCCTTTGAGGCTGAGCCAGGGGCATTTACTGGTAATTCCTGAGTTCTGCCGGGTGCGACAGCATAAATGGAGGAACAGAGCTTTTAAGATAGCGGCACTTACCTGATGGAATAAGCTCTCCTGTACTTTAAGACAAGAGCAGGATTGGCGGACTTTTCAGAAAAAAATTAAAGACCTTTTTGTTCCCCCGATTAATTTGGTAGCATTTGAGGGTGACTTGGGGACAGGGGTTGTTGGGGAGGTAGTTGGTTGGTACAATTGGTTTTGGTAGTTTGTTGTTGTGGTTGTGTTGTTAAGTGCCTTTGAGTTTGTGTCGATATATGGTGGCCCTCTGGATAGTAGTCCTAAACTGGCATCCATAGCTGCTGTTTTTGTATCCATCCATCTCATTGCTGGCCTTCCTCTTTTGCGTTGACCTTCTACCTTGCCAAGCATGATGTCTTTCTCTAATGATCTCTCTCTTCGCATGATGTGTCCAAAGTATGAAATTTGAAGTCTTGTATCTGAGCTTCTAAAGAAAGCTTAGGTTTGATCTCCTCTAGTACTGACTGGTTTGTTCTTCGGGCAGTCCATGGTATACACAGTATTCATCATCAGCGCCATAATTCGAAGGCATCAATTTTCTTCCTGTCTATCTTTTTCATTATCCAACTTTCGCATCCATATGATGTTATTGAAAATACCATGGCTTGAACGAGTCAAATCTTTGTATGGAGAGAGACATCTCTGCTCTTGAGAATCTTGTCTAGGTCCTTCATAGCCATTCTGCCAAGAACAATGTGTCATCTGATTTCTTGACTGCTTGTTCCTTCTTTATTGATAGTTGATCCAAGTAAGTTAAAGTTATCCACTATTTCAATCTCTTCTCCATCAACAATGAACTTACTGATTTGACCATTTGTCAGGATCTTTGTCCTCTTTACATTAACGTGCAGGCCCATTTTAAGGCTATCGTTCTTGCAGAATTCTATCAGTCTTCCTCCAGCTTAATTTCTGTAGCCATGTCCATATTTTCCAACTATTTTGTCGTCTTCTTTGTTGCCAACTTTTGTGTTCCAGTCACCCATGACTATCGGGATATCCTGTTTGCATGTTCTGTAGATTTCAGCTTAGTATATAAATGTTTTAAATAAAATAAATAAATAAGGGTGCTAAACTCAATAAAGATTACTCTTTCCTGGACACAGTGAAGGAATTTGCCCAATACTGGGGCTTGCTCAAGCACTCACAGTACTGACACTTGTCTTTGAGGTGCTCAGGATACTCTTTTGAACATATACGACTAACCTTAGGGATAGCTCTTGCCAGCAACCCAGGTTATACAGGTCACTTTAGGTGGATGGCACTGATACCTGGCTAAACCCTCCCCTCCTCTCAGAATGCCCAAATTGTCACTTTTTTTTAAACTGGATTCATTTTGTTTGGTGGCTTAACTAAATCTATACATTCAGTGTGTGGGGAGGACGTGGGGGGGAGGGGGTGGCAATCTTAAATGTAAGGTTTGTATGTATAACTCCAAAAGTTGCCCAGACAAATTTCTTGAATTGTGGACAGTGTCATTGCAGAGAATTATAGGAACCTTTTTTCAACTGAATAGAAGCTCAAGAAAGCAATATGACATCAGAAAACTATCTTTGCATTTTAATATCATCTCGGGGGCCTAAAGGCATTATAAATTAATGCATCAAATAATTTACTTGCCATTTTTCTCTTTAGCTGCCAAGAGCTATCATCAATGTGGTGCAAGTATTCTGGATGGAAGGTCTTCGGGATGTCAAGAGTGCATCGCAAGGCTGTCACCTTCAAAAGTAATCCTCTCCATTTCCTAATATCATAACCCTATTTGTTAGCTATAGAATAGTGGACCCTGATATATTGCCTTCCCGACACTTCCACATGCCATCAGACAGGGAGGGTGCACCTGAGTTTCCTGTGCCAGTCAGTTTTCTGCCTTAAGGCCTAGAACCTTTTCTCTCTGCAACAATGTCTTACAAACATCAATATGGGATGGGACAGAACTCTTTATCTCATTGCAGGTTATTTTGCTCCTGTATAGTCCTACCAGATGACAATTCTGCAGATTTATTGGAACTGTTGGTCCAAAATAGTCTCTTCCAGGTATGACTGCCTCCTAACTGTGAGAGACCCAACAGGGTCCATGTGAAAATGAAACAAATAAGCCCCGCCTTCTCTTCTTTCACCATACTGTACTTCTGCTTCCTGCCTCTAACTACAAAAACCTAGCAATGCTCTGACCTTCCCAGCAAACACCACAAACAGATCTTTCCTTTTTTTCTTGGACCCATTTGCAGAAAAAGCTAGAGATGCTGATAGGCTCTGGCCATTATGATGCCAAGAAGGACTTTGCGGTGGTGTTGCAACCATTCCTGAAGAAAGCTCAGCCCCCGAAATACAGCGTGAGTATTAAAGATCGAGAGCCACATGGAGCCACATTTATCTAATAGTGTGGAGGTGTTTTCTATCCGCTAGAGACAAAACTAAGCCTGATCAAAGCATCGCTGTGCTTTAAAGACATATGTAATGCTTTCTTGGGGGTCCTCACTCCCAGGGACTAAGTCTAGTCTTCAACTTCCACTACTTTTTCAGATCTTGATTCTCTGCTGAGAAAGAAGATTTACTTCAGGACCCAGGTGTTTGTATATATGAATCTGATTAAAGGAGTTTTAAATGAAGTCACAGGAATGCTGTCTTGATGCTCCAGTATGGCTTTACTGAAATATTGGTACAGTGATGATGAACAGAAAGGCAGCAGGTGGTCTAGTCTCAGTTATGGCCCACTACGTAAGCAGAAACATGAGAAAAGCAAAATCTGATCTGTGATCCTTTGGAATGTAAATCAGTCATAAGACCTTACTGTAAGATATGTCATACTGGGTCAAACCAAGAGTCTAACAAGCTCAGTATCCTGTTTCCCACAGCGGCCTATCCAGGTCACAAGCATCTGTCAGCAGGGCCGGCCTGTTGGCTTGGCAGCTACCTAGGGTGGCAGACCTCTGAGGGCAGAATGACGCCCATGGAAGTCATGTACTTCAGCACACATGGCCTGCTGCCCCCACCCCCGCCGTGCGCTGAGACGCACTGCCACTGATTCTGGTGGTGATGGCAGCGGACCAAGGCAGGCCATGTGCTTCAGCACACATGGCCTGCCACTTCTGACCCCCCAAATTTGTGCACATGAGGGAAAGGTTGGGACAGCTGTTAAAGTTGGCGATTCAATAATTAGGCATGTAGATAGCTGGGTGGCTGGTGGACATGAAGACTGCCTGATAACATGCTTGCCTGTTGCAAAGGTAGCAGACCTCATGCGCCACCTAAACAAGGTTTTAGATAGTGCTGAGGAGGAGTCTGCTGTCTTGCTACATGTTGGCACCAATGACATAGGACAGTGTGAGAGGGACGTTCTGGAGTCCAAATTTAGGCTTTTAGGTAGGAAGATCAAATCCAGAACTTCCAGGGTAGCGTTCTTTGAAATGCTTCCAGTTCCACGTACAAGACCCAAAAGGTAGGCAGAGCTCCAGAGGTTCATTGCATGGATGAGACGATGGTGCAAAGAAGATGGGTTTGCATTTGTTAGGAACTGGGCAACATTCTGGAGAAGGGGAGGGTCTCTTCCAAAGGAATGGACTCCACCTTAACTGGGATGGAACTAGGCTGCTGGCATTAACCTTTAAAAAGGAGACAGAGCAGCTTTTAAACTAGATAGTAGGGGAAAGCTGACAGTCGCCCAAGAGCACATGGTTCAGAAGGATGTACCCTTGAAAGATACTAGCAAAATGGGGAAGTTAGGACATCTCGACAGAGGTTTCAACAAAGATAAATGTAACCCAGATGTCCTTCAGTACAGAGCCGAAAGATTCCAAATTACACCTATAAACTGATAACCAGATTATGAATAAAATACGTACAACCTCTAAAATGCCTGTATGCAAATGCTAGAAATCTTAAAAAAATAAGATGGGAGAGATAGAATATATAGCACTAAATGAAAAGTTAGATATGATTGGCATCTCAAAGACCTGGTGGAAGGAGGACAACCAATGGGATACTGTGATACCTGGGTACAAACTCTATCCTAATGACAGAGTAGATCAAATTGGTGGAGGGGGTTGCACTCTGTTAGAGAGGGCATTGAGTCACATAGGATTCATGTTTTGCAGGAAACAAAAGACAATGGCAGTGGGGGTGTATTTCCGACCGCCTGGCCAGAATGAATAGATGGATGATGAAATACTAAAAGAAATCAGGGAAGCTAACAAAAGTTACAACACAGTAATAATGGGTAATTTCAATTACCCTGGTATTGACTGGGTCAATGTCACAGCAGCACATGCTAGAGAGCGAAAGTTTCTAGATGAAATAAATGACTGCTTCTTGGAGCAGCTGGTTCATGATCACATTTGATTTAATAAATGGAAGAAGGACGGCAAGGAAATCCACAGTATTATTTATTTATTTATTTATTTTACATTTCTTATATACCGCACTATTTACGATCAGCGCGGTTTACATAAAACAAAACAGAATCCGACAATGAACAAGAGTCAGGTCATTACAATGAACAGGAGCAATCAACTTGGATAACGGGGGATAACAGTACTCCCTTTTAACTTTCAAAAGGGAGATTATGATAAAATGAAGAAAATATTTAAGAAAAAACTAAAAGGAGCAGATGCAAAGGTTAAAGATTTACATCAAGCATGGGCATTGTTCAAAAGTACTATCTTGGAAGCCCAGCCTAGATGTATTCCACATTTTATGAAAAGTGAAAGGAAGGCCAAAAAACTGCCAGCATGGTTTAAAGGTGAGGTCAGAGAGGCTGCTGTTGCCAAAAAAAGCATCCTTTAGGAAATGGAAAAAGGAGCCTAATGACGAGCACTGGAAACAACATAAGCCATTGGCAAGTTAGATGCAAGGCATTGATAAGGCAGGACAAGAGAGAATTTGAAAAGAAGATTTCCATGGAAGCAAAAACCCATAATAAAAACCTTTTCAAGTACATTCATAGCAAAAAACCTGTGAGAGAGTCAGTTGGACCATTGGGTGATTTAGGAGTAAAAGGGGCGCTAAGGGAGGACAAGGCCATAGTGGAGATACTGAAGAATTCTTTGCTTTGATCTTTACTGAAGAACATGTAGGGAAGTTACCTGTGACTGACATGGTATATAAAGATGATGTAGTGAAAGAATTGAAAAAATTATCAATAAACCGGGAGGAAGAATTAGAATGTTTTGATAAACTGAAGAGTAGCAAATCACCTGGACCGGATGATGTATATCCAAGGGTACTGAAAGAACAGAAATATGAGATTGCAGACCTACTATTAGTAATTTGGGAACAATCATTAAAATCATCTGTAGTACCTAAGAATTGGAGTGTGGGGTGATTTGGGAAACTACAGACCAGTGAGCCTGACATCAGTACCGGGCAGAATAGTAGAAACCATTATAAAGATTAAAATTATTGCCATGGTTTAATAGGAGAAAGCCAACATGGATTTAGCCAAGGAAAGTCTTGTTTTACTAATCTGTTATATTTTTTGAAGGTGTGAATAAACAGGTGAGTTGGTTGATATAGTGTATTTGGATTTTCAGAAAGCCTTTGACAAGATCCCTCATGAGAGACTCTTGGTGAAATTAAAAAGTCATGGGATTGGAGGCAGTGTATTATTGTGGATCAGGAACTGGTTAAAAGATAGAAAGCAGAGAGTAGGGCTAAATGGGCCATTTTCTCAATGGAGAAAGATGAATAGTGGAGAGTACCCCAGGGATCTGTGCTTGGCCCATTGCTTTTTAACATATTCATAAATGACCTGGAAATAGGAATGAGTGAGGTGATCAAATCTGCAGATGACACAAAATTATTCAAAGTTGTTAAAAATTGCAAGAGGTCCTTGAAGAACTGGAAGACTGAACATTTTTTTCTTTCTTTTCTTTTTCTTCCAAATGAGAAATGAAATTCACTGTGAACAAGTGCAACGTTATGCACCTAGGAAAGAATACCCAAACTATGGCTGCAAGTTACAAAGTACCACCTTAGGAACCACTATCCAGGAAAAAGATATAGACGTCATCATGGATAATACATTGAAACCCTCAGCCCACTGTGCAGTGGCAGCCAAGAAAGCAAATAGAATGCTAGGAATCATAAGGAAAGGAATGGAGAATAAAACAAAGGATATTATAATGCCTCTGTATCGTTCCATGGTGTGACCACACTTTGAATATTATGTGCAATTCTGGTCGCCATATCCTAAAAAGGGTGTAGCCTAATTAGAAAAGGTACTAAGAAGAGCGACAAAAATGGTAAAGGGGGTGGAAGATTGCCCCTATGAGGAGAGGCCTAAAAGGTTGAGACTATTCAACTTGAAAAAGAGACGGCTGAGGGGGGATATGATAGAGGTCTATAAATTAATGAATGTAGTGGAACTGATAAACGTAGATCGGTTGTTTACATCATCAAAAAGTAGAAAGACTAGAGGACACACAATGAAGCTACAATGCAAAACCCATTTAAGACTAATAAGAGAGAATAATTTTTTACTCAACACGTAATCAAGCTTTGGACTTCGTTACCGGAGGATGTAGTAAAAGCTATTAGTATAGCCAGGTTTAAAAAAGATTAGGACAAGTTTCTCGAGGAAAGGTCCATAAACCATTATTAAAGGGGACCCGGGATATCCACTGCTTGTCCCTGTGTCTTTTTGGAAACTGATAGGTACTTGTGACCTAGATTGGAAACAGGATACTGGGCTTTATAGACATTGGTCTGACCCAGTAAGGCATTTCTTATGTTATCTTCATATGGCCTGCTGCCGAGCCAAGCCATCCTCCCCCTGACCGTGCCGGCAGAATCAGCAGCAGTGGTGGGGAGCAGCATGGCTGGGGCTTCTGTCTGGGGTGGCAGAAACCCTTTGGCAAGGCCTACCTGTCAGATTCCAAAGAAGGTACACAGATTCCATGTTAGTTATCCCAGGGGTAAGCAGTGGATTTCCCCAGTCCACTTTAATAATAGTTTATGGACTTTTCCCCCAGGAACTCATCCAAACCTCTTTTAAATCCAGGTACACTTACAGCTTTTACTATATTCCTGAACCCAGTGTTCTTTTCTGGTTCTTAGGGTCTTCTCAGTATTCTCTGCTCTCTTAGAAATTTCCTCTTCATACTTGCTATTGTCATAAGCACAACGCCCAAAGCCACTTGCCTTTAGTGGTCGAGGGGCGTGGTAGTTGAGGATTCCTTCTTCTATCAGCTCTTAGCAGCCTATTTCTTCGTGTTGGCTTCTGGGAAGTGTAGTACTGCTAAAATATGTTGGTGCTTTAAGTAGAAGATTTGTAGTTGAGGTAACCGAGGGTAAGGCTTGTAACAGAAAGTTTATTTCCATAACACAAAAACACAGCAGGTTCAAGGTATCATTTAGAAGATTATAACTGTAGGATTTGCTTAAGGTACAGCAAATAATGGCAAACAAACCAAAATAACTCAGAAATGGCTTCTTAAAGTCCTCTTACTTGCAGAAGTATTGCCTTTAGAAACTAGGCTGCCACTTTCCTTTTTTTAGTCCTTGTTAAACAGAGCATAAAGAAAAATTCAAGCTTAATCCTATACAGCAGTTTGGTTTCTGCCAGCCTCAAAAACCCCTCTAGGCTGCATTTCTACGTGAAACCAAACTTAGAACAAAATAAACATTCCAAGCTGTTATCAAAACTCTTAGCAGGCTTTTCATATAGGAGAGGAGCAAGCAAGAATTCTTATAGCAGCTAACTTGGCTTTTCTTGCCGTTGCACAGTTCAAACACAGGTGATAAACAAGCATGAATCAGAGCTTCCAGATCAGGCTTACATTGCAGTAAATTTCCCTTTTAAAACATACAGGAATTTACTTGCACACTGCTTGTGCCGTATGGTTAACTTCCAAGGAGAATTACTTCTTTCAGGGCTAGCTTTCCTCAAGACCTCCTGTCTAGAGCTTGGCATAGAGAGCAATTCATAAAGCAATCTTCTTCCCCCAACTCTGACAGTGGTTCTCCCAACTGCATGGGTTCTGACTCACTGACCTGGTCAGACTGCTCAGCTGACAACCTCTCTGGTGGTCTGAATGTTTCTCCACTTCCTGGCCCCCACCTCTTTTGCCAACCTGTTGCAGGGAATTCAGCTCTCTCAGCTCTGAGTAGCTCAGTTCTTCTCCAAGAATCAGCTCCTTCTCTCAGCCTCTGTCTCAGCTGCTCTCCCGGCTGCTCTCCTTCTCGTCTCTCTCTCTCTGCATAATCTAACCCAGGCTTATACCTCCAGGATTCTAACCCCACCTCTTTCTTTCCCAGGTGTTGGTAATCCCCCTGCCTTCTGGTATTAGAATAATCAGTGCACTTGTTAAAGTAAGGGCTTTGGTCCTCGTGCTTGCAATCCCTCTTTCTTACTTTATCAGTCATTGTGTGAAACTTGTTCCAGCTGGGGTTTTTCTGGCTTTGAAACCTGACTGTGGCTTTCTCTCCCTGCACTCCTAAAAGGGGACCCTTAACTAGGGTGAATTCGTTATGCTTCTCACCTCCCTCACTCTCAGGATAGCTGACTTTGCCACATACCCCCCTGCTTAAGATATTACTGGCTGTTGGAGGTGATTGGGGTTCCTCCAAACAGTCAGATACAGCATCTGCATTTTGGTATGGCCTTCTGGTCCAATGCTCTACTTTAGATAAACTGGCGACTGCTGACTTTTCTTGCCAGGGCCTAAGCACATTTATATGATAGACTTGTCTGCGTCGCGAACTACTCTCCACCTCATAGGTTACTGGGCCTACTTCTCTGATCACTTTCCACGGTCCCTTTCATTGGGCCTCAAATTTTGGTGTAGCCCCTGCCACCATTAGCAGGACTTTCTCCCCCTGGACTAACTGACGAGGTTTTGCCCTCTGGTCATATCGCTCTTTTTGGCGAGTTTGACTGGCTTGTAAATTCTCTTTAGCAGCCCGGGAAGTCCTATTTAACCGCCCCCTTAAGTCTCGTAGAAAGTGTGGGACTCCCATAACCTCTCTCTCTGGCTCTATCCATTGCTCCCTTAAGTTGTCAAGGATTCCCCAAGGTACTCGTCCATACATTAATTCATAGGGAGACACGCCTAAAGAAGCCTGTTGTCCGTTCCCTACAGGTGTAAAGTACGAAAGGTAGCAATACATCCCATTCCGTCACGTTCCCATCTAATCCCCGTCTTAGCATCTGTTTTAGTGTTTGATTCAACCTCTCTACCAGACCATTAGACTGGGGGTGATAGGCAGCCGTTTTCACGTGCTGAATCCCAAAAGCATCCCAAACCTGGGCCAAATATTTTGACATAAAGTTGGTCCCACAATCTGTTAACACTTCCCGAGGAAAACCCACCTCACAAAACAGTTTCACTACTTCTAACGCAACTGGTTTGGCAGTGATATTACGCAAAGGGACTGCCCATGGGAATCTGGTGGCCTGATCCACCATGACTAAAATATATTGAAAACCCCGAGGTGTTTTAACCAAGGGCCCAACTATATCCATGACAATCCGTCCAATGGGATCAGATATTGTGGGGGTTGGAATCATGGGTACTACTGGTGGCCAGGCAGCTGTGACCCGCTGACATGAGGGGCAAGCATCACAAAACCACGAGGTTTCCTTAAAGACCCCGGGCCAGTAGAAACGTGCAAGGATCTGATCCAGTGTCCCTTGTACCCCTTTGTGGCCACCCACCGGATGGTCGTGGGCAAGCCTTAAGACTAACCCCTTGAAAGCCGCAGGCACCACCAGCTGTTTACGGACTGTCCTTGTCTGGGGCTCGTGACTTTCCCTGTATAATATCTCTCTGTCTAACAGAAATCTTGGAAGGGTATCTCGCACCATTTGTGCATATTCAAATGCCCATGTGAGTGCTGGGTCTGCCCGTTGTTCCTTTGGAAAGATTGGAAACTTCTCAACCAACTCCGCAGGCACCCAAGGTAACCCTTGGCCTGTTAGTATCCCAGCCCTCCCCTGGGCCCGCCATTGTTTCTCGCGGCATTTCGCAGCTTTCCCCTTCTTAATCCTAGAGGATGGGGAAACCACCAGGTTGTCATGTGAGGGTAAAACCTTTAGGGAACCCTCTGGGGACCCGTCCCTTTGGTCACTGGCCAAAGCCTGGGACCGGGTAGACACAAAGCCAACCTTCTGTTTAACCTGGAGATCTCCTCCCGGGGACTTTTCAGTTGGTTTTCTGGGATTCCCAAACAAAGGGCCAGGGACCACTGTTACCATCCCTCCTGCCTTTTGCTCAAGGCCTTTCTCTAGTCCTTTCCTAAACTGGGGCCAATCCCTTCCTAACACTAGGTCGTGGGGAAGCTTTGGTACCACAGCCACGGGAATACGTTTTTGCACCCCTAACCCTTTTATCTCCAATGTATACATGGGGTACCAAGATGCAGCCCCGTGGATGCAACGGATCTGGACATGACCTTCTGGTCTCCTCTGGACATACTTTGCTTGGGCCTCAATGGCCTGCCAAAGCTTCTGGGATACCATACTTTGGTCAGCCCCAGAGTCAAGCAAAGCATTGGTAGGGATCCCCTGTATAATCACACTTAGGAGAAAACCCTCTCCAAGAGGCTTCACACTTGTACCAACCAACCCAGTACGAGCCTTGCATCCTCTTTGTAAGTGTCCCATCTCCCCACAATGAAAACACTTCTTTTTAGGCCTCTTCTCCTGCTGAGCAGGCACATAAGTTTTCACAAAGCTTGTTTTATCTCCCTGTTTCATTTCTGATGAACCAAAACTGGCTTCAGCCTTCCCTTTTGGAGCGCCCCCTTTTGGCTGACATGCTAACTCAGCTTCCATGTAGCGCTCAGTTAACAGAGTTGCCTCCTTTGTGCTCTGGCAGTTTTGTTGAATCAGAAATGATTGTATTTCCCTTGGCACTGCTGCCATAAACTGCTCCAATACTATCACATCTAATACCATATCCATATTTTTTCCATCTGGGATCAGCCACTTTAATGCCAGGCCCCAAATCCTTTGGCTTAATGCCTTTGGAGTTTCTCCCACCTTAAGGGCTGTGGCTCTGAACATCCTGTGATATACACTTTTTGTCAACCCCAAACAGTCTCTAATAGCCATTTTTACAGTATCATAGTCCAGGGCTTGGGCAGCTGGAATAGCCCTATATGCAGCCAGTGCTTCCACTGTTAGAGGTTGCTAAACGCACTGCCCATTGGCTAGCTGGCCATCCCACAGCTTGTGCTACTCTTTCAAATGATTCTAAGAAGTCATCTATATCGTCCTCAGGTGAAAGCTTGCCAAAATTAAAGGCCCCACTTGTGGGTGGGCCTACCAACCTGTCCATTTGAAGAACTGATGGTCCTGCTGGTACCGACTCTCCTCCAGTTTCTTGCCTTTTGGATGCAACCAGGGCAGTCACTAAGTCCAAGACAGGTTGCTGTTGCTTCCTGATAGCTGCAACTGCTCTCTCCTGTGCTTGCTGTGCCAACTCTTGCTGGCGCTGGAACTGCGTTGCCACCCATTGAATCAAGTCCTTGGACTCCATCTTCAGGGATACCTGCAAGAAAACACACGAAACCAAGGGCGGCACCACTCAACAGCCTCCTTGTCCCCTTTGCCTCAAAAGCGTTCACTGTTTTTTTTTCCTTTGTTTTTTTTTGTTTTTTTTTATTTGAGCCAACCCCCACCTGGATACGCTTTACCTGACTCAGGTGTTGACTCTTGCTTCCAAAGGGTTGTCTTTATGATGCTTCACGGCTGGCCTGCTCTGCCCTCCAGCTGACTCCACCTATGAATCTACCTGAAGCTCCAGCAGTCATCCGTGCTGTGTACCTTATTGCTGTATATCCTGAAGGCAAAATCCTAAAAACTACGCCACTGTCACAAGCACAACGCCCAAAGCCACTTGCCTTTAGTGGTTGAGGGGCGTGGTGGTTGAGGATTCCTTCTTCTATCAGCTCTTAGCAGCCTATTTCTTCGTGTTGGCTTCTGGGAAGTGTAGTACTGCTAAAATATGTTGGTGCTTTAAGTAGAAGGTTTGTAGTTGAGGTAACCTAGGGTAAGGCTTGTAACAGAAAGTATATTTCCATAACACAAAAACACAGCAGGTTCAAGGTATCATTTAGAGGATTATAACTGTAGGATTTGCCTAAGGTACAGCAAATAATGGCAAACAAACCAAAATAACTCAGAAATGGCTTCTTAAAGTCCTCTTACTTGCAGAAGTATTGCCTTTAGAAACTAGGCTGCCACTTTGCTTTTTTTAGTCCTTGTTAAACAGAGCATAAAGAAAAATTCAAGCTTAATTCTTCTACAGCAGTTTGGTTTCTGCCAGCCTCAAAAACCCCTCTAGGCTGCGTTTCTATGTGAAGCCAAACTAAGAACAAAATAAACATTCCAAGCTGTTATCAAAACTCTTAGCAGGCTTTTCATATAGGAGAGGAGCAAGCAAAAACTCTTATAGCAGCTAACTTGGCTTTTCTTGCCATTGCACAGTTCAAACACAGGTGATAAGCATGAATCAGAGCTTCCAGATCAGCTTACGTTGCAGTAAATTTCCCTTTTAAAACATACAGGAATTTACTTCCACACTGCTTGTGCCATATGGTTAACTTCCAAGGAGAATTACTTCTTTCAGGGCTAGCTTTCCTCAAGACCTCCTGTCTAGAGCTTGGCATAGAGAGCAATCCATAAAGCAATCTTCTTCCCCCAACTCTGACACTGGTTCTCCCAACTGCATGGGTTCTGATTCACCGACCTGGCCAGACTGCTCAACTGACAACCTCTTTGGTGGTCTGAAAGCTTTTCCACTTCCTGGCCCCCACCTCTGTTTCCAACCTGTTGCAGGGAATTCAGCTCTCTCAGCTCTGGGTAGCTCAGGTCTTCTCCAAGAATCAGCTCCTTCTCTCAGCCTCTGTCTCAGCTGCTCTCCCGGCTGCTCTCCGTCTCGTCTCTCTCTCTCTCTGTATAATCTAACCCAGGCTTATACCTCCAGGATTCTAACCCCACCTCTTTCTTTCCCAGGTGTTGGTAATCCCCCTGCCTTCTGGTATTAGAATAATCAGTGCACTTGTTAAAGTAAGGGCTTTGGTCCTCGTGCTTGCAATCCCTCTTTCTTACTTTATCAGTCATTGTGTGAAACTTGTTCCAGCTGGGGGTTTTCTGTCTTTGAAACCTGGCTGTGGCTTTCTCTCCCTGCACTCCTAGAAGGGGATCCTTAACTAGGGTGAATTCGTTATGCTTCTCACCTCCTCCATTCTCAGGATAGCTGACTTTGCCACAGTATCCAGGTCATGCTCCGCCAGGTCTTTTCTCCTCCTTACTTTTATCTGGTTATTTCAGGGATACCACATCTAGCTCCTTCTCTAATTGAGCTCCTTTTAGGGAAGCTCTGTAACTTCTCCTCCTTAGTCTCAGGTACCACATAGGCAACCATATCTCTTTTCTAACTCTTACCTTTATGGCATATGGGTATCTCTAAGCAATACTTCCTAGAGATTTCTCCAAACTCTTCCTTACCTTCAGGAATGGAGGGGAAAACTAAAAACCTCTTTCCCATAATAAATAAAATAGCCAAGGGGAGCTCTCTATCTGATAAGCTGATTCTGCTTCCACTGCAGTTTCACCCTAACCTTTTCAGTATTAACATTCAGATCAAGTAAAGGATTCAGGAGAGCTACTAGACTCTGCTTCTTTCATTAACTGAAGACTAGAGTTCAAACAATTTACAGAGTCAAGAAAATGCCCAGAAGAAAATAGTTTGATCAGTCCTTCCCCACAGCTAACTCAAAAATATCCTCTATGAGAGACAAGGAAGAGATTCTATCTTAAGTAAGTCCAAACAAAATGTCCACATCTACTCTAGAAGGTTCTAGGTAATACTTTCTAGGAAAATCACATGACAGCAGGCTCCAGTGGGGGACTGTAGCAACATGGCACCTTCCACTAAACTAGTCATCTTGGTATGTCCCTTGTCCAGAAGCTAGGGCCATATCAAGAGCTGAGTAAGCAGTGCGCTGCACAAGGCGCAAGTGTGGAGGGAGTGCTGTCGTCCTCCAGGAAGCTTGATAAAAGTGAGTTCATGTCCACAGCTGGGGGGAAGGGGGGCATCAGCCTCACAAGGCATATTTTAAGCTTGCTACAACCTGCCTGAGAGACACTGCTAGTAAGACAAGCAGTGGCCATCCCATATGTAGATAAAGGTTATTTTCAAAGCCCTATTCATGCTTTGGATGCCTGAAAATGTGCATTGAGACATCCAAAGCACAATGACGTCTCCAGAGTCATTTTAGAAACCGGGTCTGTGGATGCCCCTAGCGTGAGGATGTCCAAATCTGAACAGGGGCATGGCTGGAGATGTAGCTGCTTGATCTCAGAAATGTCCAGAGTCACATCTAACTTTAGACCTGCTCTAGGCATGAATAAGCATCAGGAACGTGCTTGTTTTGGATGAAAAGCATACAGAGCGTGTAGAGAAGATAGCAGTCCATCATCCTCGAGACTCAGCACAATCACAATGATAGCAGCAGTGGGATTTGAACCCTGATTTCCAAGGTCCTAGCCCACTACTCTAACCATTAGGCTATTCCTAGACAACTAGGTTTTGAAATACTATTATGGAGACATCTATATAGACACCCCCACAGTTGTCCATTTCGAGCATGTCCACGTTTGTGATATAATGTCTTCACCTGGATGTGCCTGCTTTTTATCCAGACGTTCTGGCTTAGATATCCCTGGTTGCACTTGGACGTCCTTTCTAAAATGCCCCTCCACATGTGGGAGAGGTGACATGGAAGCTTTAATTCTTTTCATATCCACTGTAATTTTGATCAAGATTGTGCAATGCCAGTAGCAACAGTTCGAATTTAACAAGGAGAAGCAGAATGTTTCAAACTGACAAAAGTCTACAACAAGACTGCATACTTTCCCAATATCTGTTCGATTTATATGCAGAACAAATCACCAGAAAAGTCCAGGACTGTATAAAGACAACCGAGGTGTGAAGATTGGTGGAAGACTCATCAACAGACTTCACAATGCTGATGACACCATGTTTCTGGATGAAAGTGAAAACGATCTGAAACATCTGCTTAACAAGCTTAAGGAACATTCTTAAACTGGGCCTGCATCTTAACATGAAGAAAACAATGGTGCTGACAACTGGTAAAATCAGTAATTTCATCCTGGATGGAGAAGAAATAGACAACGTTAATCAGCTTGGATCAATAAGAAATAATGAAATGACAGTCAAGATACCCAGGGACACATTGCTCTTGGCAGAAGGGCTATAAAGGACCTAGATAAGGTTTTCAAGTGCATAAAAAGATTTGACTTGTCCAAGTCATGGTATTTCCAATAATGTCATATGGATGTGAAAGTTGGTCAATGAAGAAAAAAGGAAGAAAATTGATGCCTTTGAATTATGGTGTTGGCAAAGAATACTATGTATACCATGGACTGCCCGCAGAATAAATCCATCAGTACTAGAGGAGATCAAACCTAAGCTTCCATAGAAGCTCAAATGACAAGACTTAGACTTCCATACGTTTGACAGGTCAAATAGCATTTTAGAAATAGCATCCAAGTGCAATCTGGGATTTCCAGGGGAGCACAAGAGACATCTGTGTTTTAGCCCAGTATTAGAAACATAGACACCCCTGATGTGGACGCCTATGGACAGTTTTGGTAGCCACCCTCTATACAGACTCCACCCTGTTCACTCACTGCATGTCCTTTTGAAGGTCTAGTCTCCAGAATGACACAAATGACGTCTCACCCAAAAACTTATACACCTCTTTCTTCCTCCTGGCCTTTCCTCTCCCTGTGCACTCAAGCATCCTTCTGGCTTTTGCTGTCACCTTTTCTTCCTATTTCGCCATCCTAAGATCATCAGAAACAGTCACCCCTATGTCCCGATCTTCTTCTGGGGACAGAAGTACTTCGCCCCCTTACACTGTATCGCTCCGTTGGAGTTTTGCAGCCCAAATGCATGACCCTGCCTTTTTTAACACTTTTAACCTGCTTCATTATGTTTTTTTCATTTTATTTCAAATCAAATGCATATCTCTAATTTGTATTTGTTTGATGCCACATGGGCTCAGATTTTTGGGATATGGCCAGTGAGAAATCTTCACTGAACTCTGGGATCTGGCAAGGACTGAAGAAAAGATGTTACAGAATTTTAGAATAGAAAATAATCCTGCTTCTTTGTGATTTGCCCCTCACCTGCCTTTGCCTTTTCTTTTAAAGATCAGAGGGAGGCACTCTAGAGCTTTAAAATCAAATTCACCCCGATCATACTGAAGAGAGAAACCAAGTCCCTCCAAGTATCTATTATTTTGCTGGGATTTCTGGCATTTCCTGCAGGTGTATGAGTGGGTGTGAAGCTTACATCTCATTCCCTGTGCTGTAATTTATCTTTGTTTTTGTAACTTAGTTTTTATCAGCATTTTTATTAATAGAGATTACATAGTAACACAGTAACATAGTAACATAGTATATGATGGCACATAAAGACCAGTATGGTCCATCTTGTGTGCCCAGTAAGATGGCAAGAGTAGGTGCACCTGCTGCTCTGTGCAGGCCACCCCTCCCCATGTCTTTGTTTAGGGGTGAACCCACCACTCCGTGTAGGGCACCCCTGTTTGTTGAGATATAAAAGATAGTTATGTTTGTTTTGATTTTATCCTTTTGCTATAAAGGATCCACTGTGTCTGTCCCATGCCATTTTGAATTCTGTCACTGTGTTTGCCCCACCACTTCCATCGGGAGGGCATTCCAAGCATCCACCACCCTTTCAGTGAAAAAGTATTTCCTGACGTTGCCTTTCAGTTTACCCCCTTGCAGCTTCATGTCATGCCCTCTAGTTTTACAGCTTCCTCTCTTTGGAAGAGGTTTATTTGTTCATTATTTCTCTTTAAGTATTTAAAGGCCTGAATCATATCTCCCCTGTCCCTCCTCTCCTCCAGAGTGTACATATTTAGGTCTTCAAGTCTCTTCTCATAAGTCTTATGACACTGGCTCCAAATCATTTTGGTCACCTTCCTCTGAACCGCTTCCAGCCTTTTTATATCCTTTGCGAGATACGGTCTCCAGAACTGAACACAATATTCCAAGTGAGGCCTCACCAGCGACTTGTACAGTGGCATTAGTACCTCTTCCTTTCTGCTGGTAATTCCTCTCTGTATGCAACCCAGCATCCTTCTAGCTTTTGCTATTTTGTTATTATGTACTCTGTGCTTGACTGTTCACTGGTCAACAAATATTTACAAAAGTCATGTTACTGAAATAAAAATAGTCATTTCTTATCAATTTTTATATGCTGAACACGAATATGACAGTGAAATTGCAAAGTTGGCTCTAGTTTTTTTGTAATCTACAAGAATTAATGTTTACATCACGAAATGCAAGTCAATAGTAAATATAATAGGCCTTCGGTTAATACCTGTAAAAAACCAAGTCATAGACTACTTCTTAGATTTTTTTTGCCTGTCTCTTGTACAGCTGTTCTGGAGCTTCTCTGGGGAGTGTCCAGCAGTAGTCAGCCAGCATTGTAGTGGACCATTTTCCCTGGTATCTTTGCTCCATCATTGCGATATCCTGGTGAAAACGTTCGCCCTGTTCATCACTAACCATACCACAGTTGTCAGGAAAGAAATTGAGATGGGAATCAAGGAAATGGATCTTTAGAGACATATTGCAGCCAAGTTTCTGATATTGCATCAGCATGTCTTCTACTAGTTCCTTGTAGTTTTCTGCCCTAACATTCCTGAGAAAGTTTGTTGACACTAGGCGAAAAGCATTCCATGCTTGTTTCGCATCACCCTGCAACAAGTTATTGAATCGGTCATCTTTGAAGAGCTCTCAAATCTGAGGACCCACAAAAACTCCCTCTTTAATCTTTGCTTTGCTGAGTCGAGGGAATTTTTCATGCAGGTATCGGAAAGATGGCGAAGTGCGGTCCATGGCTTTCACGAAGTTTTTCATCAAACCTAGTTTGATGTGAAGGGGTGGTAGCAGGATTTTGTGAGCCTCAACCAGAGCTGAGTGCTGGATATTCTTCTCTCCAACTGTTACATTTTGTCTGCGATTCCATTCCGTCCGCAAGTAGTGCCAATCCTTTGCTTGGCTATCCCACTCACATAAGAAACACATGTATTTTATATATCCCTGCTGCAGTCCCATTAAAAGGGCAACTACCTTCAAGTCACCACAGAGGTGCCAGCTGTACTTGTTATAGTTAATGGAAGTCAGTAGATGCTTTAAGTTATCGTATGTCTCTTTGGACGGCATGCACTACTGGAATAGATGGAAGACGGTTTCCATTGTTCAAAAGCACAGCCTTCAGACTCAGTTTCGAAGAGTCTATAAATAGTCTCCAGTTTTGTGGGTCATGAGTGATTTTTAAGGCATTTATGAGGCTTTCAATATCGGAACAGAATACCAGATTACTTTCCTTTCCGACTGCTTATAGTACACTGCTGATGTCAGATGGCTTCAGCAGCTGTCTGGCAGTAGTATTGCATTGCATCAGAAAATGATGCAATCAATTCTGGATGATGTGTGCATGCTGGTATTATGCAATGTGATGCAATATTACATCATTCAAGGCTTATTTGGGATGTTGTTGATATCCTACTGGATAAATTTACACGGTGAAACGTCAAAAATGAACTACATGCAATATCTTCAAAACGAGAGTCAATAAAAAAATTTTAATGTTATATTCGTGTTCAGCTCACCAAGATACTACAGATTAGGGCCTTTTAAAGTCAGTAATGATTTAAGTGTTGACCAGTGTTATATTACTTTCTGCTTCTACCTGCTATGATCCATGTTGGGTTAGGTGAAATAGAAATTTCAAATTAAATTAAATGAATTATTGCTCATAGTTGCCATGTGCTAAAAGCAGCCAGTGCAATAAAAATTCCATGCTAACTTCCTAATGCATAATGAGGGGACTAAACTGGAGTATGGGTTGGGAACAGGCATGGGCTGCACACTGCATTTATCTTTATCTTTATTTTACATTTGATATATCGCCCACGTCAAGACACTAGGGCTGTTTACAATAAAATATTAAAACATTGCTGCGGAAGGAGAAAGGAACGCCATATTTAAGACAGGAAAGGAACAGAGAAAACAGCAAAACACAGACAATAGGCTAGGGAGGTTATTCTTTGAGGTCAAAAGCTTGTTTAGCATGCTGGTATTCATAATATGCTTTAGCTATAGGAGGCATTTGCTGCACCCATGCTAATTGCAAACGACCTTAAGGCACAGTCAGGAACCTATCTGTACAGTAACTGTAGGGGACACGCTGGTCACACTCCTAACAGTGCACGGTCTTTGCATTTCCAACGCATTAGTGTTCAGTGCTAATGTGCGGTAAGTGTAAAACCTTACCACACTTTAGTAAATATGCCCCTGTTCATATGTGTGGAACACAGCAGCAGCCCATTTTAGGCATAAATATAGGACCTAGGTACTGGACTGAAAGCCTGGAAAACCTTTTAATGAATCCTACGTTCACTAAAAAATGTATAAATGGAATTCTGTGAGCATCCAAGATGTACCCATAGAGTGAGATGTTTCACTCTAACTCTGTACTCTTTGGGTGGCTTGTTTGTCTTTTGTTGACTGTTTGCTATGGTCAAGAGGAAGGGGAAGAGAGTTCGAGAGGAACTAGCTAAACTAAAAGTAGACAAAGTCATGGGTCCAGATGGCATACATCCAAGAATACAGAGGTAACTTGGGGACGTTCTAGCAGCTCCACTGTCTGACCTTTTCAATGCCTCTTTGGAGTCAGGAGTGGTGCCAGAGGACTGGAGAGAGGCACAAAAGTGGATGTAAAGATGACATTGAGAACTACAGGCCGGTTAGTCTAACCTCTGTGGATAGTAAATTATTGGAAAGGCTACTAAAGGAGAGAATAATGAGCTTTCTGAAGTCCCAATGAATTGCAGGATCCGAAGCAACATGGATTCACCAGAGACTGGTCCTGTCAGACAAATCTGATAGATTTCTTTGACTGGGTAACCAAGGAGTTGGACCGAGGGAGAGCCCTAGATGTGATGTATTTAGATTTCAGTAAAGCCTTTGACACCGTTCCACACCAGGTGACTTATAAATAAACTGAGCACCCTAGGGATGGAACCTAAAGTTATTGATTGGGTTAGAAATTGGTTGAGTGGGAGATGAAAAAGGGTACAGGTAAATGCAGGGCCAGCCCGTCCATTGAACAAGAATGTTGTTTGCACAGGGCCCCGCGCAAACAACATTCTGCATTAAAACTTTAAAACTAAAAAAACCCTGGTTGCTGCTGCTGCCCCAGAATCAAGGGACCGTGCCCCCCCCCCCCCGCCTGCCTGGAATAGCCCTCCCAGTGTCTGCTCCATCAGTGGCGGCTTTCAGAGCCACGAAGAGAGAGTTTCTCTCTCGCAGCTCTGTTAAGCCCGCCGGGGCTGATGGGAAACAGGCATTTCCTGTTTCCCTTCAGCCCTGGCGGGCTTAACAGAGCTGCAAGAGGGAAACACTCTCTTCGCGGCTCTGAAAACCCGTGCTGATGGAGGGCTCTGCCAGGCAGGTGGGGGGGGGGGCGCTGGGCCCTTGATTCTGCTGCTGCCACGGCGGCAGTGGCGGCAGCAGCAGCAGCCAGGTTTTTTTTTTTTTTTTTTTTAAATTTATGTGGGCGGATGGGGGGGGGGGGGTGTGGACGGGTAATGGGGGGTCTAAGACTGAAAATGGGGTAATGGGGGTTAGGACGAAGTGGGATGATGGGGGGGTTAGGACGGGTAATGGGCTATGGAGGGGGCTAAGACTGAAAATGGGGTGATGGGAGGGTTAGGACTGGTGGTGGGCTATTGGGGGTTGCTAGGACTGGAAATGGGCTGAGTGGAAAGGGGGCTTGAACTGCAAATAGCTGATGGGGTGGGGGGCTAGGACTGGAAATGGGCTGTGAGGGAAGGGAGCTAGGACTGGAAATGGGCTGAGTGGGGGGAGCTAGGACAGGAAATGGGCTGTTGGGGGTGCTAAGATTGGAAATGGGCTGTAGTGGGGGCTTGGATTGAAATGAACTCATGGAGGGGCTAGAACTGGAAGTAGGCTCATGGGGGGCTTGGATTGGAAATGGGTTGAGTGGAGGGGAGCTAGGATTTGACATGGGCTGATGGTGGGGCTAGGAAAGGACTAGAAATGGGCTGATGGGGGGCTGGGATTGGAAATGAGCTGATGGAGGGACTCAGATAGGACTGGAAATGGATGGGGGAGCTAGGATTGGAAATGGGCTGATGGTGGGCCTAGGATAGGATTGGAAATGGGCTTATGAGGGGGGCTAGGACTGGAAATGGGCTGATGGTGGGGCTAGGATAGGATTGGAAATGGGCTGATGGGGGGGCTAGGACTGGAAATGGGCTGATGGTGGGGCTAGGATAGGATTGGAAATGGGCTGAAGCAAGGACTAGAAAGGAGTGGATATTGGGTGGGGCTGGAACTAGAAGGGAGCTGATGTTGGGGAGGATAAGAATGGAATGGGGCTGAGAGAGTGAAATGGAGAGGGGAAAATATTTTGTGTGGAAGGGAAGAAAAATCTACGATCGGCCGGATATTGGGAGAGTAAGTGAGGATTGAGGATGGAGGGGTAAAATTTGAGTGGATGAAATAGGAATGAGGAAAGAGCAAATGGAGAAAGATTAGTACGTTAAAGCAGATGTAGAGAGAGAATGGAAAAAAACTAGAAGAGTGAAGAAAGGACAAATGGACAGCAGACGATGGAGAGTTAGCAGAAGACACGAAGAAACCAGAAGAAAGTGACTGGAGCAATTGCAACTGAAAAGAAAATGCACAAAAGGTAGAAAATATCTCTTTATTTTGAATTTATTAACTGGAATATGTCAGCTCTGGGAAATGTGCATCATTAACGTCTGCGCTTTGTTTAGTACAAGAGGAAATTAATTTATAGTTTTATTTCTACAGTGTTGTTGTACATTCCAAGTTTGGCTTTTGGGGTTCCCAGTTTAATTATTGTCTTCCCGTTTCTAAATTGTGATTCCTTGTTTGGTGATGGTCTATGGTGATGGTCTGCATGTGTAACTGAGCTGAGGTATTCTGTTTATGTAATTCCTATTTGACATTGCCACTTGTTCTCTTTCCCCAGTAGGTCATGTATTGTTATTCTCTGAAATGTATTGGTTTAATATTTGCAGTGTTGCCTTTTGATAGGTAGAGTATCTTTATCTTTATTTGCACAATTTGATAAACCGCCCAGGCCGAAGCATCAGGGCGGTGTACAATACAAAGGTAAGGCTACTGGAAACAAAGTCAGAAAGGAACGCCAAAAACCAATAGGACAGGGAGAGACAGATTAGAAGATAGAGAGCAGGAAAGGCCCGAGAGGGGCAAGAGGACGGGAGGGGGGGGAGAAAGAAAAGGAAAAGTGGGGAAGCGGGCCAACGAGGGGGTAATCATGAGGGGTGGGGAGCGCGGCTGGGGGATAAGGCACCATCAGCAGGGGGGGGGGAGATTGAAAGCCTGACAGAAGAGATGAGTCTGGAGTATGGTGCTTTGTGAGTCCTGGTAGTGCTGTTAGGATATGGCGGGTTTGCTATGGGTTCTAAATGGGCAGTGTTTGTAGTAGTTCCTAATGTGCCTGGCGGTTGGCGCTGGATTATAGTAATGTAGAAATCTTTTAGTCTTTCTTTATCCATACACTCATTAAGAGGTATGTTTACTAAAAGTTAGTGTATGGTAACATTATGCAAATATTTATGCAAATGAGGCCCCGCACCGAGTCTCCGCACATGGCCCCACACCCCCTTTGGGCCACCCCTGGGTAAATGGAACTAACTTTGAGGAGAAGGAGGTTAACAGTGGTGTGCCCCAGTGATCTGTCCTTGGTCCAATTCTGTTTAACATCTTTGTTAGTGATATTGCGGAAGGACTGTTTGGTAAGGTTTGCTTGTTTGCGGATGATACCGAAATCTGCAATAGAGTAGACACACAGGAAGGAGTCGACAGGTCAAATGCTAAACTTGAAGAATGATCTAGAATATGGCAGCTGAAATTTAATGCTAAAAAATGCAGGGTCATGCATTTAGGCTGCAAAAATACAAAGGAGTGGTACAGTGTAGGAGGTGAGGTACTTCTGTCCACAAAAGAGGAGTGGGACCTGTGTCTGACGATCTTAAAGTAGCTAAACAGGTAGGAAAGGTGACTGCGAAAGCCAGAAGGATGCTTGGATGTATAGTGAGAGGAATGGCCAGCAGAAAAAAGGAGGCGATAATGCCTTTGTGTAAGTCTCTGGTGCGACCTCATTTGAAGTATTGTGTGCAATTCTGGAGACCGCACCTTCAGAATGATATAAGCTGGATGGAGTCGGTGCAGAGGGTGGCTACTAAAATGGTCAGTGGTCTTCATTATGAAGCATATAAGACTTAAAGATCTTAATAGATGTACTTCAGAGGAAAGGGCGGGATAGAGGAGATATGATAGAGACCTTTAAATACCTCCGTGGCATAAATGCACTGGAGGAGAGCTGCTTTTGATTGAAAGCAAGCTCTGTTACAAGGGGACATAGCACAAGAGTGAAAGGGGATAGACTCAGGAGTAATATGCGGAAATTTTTCTTTATGGAAAGAGTGGTAGATGCGTGTAATAGTCTCCCAGTGGAGGTGGTGGACACGAGGACAGTATCTGTATTCAAAAAAGCATGGGACAAACACAGAGGATCTCTAAAGGGAAAAAGGGGATTATTGTAGTTGATATGGAAGGGCAGACTAGATAGGCCAAGTGATCTTTTTCTGCGTCATGTTTTTATGTTTCTAACCAGGTGCTTCAGCTCTAGTCCAGAAGACTATCCCACAGTTTGTGGGTTTAGAAGTGGAGCTATGGAGCTGAGGGATTGTTCACATTTGCAGCATCTAGAGGGGTCTCTCTGATGGCCACATCTCTCCACAGTCTTGTTAGGACTATAAGCAGACAGATTAGATAAAATATAGCTCACTGATTAAGGCTTGTCTGTGCTCAGGGTTTCCCAACACAAGTCTAATGCTAGTCAGTTTGCTGAGGCTTTCTGGCAATAAGAGGTAGCAAGAGGCAGATTCTGTGATTATATATTAGGATTTTATTATGGTACAAAAATAGAAAATTTTAAGGCTGACACTAAAGGATGAGGTAAACGGATTTGGTAGCAGCAACACCAACAGCTCTGTTATGTAAACACTAATAAATCACCAAATGTCTCATGAGTCGCTCTGCACAGAACTGAGCTAGCTAGACCCTCCGGCTCCCGAAAAAAACAAAGGCCGGTACCTTCAGCTCTGCCTGGAGGAGGAACGTCGAAGGGATCGGAGTCAGAATCCAGAGCAGCAAAAAGTCCAAGTAGGCAAATAAGCTGGCAGAAGAGCTCCAGCCATGGCAGGCGAGCAGCGTGGGGTGATAAGAGGAGCCAGAGCAACTAAGGTACCCATGAGGGGGGTCTAGGTTTGTTTCACAATCTTAGTGAAAGAGTCTAGGGTGACACACAGAGCATCTACATCTTAGTACAGGAAACAACGCATGCTGGATGGCAAAGAAAAAGCAAACAAGTTCTTCTGTGTGTCCATTCTTATTCCTTCTGCCTAATCCTTATCACACTTAGGCAATTGGTCGGCATGAGATTCTTCTTGGGTCTGGGCAAATCAGGAAACAGCCATCATGAGGTGGCCTCATGCACAGTAGGGTCTATAATGAGAAATGAAATGCAGTAGAAAATAGTATGCACACAATTTTGCAAGTTTTCAGGCCAGCAAGAACAGTTCTGAGGATGAGAGGGGCCTGGAAAACAAGGTCCTCTGCATGCAGACAAGGCAGGAAACTATAGTGGTCCTTGTCCATAACATATAAACATTTGGCAAGAAGCAGCTTGGAGGTGTCAACAGGTCTGAAACCTAGGAACAGGTCAGGGGTTTCTGGAGCAGGAATCCATGTTGTTTGGTTCAGGAGTTTGGCCAAAGGCAGGCTTATAATAAGGCAGCAGGTTTTGCAGACCACAGGCAGCTACAGGTATTGCCCATTGCCCACTAACTGCCATCGTTATTTCATCAGAGTGGTTGGGAAGGAGCCCTTCTGATTTTTCCACAGCTGAGTTAGGCAAGATGACCCCTAGGTTGCAAGCTGAGGAAACAGGAAGTGGTATAGCATTATCTACAGAAACAGAGAAGAAAGGAAGGGGCGAGTTGTATAGGGGGAAAGATACTTTTATATCTGAGCTCAGTTTGGCCGTGTTCAGTTTCAGATGCCAGTGAGACATCCAGGCAGCAATGTTGGATAAGCAAGCAGCGATCCGAAGCTGCACGCCTGGAGAGATTTCAGGTGCCAAGAGGTAGATCTTGGAATCACCAGCACAAAGACTGTACTAAAAACCACGGGAGGAGGTAAGTGCATCAAGGGACCGAGTGTAGAGAGAGAAAAGGAGAGGTCCCATCATCGGTCCCTGAGGTACACCATCTGAAAACATTATGGCAGTAGAAGAGGATGCACCAGAACATACACTAAAAGTGTGATGAGAGAGAGAATAAAAACAGAGCCCCTAAATCCAAGCGAGGACAGGGTATTGAGGAGAAAGGCGGCAATCATCAGTGTCAAAGGCAGCAGAAAGGTCATATTGGAGTCCATAGAGTTGGCTGCTGTAGCATAGATGCATTACTGGGGACTTTGGTAAGGCAAGTGATTCAGATGAAGGATCTCATGGCAGATTATTTTGGGAAGACTGTAGCCATGGAAACTCAAGGCTCTTCTTTGCAGGCAGCCGGTTAGGTTGCCTCACAAAGCAGTGCTTTGTCACACTGGAAATTAAAATATTTGGAGAACAGAGTGTGAGGGTTAAATTTGAGAGAGCTCCGTTTTCCACAATAGCCTTCATTTCCCTTAGAAAGTTGTTTAAGACCTATCTAACTGAGATCCTCAAGATCTCAGTGAGGGGCTTTCCTTGCTTTAACAAAACTACACAGGCTGATGCAGAACCCAGTTTTAGTCCTGCACTCAGGGTCTCCTAACACAAGTCTAATGGAGAAGTTTTGTTTTCCAATGTCGTAAACAACTTAATATGAAGGCTCATATCAAAAACATAACAAAGTCGGTGTACCATAAAATCCGGACCCTCCGCAATTTGCGTCAACTGTTAGAACCTGATGACTTCCTAACTGTCTTTCAGGCCCTAATAATGCCTCACTTTGACTATGCCAATGCGAGCTTGTATGGTCTACCTAAGTGCACGACGACTAACCCCTTACAACTTGCAATGAATTCAGCTGCAAGAATCCTTCATGGAGCCTCAAGAAGTTCTCATATTACCCCAATACTAAAACAATTGCACTGGCTACCCATACAAGCCAGGATCTCATTCAAGATCCTAATTATGACTCATAAAGCCATCAATAAATACCCTGCTACTGCCATTACTGATCTAATTTCAATCACACCTCCCAATCGAGCAAGGAGATCGAATGCCGCAAATACTCTCATATTACCTAAGGCAAGCACAAAGTGTTCTCAATTCACTAGATCCAGAGCCTTCTCCTTCTTTGCTCCATCCTGCTGGAACGCACTACCAGCAACTATCAGAACCATCAGTGAACTCTCCCAATTTAGGAAGGCACTGAAACGGCACCTCTTTCTTCATCACTACGATGATGCAGTCTTCTCCCCACACTCACCCACTCTCACATCTCAATGCAGCACCTCAAACTCATGCACGTCACATTCCCAGACAGATCACTCGCAATCACACCTTCCCCTCCAACCACCATGAGAAACTTATGCAGTGCCGCATAACTCATTATATTGTTGCATAAAGTAGACTGTATTTATTCATTGTGTCTCCTTGTTAAGGGACTGGTTATTTATACACCATTTTACCTGTTATACCTGCTTAATGCATACCCAAGTTTAATTTTCCTGTTTAATGTATACCCAAGTTATTATACCTGTTTCACTGTAAGCACAAATCACGAAATTGAGATGTGCAACTCTTATGTTCATTGTAAACCGCACTGATGTCGAATAGCGTGGTATAAAAGAGACTGCAAATAAATAAATAAATATAAATAAACAGCATGAAAATAAGCTGTGGGAAAAGGTCTGTGCTAAAGGAGACCAAGCCAGACTCGTATGCACACAAGTCTGTGGAAACAGAGCCTATATCTTACATACCAATAAACCTGATTGGCATTTGTGAGCATAAACAGCAAGATTTACTGCTTACACTTCTTATTTTGTGTTGTGGACTGAATATAAGAATATGAGGCATTTGATGTTTGGGATTAATTAGAATTAATTTCCCTTTCTTTTTTTTCTTGTGATTTAATTTAATTCAATTAATTTCTGTTCCACCCTTTCAACTGGGAAGATGTATGGGATGGATCACAATACCATTAAGATCATTAAAACTATTTTAACATGACAATTAAACAATATAAATGATTAAAAATGGTCATTTTTTTCAAAGAACATAGCATAATTAAAACAAAATAAAGCAAAATCATACTACCATATTCCCACAAATCATCAAACAGGCTACAACCTAATTCTCAACATAGTGACCAAATCCATACATATTTCAATTCCTATTTTGTATTTTTATCTTGTAAAATTCTATAACTGTTCTATAAAAAGAAAAAAAGTAAATCCAGAATAACCTGCAGGACCTCCATTTGCTGACTTGAGTCGCCCAGACAAGAATACTATGCAATGATTTTCAGTTAAGATTTAAAAGCATCTTCCTGAGTCCCTTTAACTTCTGTGATGCAACGCTTTAAGAAAAATGGAAGGAAGGTCATGAAACTGCCAGTATGGATTAAAGGTGAAGTCAAAGAGGCTGTTGTAGCCAAAAAAGCATTTTTCAAGAAATGGAAAAAGGAGCCAAATGACGCAAATGGAAAACAACATAAGCATTGGAAAGTTAGATGTAAGGCCCACCTCATTGCTTGTAAAATAACATACACTGCTTAGCCCCATTACACCTCTTCCATGGCCCCCCCATCTCATTGTCCTCTTCCTCATACTCCCCAACTGTCTCCCCTCCTACCAGCACCCTCACTCCTCTCCCCCCTACTCCCCCTCTACCTTCCTCACTTTTCCCTCCATTCTGTCTTCTAACCTAGCATCTGCTCTTGAGCTTCATTACACCCTCCCCCTCATTCAACCTGCCCCCTCTCTTTAAGACAACCCCACCCTCGCTTCCGCCTCTGCCTTACCCCGCTTTCTACTGCTCCTTCTCCTTCTCTCACCAGGTAATATCAACCCCAACCCTGCCCGCCCCCCCCCCCCCGTTTTCTATCTCACTCTAAGAAGAATTCCTCACGTACCTTATCTAATCTCATCCATATCCCTCTGCTTTCCCCTTCTACCCGCCCTCACTCATGCCCCAATCACTCATCCAGAGATATCAACCCCAACCCTATCCCCTTTAGAGTTCTGTCTCACTCCAAAAAGAAATCCTCACGTAACCTATCTAATATCATTAATATCCCCCTTCATCCCCCTTCCACGTCCCCTCCCTCATGCCCCTCATGGGGATCACACTCATCCAGAAACACCCACCCGTACCCTAGCCCCTCTAAATCCCTATACTACTCTGGAAATAGATCCTCACGAATCAGCCCCCCTAGACCACCTTCTTACTCTGAAAAGAAATCCTCACGCAACTTGTCCAACCTTATCCATATCCCTCTCCTTTCCCCCTCCACTCTCCCATTCTGTTGTGCCCTATGGAACGCATGCTCAGTCGCCAACAAACTTCCTTTTACTCACGATCTCTTCATCTCTAATGCGCTACACCTTCTTGCCCTAACTGAAACCTGGCTCCTCCCAGATGACACCACATCCATCGCTACTCTCTGTCACAGGGATACCAGTTCTCCTATACACCTCGCTCCACCGGCCGCAGTGGTGGAGTTGGGCTTCTACTTTCCCCCTCCTGCCAATTCCAATCCCTCCTGCTGCCCCAGTCACATTCCTCCCTCTCTTATGAAGTCCACTCTATTTGCCTCTTTACACCTCTTCCCCTCTGAGTAGCTGTTATCTATCGCCCACCCGATAAATCCACATCGACCTTCCTTACCGATTTTGACTCTTGTCTTTCTGGATCCCTATTCCCCCACTCTTATTCTTGGTGACTTTAACATTCACGTTGATAACCCCTCCGATCCCCATGCCTTAAAGTTCCTCGCCCTCACCTCCTCGTTCGACCTCCAACTTTACTCCACTGCCCCACCCACCTGCATGGCCACTGCCTTGACCTGATATTCTTCTCCAACTCCTCTCCCTCAAACCTCTGCAACTCAATCCTTCCCTCATCTGACCATCACCTTTTAACCTTTAATCTTCAGCTTCCACCATCTCTACCTCGTCCTGTCTCCTCCGACCTATTTAGAAACCACCTAATATTGATCCCATGACCCTCTCCTACACCATTTCTCATTCTCTTTCCTCCATTATGTCCTCCAAGTCCATCGACGAGGCAGTATCCTCTTATAATGCTGCACTATCCTCGGCTCTTGACACTCTTGCCCTACCCACCCCACATCCCGTCCGACGTTCTGTTCCCCAGCCCTGGCTTTCTTCCACAATCTGCTACTTACACATCTGTGCCCACTCTACTGAACGTGCCTGGACCAAATTCCACTCCCCGGAAGACCTTCTACACTTCAAATTCATGCTTGGCTCCTTCCAATCCGCCATAGCACTTGCCAAACAAGAATCTTTATCTTTATATCTTTATCTTTATCTTTATCTTTATTTGCAAAGCTTGATAAACCGCCCATGCCAAGGCGTCAGGGCGGTGTACAATACAATAAAATGACTAGGCTACTGAAAATAAAGTTGGAAAAGGAACGCCATCAGTGACAGGACAGGAAAGAACAGTTAAAAGACAGAGGACAGAAAAGAAGAGGATGAGTGGAGTGGGGGTGGGGGAGCAAGGGGAGGAAATACGAAGGGAAACTATGGGAGATGGAGGGTGCGGCTAGGGGAGAAGGCACCATCGGTCGGTAAGGGAAGATCAAAGGCTTGACAAAAAAAGATAGGTCTTAAGAAGACCTTTGAAACGGGGGAAAGATGATTCGAGACGGATTGGTAGGGGGAGTGAATTCCATAAGGCGGGAACCCGGAAGAAGAAGGCAGAGTGGCGAGTGAGTTCCAAATGGGCCTGGGAGGGGGAAGGGAGGAAAAGACGGTTGCCATGAACAGAGCGGAGAGAGCGAGGAGAGGGTCGAAAGTGAATGATGTCTGCCAGGTATTGAGGGGTACTGGCATAGAGGGCTCTGTGTGCAAGAATGAGCAATTTAATAATAAACCTAAATTTAACCAGCAGCCAGTGAAGAGAGAAAAGACAGGGAGTGACATGAGACCGGGCGGGGGAGCAGGTAACGAGACGGGCGGCAGTATTCTGGACCAGTTGTAAACGGCGAAGCTGGGAGGAGGGGAGACCTGCGAAGATAGTATTACAGTAGTCTAAACGCGATATCGCGAGTGATAAGACCAGGATGACAACAGAGGAATGGGGGAGAAGTGACCGAACGGCCCTTATCCAGCGAAGATGGAAGAAGGAAGTGCGTACTACGGAAGAAATATGCTGGTGAAAGGAAAGGGAGGAGTCCAGGGTGACACCCAGGTATCGAAGAGTCGATACTAGGGGGATAGGGTGGGAGGACATAAAGGGTGACAGGTCAGGAGAGGGAGTCCGAAAGAGAACCAAATCGCTGAGGATTTAGCAGGGTTGACGTGAAGAAAATTGAGGTCAAACCAAGAAGCGACAGAGGCAAGACACAAGTTTAGCGGGGCAAGGTCAGGGGAGCAAGAAGAAGTGTGGTGAACTAGAAGAATATCGTCGGCGTAGATGTAAACGGAAATTCCAGATTGCTGAATAAGAAGAGCAAGAGGGGCATAAAAGACATTGAAAAGCAAGGGGGCAAGGATAGAACCCTGAGGAACACCACAGATTGAGGGGAGCGGGAGAGAGACAGAAGAACCAGAATGAACAGAAAAGGAGCAAGATGAAAGAAAGGAACGAAACCACCGTAAAACTGTGCCGCGCACACCGAAATCGGACAAACGAGTGAGAAGGGTGCGGTGGTCGACAACGTCAAAAGCCGAAGAAAGATCCAAGGAAACCACAATAGAAAAATCACCACGGTCGTGAGCGTGGTGAAGGTCAGAAAGCAGTGATACAAGGATGGTCTCTGTGCTATGGCCGGCGCGGAAACCTGATTGGCGTGGATGAAGTGCCAAGGTGGAGTCAAGATGAGAAGCAAGTTGAATGAAGACAAGTTTCTCCAAAATTTTTGAGAGAAAGGGAAGGTTCGTAACTGGTCACCAATTGGCAAGAGAGGCGGGATCGAGGGAGGGTTTTTTCAGGAGGGGGCGGACTATGGCATGCTTCCAACTGGAAGTGAAGTGACCGGATGCGAGACTGGAATTACAAATAGAGAGAATGTAGGGGGTAAGTGCGAGGTCAGGAGTAAGCAGCCAAGAGGAGGGTATGGGGTCGAGAGAACAGGTGGTCTGATGGGCGGAGGAAAGAACTCTAAGGAGTTCGGAGGAAGTAATTAACCTAAAGGAATGCCAGGAATGAGGGAAGGCACAGGAGGGGGGCGAGGAGATGTCAACAGGGGACATGGGAGAGAGGGGAAGGGGGGAAAGGGGAGGAGGGCCGGTAGAGAAAGAGGAACGTAGAGAGTGGACTTTGTCGGAGAAGTAAGAGGCAAGAGTAGAAGGACTGGGAGAAGAGTGGGGAGGAGAGGAAGGAGACGTTGTGGTGGAGGAGAGAGATTTAAGGATGTGATAAAGGCGTCTGGAGGAGTTAGAGGAAGAAGTTATAAGATGGGAATAGTAAGTGTACTTAGCTGCGGTTATGGAAGAGCGATAGAAGAGGTGAGCCTGACGAAATGCAGAGTAGGAGGCATCTGATGGGTGCTTCCTCCAGAGACGCTCTGCACAACGGAGGTGAGTGCGATGAAGATAAAGCCCCGGGTGATACCAAGGGTGATGAGAGGTGGAACAAGGAAGTACAGGACGGAGGGGGGCTAGGGTATTAAGAGCAGTGGAGAGTGTGGAGGACCAAGTGTCCACCTGTTGATCAACAGGTAAGGAGGAAAATTCTGGAGGGAAGAGGGAACTAGCCGGTGGGAAGGAGCCTAAAGTGTGTGGGGTAATATGTCGTTTAAAGGATGGGGCAGAAGGGACAGCGGAGGAGGGCCCTGCTGTCCCAGGGGAGGAAGGGAAAGGAAAAGAAAAGAAGAGGCATAGGTGGTCAGACCAGGGGACAGGAACAGGATGGATACAAGAAGGGAAATGAGGAGAAGAGTCGGGAGTGAGGATGAGGTCCAGAGTCTGGCCTGCGGCATGAGTCGGACAATCTACGTGCTGGGTGAAGGACAGGTCAGCAAAAAGCGAGGATAGAACATTGTCACATGAGCGTGAATGGGAGTCCAGATGGGCGTTAAGGTCCCCCAGGATGACTAGATAAGGGGACAAGAGAACGGAATCAGATAGGGAAAGTAAGAGAGAATCCCAGAGATCTGAGCGTAGAGAAGGGGGGACGTAAAGAAGAAGAAAATAGATCGGAGTAGAAGAATTAAAGCGGACTAGAAGTGATTCAGGGTAGGTAGGAGAGGGCGAGACAAGTGAGAAGGGGAGGGAGGATCTGAAGATTAATGCTACTCCGCCACCGGAGCGGCGGAGGCGAGGGGTGTGAAAGGCGGAGTAACCTGGAGGAAGACATTGGTTGAGAAGAGCGTCTTCCCCCTCACGGAGCCACAATTCCGTGATGAAAAGGGCATCCAGAGAGTGCTGAAGCAGAAGGTCATGGACTAGAGGAGTTTTTGAACGCAAGGAGCGACAGTTTAGCAGAGCCAGCAAGAGTGTGAGAAGGGAAGCAGCAGAAGAGGAAGCAGTCGATGAAAGGAGAGAAACCGAGGAAACTAGTTGAGGGCAGCAAGGGAGAAGATTTAATGGATTGCGAGCCAGAATACCAGGGAGGGGTGAGGCAGCCAACGATGGGCGATGGCCCCAAAAAAAGGGGATACTGGCCATATTCAACAGAGCGGAGGAAGCAATGCCAGATGGCAAAGAAGCAGATATGGAAGGAGAGACGTCGGGGAGAGGGAACAGAAGCACAAAAGAAGCTGTAATCAGGAGACACAACCAACAGAGGAAAGTGTTGAGAGGAGACCGAAGGCCCCGATCGCCCCAAGGAGCTCACCCAAGGAGCATGTCTTGCTCCTTGTGCGCGCTCCTTTGGCGTGCACCCACGGCACGCGCCACCATAGTGCGAACCCATGGCGCGCGCTGCCACAGTGCGAACCACCGGCCCCAAGGTCTTCAAATAGTGAGGAGTACCTGGAGGATGACGTGGACGCGTTGCATGCGTCCACGTCATGTCCGGGAGGCGGGAACTCGCTGGGCAACAGGCAGGAGGGTTATCCAGAGCAGGAGAGCACCGGAGAGCCTGCAGGGGAGAGAGAGAAACAAAGAACAGCATACAACAAGCAGCAAATCAGCAACAGCAGCGGGAGTAGTAGCAGCGTGAACCGCCGGCCCCAAGGTCTTCAAATAGTGAGGAGTACCTGGAGGATGACGTGGACGCGTTGCACGCGTCCACGTCACGTCCGGGAAGCGGGAACTCGCTGGGCAACAGGCAGGAGGGTTATCCAGAGCAGGAGAGCCTGGAGGATGACGTGGATGTGAATACTACATCCATTTGACTAACTCCCTTGCTTCTGATCCTCGCTGCCTCTTTAATACCCTCAATTCCCTCCTTAAGGTGCCCCTGCCCCAGGTCCGGCCCTCCCTCTCTGCCCAAACCCTAGCCAACTACTTCCATGTCAAAATCCACAAAATTACCCTCCAATTCCCCACTTCCTAATCTATCTCTCTCCCTCCCCAATCCTCCCCCCTCATCCATACCTCCTCCTCTACCCTCTCCTCCTTCCCTATGATCTCTGAAGACGAAACCGCACTCCTTCTTTCCTCCTCCAAACCCACCACCTGTTCCTCTCACCCCATCCCCACCCATCTCCTACACCCCATCTCCTCTACTGTTGTCCCCTCCATCTCTCATATTCTCAACCTTTCACTCTCCACTGCTACTGTCCTGGCCGACTTCAAACATGCTGTTGTCACACCTCTCCTCAAGAAACCCTCACTCGATCCCACCTCTCCTTCTAACTATCAACCCATCTCCTTCCTTCCCTTCATATCTAAACTACTAGAACGAGCAGTCCACCACCGCTGCCTCGACTTCCTCACCTCCCAGGCCCTCCTGGACCCGCTACAATCCGGCTTCCATCCCCTACACTCCACTGAAACGGCTCTTACAAAAATCTCCAATGACTTGTTTCTGGCTAAATCTAAGGGCCTCTACTCTATCCTCATCCTTCTCGACCTCTCCGCTGCCTTTGACACTGTTGACCACAATCTTCTCACCACCCTCTCCTCGCTTGGTTTCAAGGGATCCGTACTATCCTGGTTCTCCTCCTACCTCTCCCATCGCTCCTTTAGTGTATGCTCCGGTGGCTCCTCCTCCTCCCCCACCCCGCTCCATGTCTTAGGCCCCCTCCTTTTCTCCCTCTATACTCAGTCCCTTGGTGCGCTTATCTCCTCCCATGGCTTTCAGTACCATCTCTATGCCGATGACTCCCAAATCTACCTGTCTACACCTAATATTTCTCCAGTAATCCAGACCAAGATCTCTGCCTGCCTTTCTGACATCGCTACCTGGATATCTTGCTACCGCTTAAAACTAAACATGGCCAAGACCAAACTCCTGGTCTTTCCCCCCAGCTCCTCCCCTCATCTTCCCCCTTTCTCAGTCTCCGTGGATGGATCTACGATCCTTCCTGTTCCCTCGGCCCGCAATCTAGAGGTTATTTTTGACACCTCTCTCTCCTTCTCCACACATATCCAGCTCGTAGCTAAGACCTGCCGCTTCTTCCTCTACTTCATTAGCAAAATCTGCCCCTTCCTTTCCGAACACACTACCAAAACACTTATCCACTCCTTAATCTCCTCTCTCCTCGACTACTGCAACCTACTCCTTTCTGGTCTCCCCGCGAGCCATCTCCTTCCCCTTCAATCTATACAAAACTATGCTGCTCGACTTATCTTCTGCCAGTCTCGCCATGCCCACATTACTCCCCTTCTCAAGTCGCTTCACTGGCTCCCTATCCAATTCCGCGTCCAATTCAAACTTCTCCTACTGACCTATAAGTGCATTCACTCTGCAGCCCCTCTATACCTCTCATCTCTCCATACATCCCCCTCGGCAACTTCGCTCCGCTAACAAATTACTTCTTTCTAGGCCTTTCACTCGCACCGCTAACTCCCGACTTCGCTCCTTTCACCTTGCTGCTCCTTACGCGTGGAACAGCCTACCTCTCCCCATACACCAGGCACCCTCTCTGGCTCTTCAAATCCAGGTTGAAGATCCACCTCTTCACAATCACTTTCAGATCCTGACTTCCATCCCTTATCTTAACCTGACTCCTGTCAATTTTTCATGACTGAGTTATAAGACCATATTGTGCTTTGCACCGTATTGACTAGTGCTCTGTATTGTCTCAACTAGATTTTAAGCTCCAATGAGCATGACTCTGATGAGCAGGGACTATCTCTTGTATGTTTATTTGTACAGCGCTCCATGCGTGGCGCTATATAAGTGCTTAATAGTAGTAGTAGTATAGTAGCATTGATAAGGCAGGCAAAGAGAATATCAAAAAAAGCTTGCTGTGGAAACAAAAACACATAGAGGCCAATTCCGATCGGGGCATATCAAGGCCGTCCGGACTTCCAAAATCTGGATGGCCGAGATATTCACCTGATTCTGCTCCCATGGGAGTTAAACGGCCCTGCAGGAGCAGAATAGGGGCAAAAGGCCTGGTCGACCCAAGCGTGCCCCAATTCCAGCACACCAGACGTCTAGATGTCTCCCAAGCTAGCCCAGCCAGGCTCCTGCTGTGGTGCTGTGGCATGCTGTTGCCATGGCACCTTGGCTCCATGCAGTCTTCTCCACCACCCAACCCCCGATCAGCACTTATGATTCCAGGATCGGGCTGCGGGGGGCCCCCTGCCCATCTCACCTCTTTGGGGAGGGTCCTGTGGGCTCATCCACCAGTGACCAGGGGTACCTATTCCACCTTCGGGGTGGAATAAGTACCCCGTCCAAATCTCCATGACCCGGACGTATAGGGCCATCATTGGAATAGGCTCTGTACGTCCGGGTAGGGGTCATGCCTCTGGCGCGCCCTCGCTCTTCTTCTGGCCCGCCCTCTTCCTGAGTTCCCCGCACATCTTGGCTGTACATGTGGGGAATTCAGAATAGGGAACCGGTCCCTGCTCTTTATTGGGGATGTACTTCGCTTTTGATGTACATCCCCCGCTAAATGGGTCTCAAAATGACCCCCATAATAAAAACTTTTTCAAGTACATTCATAGCAAAAAAACCTGTCAGGGAGTCAGTTGGACCATTAGATGATAGAGTGGTAAAAAGGGCGCTAAGGGAGGACAAGGCCATAGCGGAGAGACTGAATGAATTCTTTGCTTCGGTTTTACTGAATAAGATGTAGTGCGGTTACCCATGCCTGAAATGGTATTTAAAGGTGATGTATCAGAAGAATTGAAAGAAAAAATATTGATAAACTGGGAAGATGTATCACAACTATTTGATAAACTGAAGAGTAGAAAATCACCTGGACCAGATGGTTTACAGCCACAATCATCCTTCTAGCAAAGCTAAGGTACTAGTCTTAATTCTCCCGGGGATGGACCTAGCCAGCCAGCCAGCCAGCCAATTTTCTGTACATCTGAGTGCAAAGCGAATCAGTAACTTTGGTTGCTAAAAGAGTGATTTATGAACTGGATGTAATTTTAATCATGGGGCTACGTAACTTGCTACCTCATAATTCTAATTTATGCTATATCTGCATTATTGTTCTATCAGCAATAAAGTCTGATTTTCATATATACACAGACTTGTCTCTCCCTCTCACATGTGGTTCATTGACAGATAGACCTACAGAATCTTGGGAAAAGAGTAGCAATTACTGCTGGACCTATCAAGTATTTATATATTTATTTGCTACTGACAATAATTCCCACATACCTGAAGATTGGAGGATGGTCAATGTAACGCCAATTTTTAAAAAGGGTTCCAGGACCGATCCAGGATACTATAGATCACTGAGCCTGACTTTGGTACTGGGCAAAATGGTAGAAACCATCGTAAAGAAATATATTAATAAACATATAGAGAATCATGGTTTAATGGGAGAAAGCCAACATAGATTTAGCCAAACAACTTATTAATCTATTGTATTTTTTTGAAGATGTGAATAAACAGGTAGACAAAAGTGAGCTGGTCGATATAGTGAATCTGGATTTCAGAAAGCCTTTGTCAAGGTCCTTCATGAGAAACAGGAGTCAGTGTATTATGGTGGATCAGAAACTGGTTAAAAGATAGAAAGCAGAGAGTAGGGCTAAATGGCCAATTTTCTCAATCAAGAAAGGTGAACAGTGGAGTACCCCAGGGATCTGTGCTTGGTCCGCTGCTTTTTAACATCTTCATAAAAGACCTAGAAATGGGAATAATGAGTGAGATGATCAAATTTGCAGATGACACAAAATTATTCAAAACTGTTGAAATACAAGAGGATTGTGATTAATTGCAAGATGACCTTTATAAATTGGAAGACTGGACATCCAAATGGCAGTGAAATTTAATACAGACAAGTGCAAAGTTGTTCACCTAGGAAAGAACAACCCAAAGTATGGTTACACTATGCAAGGTTACACATTAGGAACCACCACCCAGGAAAAGGATTTAGGCATCATCATGGTTAATACATTGAAACCCTCTACCCAGTGTGCAGCAGCGGCCATGAAAGCAAGTAAAATGCTAGGAATCATAAGGAAAGGAATGGAGAATAAAACCAAGGATATTATAATGCCTCTCTATTACTCCATGGTGCAACTGCATCTTGAATATTGTGTGCAGTTCTGGTCACCATATCTTAAAAAGGATGTAGTAGAATTAGAAAAGGTATGGAGAAGCGCCACCAAAATGGTAAAGGGGATGGAAGGATACCCCAATGAGGAAATGCTTAAAAGGTTAGGGCTCTTCAACTTGGAAAGAAACAGCTGAAGTGAGATATGATAGAGGTCTATAAATTAATGAATGGAGTAGAATGGGTAAATGTAGATAGGTTGCTTACTCCATCAAAAAGTAGAAAGACTAGTGGATACACAATGAAGCTACAATGTAACCCATTTAAGAGTAATAAGAGAAATAATCAAACTCTGGAATTCGTTACCGGAGGATGTAGTAAAAGCTGTTAGCATAGTTTGATTTAAAAAAGGTTTGGACAAGTTCCTGGAAGAAAGGTCCATAAACCATTAGTAAAGAGGACACAGGAAATCCACTGCTTACCCTGGGACAAGCATTGTGGAAGCTGTCCCCCTTTTTAGGAACCTGCCAGGTACCTGTGACTTGGATTGGCCACTGTTGGAAAGAGGATACTGAGCTTGATGGACCTTGGTCTGATCAAGTATGGCATTTCTTATGTTCTTAACTAGGCCTTCTGGTTCCGATTTCAGAGTACCACATTCTGATTATTTGGAACTTTCTCATGCAGGAAGTTTATTCTCAAGTGCCCATTTCTTTCTTTGCAGAATGGCAGCACTGATTTTTCATATTTTGCTATGGACTGCTTCCATTTTACCGTAAAAGGCCATGAAGAGTTAGCCAAGGCATTGTGGAATAACATGGTAAGTATGTTATCAGTGCATGTAACATGCAGAACAGTGGGTAATGGGACAGAGCTGAGGGTGTGGGGGGGGGGGGGGCGCAGCCACAGCTTATCACAAGTTCTACCTAGAACAAGGAAAAGAGTGACACAAAGGTCGGAGCATTTCTATGAGTCCATGGTGATGTGCTTCCAAGGGAATACAGCAAAAAGCTATAATATCAACTGGAAAAGCCCAGCCAACTGTACCATCAATGAAACAAACAAGCTGTGCAATAATTAAGGAATGGTCTTCAACCCATCCATCCAATATTATTATTCATAAACTTCAATCAAAAATAGGAGGAAAAAGACGACATAGTCGCAACTAACCAACTTGTTGCTATTGTTCTGTGCCCTCAAATTGATGCTAATTCCTGGTTATCCAGCTCATGGGTTTTCTTGGGAAGGTGCAACCAGAAATAGATTGACAGGCCTTTCTTCTAACGCTCATTACACAGAGGTCTGACCTGAAGCAGGGGGTTTATGTTTATACTCCCGAAACGTGACATGTCTTTACCCTTTCTACTGTGATGGCTATTCCGACAAAAAAATTAAGTATTTAATTGGTTTGTTTCACTGGGTATTGGTATTTTGCTCTTTATTTAAACTCAGGAAGAAGGTTCTTTTTTGGAATTCTCTTAGGCCTTTCTTCCATGCAGTAAGCCTGTAGCACCTGGTATTCTAAGGTGATCTCCCATCCAAATGCTAACCAGGCCCAACCCTGCTTAACTTCCAAGATCAGGCTCATTCAGGGTGGCGTGGCAATCACAGCTGATCGACTAAGTAGTTTTAATCATCAGTCTTCAAAAGACCTCCTCTTTCATTAAATTTCTATTCTTTCGACAAAAAATGAATTTTCATAAATGTTTCATTATAATAGACTCAATGTATCTTTTTGTCTATAAATTTCTTCAAATTTTAAGTAATTTTTTGCCTGCCTTGACCCAAGCAGAAGCCTTCATTTTTGTTGCACGATTTATTAGGATAGACCAATAGAACGCTACTTCATTCATAGATTTGGTCAAGAATAAAAGTTTAATGAAGAGGGAGGTGTTTTGAAGACTGATGATTAAAACTACTTAGTTGATGTTCTGGCATTGGTTAGCTAGGCCTATTAGGTCTTTTTCCTCCTATTTGATTAAAGTTTATAAATATTATATTGGTTTGATTGGTTTGAACACCATTCCTTAATTGTAGTCCAGCTTGTTTGTTTCATCGATCTTCCAAGGATTATGACAGAACTTGGGTTTAGTCCACCATCCTCAACATTGGATGGTCCAACTAATGACCACATGGCAAGTTCTCTTCATATTTCACAGAGAGGCCGATTAATAATCCGCAATACTTTAGTGTGGTGGTTTACTCCATTTTTGGATTTCGATATTCCCATGCTAATATTATTACTCATTGTAGTAAAGGATTTAGCATGGAAACTCTGCAGTAAATACACTGTGCTAAAGAAGATGGCTTGACCAGCATATAAACACATGCAAATTGTCAGAATAAAGAATAACTTTCAATGTATATATAATTTATATATAAACTGTTCCATGTGAAATGTTGTTGTTTAGTAAACCGTGCTGATCATGAATAGTGCGGTATAAAACCAAATAAATAAATAAATGTAAAAGGTTCACAGCATTTTTTTATTTCCCTTGTAACGCAGAATTTTACTGCATCTAAAAGGTGAAATAAAGACTGTGCATTAGTGCCATGCACATCAATTGCAAGAGGCAGGTGGATGGTGGCTATATGCATTAGAGGCATGCACTTCAGTTGCAAGAGGCAGGTGGGCAGTGGCTATGTACAGTAGTGGCATGCACATCAATTGCAAGAGGCAGGTGGATGGTGGCTATGTGCATTAGAGGCATGCACGTCAGTTGCAAGAGGCAGGTGGGCAGTGGCTATGTGCAGTAGAGGCATGCACGTCAGTTGCAAGAGGAAGGTGGGTGGTGGGCATGTGCAATAGTGGTAGGCACATCAGTTGCAAGGGGCAGATGAGCGGTGGCTATGTGCAGTAGAGGTATGCATGTCGGTTGCAAGAAGCAGGTGGGCAGTGGCTATGTGCAGTAGAGGCATGTACTTCACTTGCATGAAGCAGGTGGGCGGTGGTTATGTTCTTTAGAAGCAAGCATGTCAGTTGCAAGAGGCAGGTGGACAATGGCAATGTGTAGTAGCGGCATGCATGTCAGTTGCAAGAGGCTGGTGGGAAGTGGCTATGTGCAGTAGAGGCATGCACGTCTGTTGCAAGAAGAAGGTGAAACCACAAGGTAACAAAACTAACTACCACTCTACACTATATATCCCAAAATCAAAAATAGAGTGAAAAAAATCTTTTGTGTGTAAGCTAGCGTGTATGCATTTTTGTTGGAAGAGCAGCCATGAGGTAATTCACCTATACTTCCATTTTGCTCAAAATTTAATGAGCCCAAATCGGAGCTGTAGAAACACAGGTAAAAACACCATAAATAAGTGCCACCTACATAGAAACCAAACAATTCAATGGTCTTGAAAAAACTGTGCAGAAGTCCAAACAGCAAAAAAGAATCAGGACTTTTACTTATCTTTATCGTCCTGTCCCCACGTGCTCAATGATGCTCACACTAATCATCGCAGGCTTCGCATAGTGAAAGCTGCAGAAACAGGAAAAGTACACAGCACTGCATTTCGAGCAAATACCAAATTCGTGCCCTGTCTCAACGCTTAATTTGTCTGCAACAAGTAAACAGTCTCCCGGCTGATCAAAAAACACGAGCACATCCTGCTGGAGAGGGTACGAAGGGGAATGAAGTCTGCATCCACCCCACTAATGAGACCTGCAGCATCCCAGTTCTCTTCAGGGGAGGTTAAATTTTATTTTTCATTTGTGCACTGCAGGGCAAGAGAATTAAAGTGTTCTACCTGGTAGCATGGGTTTAGCATGTAGTTTGGGCACTGTACTAAACAGTAGTGCAGGGCCCCCATGCTACCCTGATAGCACACATAAGGCAGAATGCAAGCCCTGCTCTTACATCATGGCTAGTGTGATCGTTAGTGACCACATTAACTCCACTTTGCGCCATTACATCAATGGGTGGCATTAACTGCATTCCTGTTCCGGTTTGCATGGTGCTGCATCTAAGGCCCATAACATCAGGGGGTGGAAGCACATGCCTCCTGAAGGTAGCACTGATCCTCCCACACTAGTGACATGGCCCATATGCGCGTTACCGGCCCAGGGCCCAGTAAACATGTCCCTACAAGAATTGGAAGCCCTGCCCTTCTTCCTCCCTCAATTTGCCCCATTTTGGAATGGATTTTACCAAAATAGTATGTTGCCAGTTCACAGATCTGTTCCTGCAGCCCACACCTCTGCAAAACCACGGTAAAACATCTGCAACGTTTGTGGGTTTAGTGTTGATTTTTAATGCAGCACTGATTTTCTTACATTATTACATAGCATAATAAACTAATTTCCTAGCCTGGACATACTGTACCCCCCTGGAGGAAGATTTTAAAACTAAACTATTTTGTGCTTTATTCTAGTTTCAACCAGAAGGTGAAAAGTTTGAGCTTGAGTCATTCTCCAAACCAGTTCAGCTGATCTGCCCCCCACAGGTACAATATGAAAGATTTATCCAGTGCCACCACTGTACCCTGCATTGAAGTAGAGAACGGACATGGTGCTAATGCCCCTGCCCCCCAGTTACTGGGTATTTGCATGGGCTGTTTGGCCGCCTGCTGCTGCCACTTAAGAAAAAAAAAATTCAAACACATTGTCAACTGAATCGACATCTGTTACTTGATAAAATAAACCATCAGCGCCCAGCGAATCTGTCTAGTGGGCTGCAAGTACAGTAAACACCAGAATACTTAGTGGAAATGCACTTATAGTTAGGCTGAAAAGAAAGCAGGCGTGACATTATGCGTTTTTTTGTTGAATATTGCCGTTATTAGGATAGCACCAGTGGTCAGCGATGAAAATGGAATATTCAGCACATGAGAACATCCAGAATCCAGCTCTGAATATCCATTTCATTTGTAAACACTCTGGCCAGCACTTAGAAAGCACTGACCGCAGAGTTTTAATGTTACTCCCAAAGAAACAAAATGCCAGTATGTTTTTCAGTGCTCAATGACCTCTGATATTTTCCTCTGATATCTTTCAGTTCCTGCAAGAATTTGAATCCTTTCAGTATTAATCATGAACACAAAGAGCCTTGCTTAAGCTCCTCCTGTATGCTCATATTTGAATATTTATTTTGGAACAGGCTCATCCATACATCTACACCCGAAAATCGAGATCTGTCTCTCTGGCTTGTTCCTTGCTGAACGGATTTATCATCATATTCATCCTCCTCCTGGAATTAGGGTTTCTGTGATGCCTGAAGGATCCTCACTGAGGAACATCGTCGCCATGTGAAATTCAGCTACGAGACTTTGTTATAAGGCCACCAATGTGCTCCATGTTTTGAGGACAGTGGTTTGTTTACTACACTGCATACATGGAAACCCTATGGGATGTAAAAACTACAAGTTCCAGCATGCACTGGGGTAGAACCAGGACTTTTCCACCTGTTCTGAAAAAATGGAGCCTACTTGGTTGAGTATTGGACAGTGCAGTTAAGCAAAAGGGACGGTGTCGTAAATGAGATCAGTGCTGTGTGCATCTGCAAATGCTTAACAATAATAATAATAAATAAATGATTAGAAATTTGGAAAAATCTGTTTTGCATCAATAGAAACAGAAATATCCATGGCCCTGATTCTGGTGCCAATTTACATGTTTCTCTTCCTGAACCCCGACCAAGAGTGTCTTCACCCACTCCCTTGCTACCAGACACTTTGTGAAAATAATGCTAAATATAAGATGTTTTTACTGGACTTCAGTGAAAGGTATATGGGCAGATCCAGAAGGTTTTTATCACACCAGGCTCTGGAAAAACCCCCCGCATTCAGTACTCAGGTAGCAATCCTACCATATTCAAACAGCCATTAACTAACATGACTCAAAACCCCACGTCCCTCACATGAAAAGGAAGCACTGCTATTATACCAGGCCCTAGAGCACCAATGCAGCATCTATTGGGACTGCTATAGGTTCCTACAAAGGAATCATATGCTAGCAGAGTCCCTCATCTCTGTCACACATGCAGAACATGACTAGAGACAGAACCGTGCAGACAAAACCTGAAATGGAAAAACAGAAATTAATTTAATACAAAGAGATCAGAGAGGCATTATTCAAAGTTGTTAAAACCCAAGAGGATTATGGAAAATTGCAAGAGGACCTTGATAAACTGGAAGACTGTGCAGCCAAATGGCAGATGAAATTTAATGTGGCAAGTGCAAAGTTATGCACCTAGGAAAGAACAGCCCAAACTATGGTTACACAATGCAAGGTTCCACATTAGGAACCACCACCCAGGAAAAAGATTTAGGCATCATTGTGGATAACATGTTAAAACCCTCCGTCCAGTGTGTAGCGGCGACCAAGAGAGCAAATAGAATGCTAGGTATCATAAGGAAAGGAATGGAAAATAAAACAAAGGATATTATAATGCCTCTGTATAGTTCCATGGTGCAACCGCACCTTGAATATTGTGTGCAATTCTGGTCACTATATCTTAAAAAGGCTAGAGCGGAATTAGAAAAGGTACAGAGAAGAGCCACCAAAATGGTAAAGGGGATGGAAGGATTACCCCTATGAAGAGAGGCTAAAAAGGTTAGGGCTCTTCAACCTGGAAAAGACGGCTGAGGGGAGATATGATAGAGGACTATAAATTAATGAATGGAGTGGAAATGTAGATCGATCCTTTACACCATCAAAATATAGAAAGACTAGGGGACATGTAATGAAGTTACAGTGTAACCTATTTAAGATTAATAAGAGAAAATATTATTCTTAGAAAGTTTTCTATTATTGCTTATATATTTTCGACTTGTCCAATTTTTGTATTTATATTTTTATCAGTATATGAATTATTTATTGATTGACTTATGTTTTATAGTATTTTTAGCTTTAAACCTCTGGTGACACAGTGTGAGAATGTTTTTATTATTCATCCATTAATTCTCTCCCCCTTTTTCTTTAGTACTGTTGCCTCTGTGCAACTATTTGATGACGTATAACCTCTGAGATATTAACCATCAGTTATTCCTTTTGTTTTCTTTGGTTTCCTTTAGGTTTTTTTATGATTTGTTATTTATATGTGCATATATATGTGTTTATATTTGTTATTTGTTAGATCCCTAATGAAGACGTCCAAGCTGAAACTTGGCCAAGTCAGCAGTTTTCAATAAAAGGAATTTGTATCCTAAATGAATTTGGTCTTCTATCCATGGTCTATATTCACTCTTTGTATGTATGACTGATATTGTGGGGTCCACACCTTCTCCTCATTTCTCATCTGTGGCATCCTAGCCAGTGACAGGGTCACCATCCACCCCAGGGCACTCTGGCAATACAATGCCAAGGACATGTCCAGTAAAGGTATCCAGGCCTCCACCATAGCTGCCCACATGCGCACTCAGCTACCTCACTCAGAAATGCTGGGCATGTGACCAACCCATGCAGATCCTCCGTCACTGAAGACATGCATTCCCTGATGTGCAAGGTGACTGCCAGTTTCCATGCATAGTCCAGGGGATAAATTGGCCCAAGCCACTGACATAGGTAGGCAGGCATGGCTCAAGTGGAGGGCTATCTATACTGGCATCAGTAGGCACACATGAAGAAGTCTGCCCCAATGCCAGTTTCCATTTTAGGAAGTATGAACCTGTTGTAGAAAGCGATTAATGTGGTTAGTAGATGTGCTAATTGCGTTAATCGCGCTGACTGGAATAGTTGACGGCAGTAATGCAGGTGCTGCTGCTAGCATCAGGGTCTTCCCTGGAGGAGCGGGGCAGCGCCTAGGGATGATGGGGTAATGGTGCTATTCACCCACTGCCCGATTATCCCTCAGAGGTGAAAGTTGGGCACAGTAAAGGCTGTCCTACTGAACGATCGAATATCACGGTTGCCTGTTGAGCATCACTGCTATCCAGCTGACTCGAATATTCCATGCTATGGCCAGATATGGCCCTGGCATTGACTATCTGGGTCTTAGGATCAGCAGCGGCAGCTGGTTGCTTTCGGATAGCCGCTTAATATCGGGCCCTATGTTTATTGCAAGTGTGCACATAATGCAACCATACTGTAGAAAGAGCCATTTCTACACGCCAGTAGTTAATAATAATGCACAGTATACATAGTAATGTCCAGGCAAACATCCTGAGGCTCAGGCCGCCTGCCTCTGTGTACATGGTAAAATGGACTATGGGGGCCCTGCTGAGCATTTATACAGTATATACACAGTAACAACATACATAAAAGCTCTGGCCCCCTACCCCTATGTACAAAGTAAAATGGACTGTTGAGGCCCTGCCAAGCATGAACTATACATAGTTAAAACACACACCTACCCTTCCCTGGAGCCCCACTCTTCCCTGTTGCATCTTGCCACCTACAGAGGAAACCGAGAAACCATTGTTAACATGGAGCTTCTAACATTACAACACACGGAGTTTTCCCACCTACCTTATCTCCTTTCTCATCCAACACACAGCCATCCATTGTGAAGAAGGCAGCCTTCTGTGGATACATGCAGGTCAGGAAGACAATGTGTCGACCCAGTCTATTCCAAAGAAAGTGCGCCCCTAATACTTATGGGCCTTGCTAGAGCCAGTGCTCCTCACCTAAATCCAACAGCTAATTTGGAAGCGGCTTATGCATTACAGAAATCATCCCAAATGCCATCTATGAGTTGCCAATGTTGCAATCAGGAACCTGTGGGTTAGCTAGATGCAATGCCCTCGTTTCTAAAATGGGCATTACACATGTTTACATCCCATACACATGCCCACCTGTGGCCCATTTCAGAAAGACTCACATGTAAAATGGGGAAGCGCACAACACAGCTCTATACACGTTTATACAACGCAGCTCTATACACACTTATACAACGCACCTCTATACACGCTTATACAACGCAGCTCTATACACGCTTATAAAACTGGAACATGCACGTGTGCGGGTTCAGTTTAGAAATGTGGTATAGTGCTGCCTCTGACTAAGCACAAAGAACTCACCAGAAAGCACAATTTCTGCCAGAATGAGGTAGAAATCAATATTGCAGGAGGTCCTCAAGCACCTCCTGAGCTATGCTGGTGTCCGTGTGAGCACCTATAAGAAAGAGAAACTCTGGTTATTTATTTAGACAGATTTGTATACCACCTTATCCTTTAATCAAAGTGGTCACAACACAATTGGAGGGATACATTTAACGGAAGGGGAAATGACTCGCATACGTAAAAACTGTGTTTGTAGATCAAAATGGGAGTAGGTAGTAGGGCCAGGTGGTGTTAGGGAGCTGTTGGGTCAATTGGGTGGTATCTAGTGGTGGGTACTTAAAGTGTCTGCTCATAGGTCTCGGTAAAGGGAAGAGTCTTGAGTGCCTTGCGGAAATCTTTGGTGTTGTTTAGGGTCCTTAGGTCCATAGAGAGGGAGATCCATAGTGCAGGCGCCAGTAGCGAGGGAGCTCTCTTAGATGTTGTCTGTTTAGTCTTGCGAGTGTGGTAATCCTGTTGCCATTGTTGGTTCTTCTAGGTCTATTTTTGACATCCCTGGTTATTATTTCCTGGAGAGCATTTGCTGAGCGGTGGTGGTAGATTTTGAAGATGTTCAGGATTGTTTTGAATTTTGTCCTTGCAATTATTGGTAGCCAGTGTAGCTGTTGTCAGATGGGGGTGATGTGTTCAGATCTTGCGGTGCCCATGATGATTCGTGCTGCAGTGTTCTGCACCATTTGAAGTGGATGAATAGTCTGCTGGGGGAGGCCTTGGTATAGTGAGTTCCCATAGTCTAGCAGTGGAGTGATGATTGCTTGGCAAACTGTGCGGAAGTGGTATTGGTTAAGGATTGGTTTGAGTCTTCTAATGATTCTCAGTCGGTGGTAGGCTTTTGCCGCTGTTTTAGTAATGTGAGATTTTAGGTTCAGAGCTTTGTCCAGGGTGATGCCCAGGTACTTCACTTCATCCTTGACTGGTATAGTTTTGTTTAGAATGCTGAGTGTTTGGGGCGGATTGAAAGAGGAGTCTCTAGTGATGAACATAGACTCAGTTTTGTCAGAGTTGACCATCAGGTTGTTAGGGGTGAGCCAGGTGTTCATGTCTTCGAGGCATCTTGTCATTGCTGACATGTCAGGTGATTGTAGGTTGATTGGGGAATATATCATGATATCGTCAGCATAAAGGTGGTAGTGTAGCTTGTGGCATTTGATGATGTTGCATATGGGTTGAATGTAAATGTTAGAGTATAGATGAGCATGCTGAACCTTGTGGTATTCCTTGCATAACTGGGAACTTCAGGGATTTCTTTTGTGCACATTTGACTTGCTGCGTCCGGTCATCCAAGTAGGAAGTAAACCATTTTAGGTTGTTCTTTGTTATTCCAATCTGATGAAAGCGTTATTTATTTATTTAACATTTTTTATATACCGCACTATTCATAATCAGCGCGGTTTACATAGAACAAGAAAACATCAGACAAAATACAGTTATCTGTTGTAGCATTATGGTGTGAGACACTGTGTCAAAAGCCACTGAGATGTCCATGAACACTAGTAGGAATCCGTTCTTTATGTTGTCTATGCCTTTTAGTAGATTGTCGAAGAGGGAAGTGAGCAGAGTTTCCACATTGTGCTCTGGTTTAAAGCCATGCTGGTGGGTGTCTAGTGGGGCATTGAAATCTATGTGGTCCTGTGTCTTTTCGATGATTTTTGTAAGGAATGGTAAGCTTGAGATGGGGCGGTAGGATTTTGGTTTGGAGGGGCTTAGCGTGGTGTTCTTGAGAATCGGACATTTTGTGGCTTTCTTCAGGGGTGGTGGCATATGTCCCTGTTGGAGAGATTCCTTTACGATTTTGTAGAGGTAATGGGATAGATGGCTTCTGGTGGCTTTGACCCATGCCACTGGGCATGGGTCGGATGTTGAAGTCATTGTGTTGAGATCATTCACTATGTCTTCTATTTGCTGCTATTGGTTGGGCATCTGTCACTGTATGAATGCCATTTACCACCGTAACCATAATGTTGAGGATCTGAAATGCAAATTAAAGGGAAGACCAAGTAAAAGACTATAGAGAAAGAAAGGACCAGATGGCCATCCTAAGCCCCTCAGTGACCTGGAGTAACAGGTGCTCCAAACGATAGATGAGATAGTGAAGGGGGTATTGGTGACCTGGATACCTCAAAAACCTCCATAGTAGGTATCTGTAATATACATTCTACATGTATCCTACCTTTCCGTTGTGGGCTCTTCTACCTCTTGTTGCTACCTCCACTCCAACTAGATCCAATGTGTGAGCAGGCAAACACCTGTTATCCTCGCTTCCCATACCTCAGTCACTGTGGGAATGTGTGCCTCATGTCTTGCCAGGGGTGCATGCAGAGGGGGAGACCTGGGTCATAGTCCCTAATGGTGTAATGTAGGCAGGGCCATACCAAGCTATAACTGTGCCCTATGCAGTTTGCGAACTTGGTGCTGCACCATGACATCAGACTTTTATCAGTTGTGTATTTTACAGTACTTATTTAAAAACATTTCTATGCCGCTTATCAAAATCTAAGTGGCTTACAAAATCACATTCATAACAATAAATTAGACAATAACAAGCCCAAAACACCATAAAATGGAAAAAAATGTTCCTGCCTTCAATACTTCAGAGTAAACTGAACTGCCCTGAAGAGCTATTATTAATCCACCAGGTAAAACAATTGTTAAGCTGCTTATGAAAGTTTTACATCGCTCATCCTTCCTAATTTGCTTAGAAGCCTGTTCCACTCAACAGAGCCAGCTAGAGAGAAACAGCATGCCCCTCTTTCAGCAAAATAGACTTGCCTTATTGCTGGAACACCTTCAGATCTTAAAGCCCGAGGGGAGCGTATACATTTTTTTTGACACAGTGCCAACATAGTTGATGGCATTACCATATAATGCTCTCTGAATCATTTTGAACACCTTATACCTGACCCTCCGTGCAACTGGAAACCAATGTAAACTTTTAAAACATGGCAAAAATGCATCTAACATGAGAGTTCTTCCAGAACGCGAGCAGCTGCATTCTGAGGAAATTTAAGAGCTGGTCCGCAAGGAAGTGTTTTAATGCATCTGCACTGCCAGCACTAAAGTCCCAGTAGAGGTGTGATTCTCAACCGTTTTTCCGTTGGGATACAACTGACAGGTGATACTTGTATGTGTGACACATGTGACCCTCATGGATCTTTGGACTGGCACAGTATAGTAGTTAAATGTAGACATGTTCTGCAACATGCGCAGATCAAAACTAAAACAATTCCCCATTGAAGTAACCATACCAAAAATATTCTGATTCAAATATCATTTGAGTAACAGCACGTTGTGAAAGAACACAAAACCTGACAAAAATCACCACGCATATATACAGCCAAGGTACCATATCACAGCAGCGCTAATTCCTGTGATTCAAGCATCTAGAGCCCTACCAAAGGATAAGCAGCACTACAAATATTACACTGGGCTGTAGAACCCTAATGCACCTACTACTGGTAAAACAGAACAAGTGGGACTACTATGGATCTGTACAGAAACTACACACTAATACCACCCGCACCTTGGTCACATGCAAAACTCCGACAGATTCTCAGCAAATACAGAACAGGAGAGCACAAATTAGAAATAAGAATATGAAGAAAAAAGTTGAACTGGGAATCCCAAGAAGTCAAAATGAGCAGGTACTGCAAAGTTATGTACTTAGAGAAGAACAAGCCAAACTACGGTTACACAATGCAGGAGCCTGGCTGGGCTAGCCGGGGAAGAACATGCAGTCCAGAGGCCCAGAATCAGGGCATGGCCGGCCCGTCCAGGCCAGCTGCAGCCGATTCTGATCCCGTGGGGATGTCTAGCCTCCATGGGATCAGAATCGGGTACAAATCCAGCCTGTCCAGAATCTGAACGCCCAGAGGAGCCACAGGCGCCCAGACGTGAATTGGCCACTATTTCCCACTATTTTGTTGCTGCTGTTGCATGTGTTTTGGATTTGCAAGTGTCCCAGCTACTGAGAGGTTTCTCTGACCATTGATGTACTGAGTCACATTACACCACTGGGGACTATGACCCAGGTCTCTCCCCCCTTTGTTCTCAGTTGGATATGGTTTGACTCAGGGGGCAACTGAGGTCTTTTCCTCTCATTCTGCCTATAGCTGGTATTAGCTGCACGTTGTTTGGGGCTATTGGGCATTTTTATTATTTTGTTTTATTTAATTGCTTAAGTAGGAAGGACAGACTAGATAGGCCATGTGGTCTTTTTCTATCGTCATGTTTCTATGTTTCTAAGGAGTTCATAACATATCAATTAAGAGAAGTTAGACACTCCTTGGCTGTTTCACTTGACTTATCTTGCGCGTTTGATCTGGTAAATCACGCCCTCCTTCTTTCTCGCCTTCACTTCGCTGGCTTCCACAGCACCATCCTTCAATGGTTTCACTCTTTCCTCACTGACCACTCATATCATGTCTTCTTTCAGGATTCTGCAACAGCCTCACTTCCCCTGTCTGTTGGGTTCTATTCTGGCCCCTCTCCTTTTCAATATCTTCTTAGCCCCCCCCCCCGCACTGTCAACCAGCATCAGGTTGTGTCCATTTATTATGCGGACATCATCCTGCTGCTGCTACATACGCGCCCTATTTCACCTGCTCTGACCGTCCACAATAATTGCCTTTCTATCATTGCTACCTGGCTCCATGCTAATTGTCTGAAACTAAATCTCTCCAAATCTTCTGCCCTTTGGTTAACTGGCTCCTCCACTGCTCTATTGCTGTCACCTACAATCAGCGATACATTAATTTCTCTCCTTTCCTTCTTAAAATACCTTGGGATTATTCTGGATACATCCCTCTCCTTTCACGAGCACATTAGCATAGTGGTGAAGTGCTCCTTTTATACTCTCCATCAAATACACTCCATCCGATCATTCTTGCCAGATTCATCTATCCTCACCCTGCTGCTTACTCCAATGTTATCTATGCCGGTTTACCTCAATATCAACTGAAATGACTCCAATCCGTTCAAAACACTGCTAGCCATCTTCTCCACCATGCCACCAAGTCTGACCATGTCACCCCATTGTTCATTAAGTCACACTGGTTACCCATTAGTCATCAGACACATTTTAAGATCCTTACCCTCATGCATAAGATTCTTCATTCTGGTGTTCCAGCCTACTTGTCATCTCTCCTCATTACGCACACCCCTCCTCAAGTGCTACGTTTGAGCCACGTAAATCGGCTACACCTTCCTACCCCTTCCCAGGCTCGTCTAGAACTGATACTGCATGCTGCTTTTTATTTCCTGGGACCCCACCTCTGGAATTTTCTCTCCCCCGATATTCATCTTGAACCCTCATACCCCAAGTTTAAGTCCGCACTAAAATACACCTCTTCAGATTAGCTTTTGATCTACCCCCATGTTCTCTAAGATACCACAGTTATCCCTGACCTACCCTCCTAAAATCTTAAGAACATAAGAATATAAGATATGCCATACTGGGTCAGACCAAGGTCCATCAAGCCCAGTATCCTCTTTCCAGCAGTAGTCAATCTAGGTCATAAGTACCTAGCAGTCTCCCCAAAAGACACAGGTTTCTCAATGCTTGTATTGGGTTAAGCAGTGATATCCCGGGATCTCTTTTAATTAATGGTTTATGGTCCTTTCATCCAGGAACTTGTCCAAACCTTTTTTAAACCCAGCTACACTAACAGCTTTTACTACATCCTCCGGTAACAAATTGCAGAGTTTGATTACATGTTGAGTGAAAAAATATTTTCTCTTATTAGTCTTAAATTGCTTACCCTGTAGCTTCATTGTATGTCCCCTAGTCTTTCTATATTCTGATAACGTAAACAATCGATCTACGTTTACCCGTTCCACTCCGTTCATTAATTTATAGACTTCTATCATATCTCCCCTTAGCCATCTCTTTTCCAGGTTAAAGAGCCCTAACCTTTTTAGCCTCTCTTCATAGGGGTATCCTTCCATCCCCTTTACCATTTTGGTGGCTCTTCTCTGAACCTTTTCTAATAATGCTAGATCCTTTTTAAGATACGGCGACCAGAATTGCACACAATATTCAAGGTGCGGTCGCTCTTTTCTGTCATTTTGATGGTGTTCTTTTCTTCTTCTGTTTTAATTTTATTGTATGCACTGTAAATAAACCACTCTGCGGTTTCGAAGGGTGGTATATCAAGTTTTTAATATACCATAAACCAATGCTCATGGCCTCTGACTTTCTATCTGGTTGATGACCTTACCGATGTCCACCCTCACCGCTCTCAGGAAAGGCAACATATCCTCTGCAAACATTGCCTTTCAGGTGGAATTTCCCTACAAAAGGATTCCCCTGATGTCATGATTTTCCCTGATTTTAACAGCTAACCATTCCAACGAGAGAACAAACAAAGGCGGGGAAAGGGGGCAGCCTTGTCACATCCCTCTCAGAATGGGGAATTGGGGTGATCTTTTAACTTTAATGATAAGTTGAACTGTTGGAGAGTGGTATAATATGTTTATCCAGTGTACAAAGATCCCAGTAATGCCATACCTCTCCAAAACTCAGAAGAGGTAGTTCCACAGCACTTTATCAAAGGCTTTTTCGATGTCAAGACTCACTACTGCTGGATCCCTTGTTCCCTTACAAGTCTCCTGTATTGCAGCTAAGGCCTTCAGAATATTAACAGAGGCTCTCCTACCTGCACAAACTCAACGGATTCCCATGTATGAGTCGCAGGAGATATCTCTGCATTCTTTTTGCCAATATAGAGGTCAGTATTTTCATATCCTGGTTGAGCAAAGAGATGGGTCTGTTGGATCCCACTTCCAGCAGGTTTTTCTCAGGTTTAGGAAGCACAACTACATAAGCATTGCTTTGCTCAGGCCTCAGCCTCCCCTCCACCAACACAGCCTCACACATATCCACTAAAGACCCTTCCACCAAATCTGGCATTATTTTGGCCAGCTTTAAGCCTTTTATAGTTTCGCCGACCTACTCCACCATTATGGGCCTATTTAGAGTATTCACCTCCTCCTTGCTTAGCTAAGACTGATTTAAGCCTTCAAAAACTTTTGTCCTTCCATCCAACTTCTCCTCCCCACTGCTGTATAAGGACTGATAAAAATCTACAAAACTTTGCACAATTTCTGGAGCCTCTCTTTTGACTGCCCCTGTTCCATTTTGTATCTTGCTAATCACTTTCTTACTCTGCAGGCTGTATGACAAATGCACCAGGAGTCTCCCCTCTTTGCCTCCTCACCCCCCCCCCCCCCCCACCATCCCACACCTGTGTAAATGGTATTTTTTCATCATGAAGCTGTACTTAATCCTTTCCATCAAGATCTCATTTACCTGTTTTTTGAGTTCCACCACCATTTGCCGATTCTGCTCCCATAGTCGGGAGATTGCAGCATCCTCTCCCTTCTCTTTTTCTCCACAGAAACATGCGCCATATTTTGCTGCTTCCCAATACATCACCGGGGAGGCAAAAGCCCCTTTATTATGCCACTCATATTCATCCCAGGCTTGCCAAACTGTTCTTTAAAGCTTTTGTCCGAGTAATGCCAAATAAAATCTTTCTCCTCCTGACCAGATCGATCTCCATACGGATAGCAGAGTGGTCTGAAACCGGATTACTGTCAATTTATCCATAAGAGAGGAATCTAGCAGCCAGTAATCAATTCTGGAGTACATTTTATGAGGTGCAGAGAAGAAAGTAAAATACTGACCCCAGGGGTGTAAATATATCCACGTGTCAATTATTCCCAACTCTGACATAAGGAGGTTCGCCCCCCCCCCTCCCCATCAAAGTGTCCCTTGCAGGCTCCCCACTAGACTTACGGTTGAGCTGTGGATTAGCTACTATGTTCATGTCCCTCCCAAGAATCAACTTATATTCCTCATACATTACCCCTTTTGCTACTACAGTATATTAGTGAAAAAGCTGTGACAAAAGACATTTGGTGCATAGCATCAGTTTATACTCCCCAATCCCAACCAGCACAATGATGTATCTACCCTCTGTATCCTGTACAGTGTTGTGCATTTGAAATCTCAATCCCTTCCTAAGGACTACTGCTACCCCCTCTGCCTCCCATTAAATGCCAAGGAGAACACCTCCCCAACCCAGGACCTCTGCAGTTTCCTATCCTCTAAAGCACTAAGGTGTGTTTCTTCCAAGAAGGCTATATCTGTCCTAACCTGGAAACAGCACAAGCACTGGCAAGTCAAATGCAAGGCATTAATAAGGCAGGCAAAGGGAGAATTTGAGAAGAAGTTTGCTGCTTAAGCAAAAATGTGAAATAAAGACTTTTTCAAGTACATTCGTAGCAAAAAAACCTGCGAGAGAGTCAGTTGGTCCATTAGATGATAGAGGGATTAAAGGGGCACTAAGAGGCGACAAGGCGATAGCAGAGAGACTGAATGAATTCTTTGCTTTGTTTTTTACTGAGGAAGATGTAGGGATGTTACCCATGACTGAAGTGGTATTTAAAAGTGCGGAAGAATTGAAGGAAATATCGATACATTGGGAAGATGTATTACAACTATTAGATAAACTGAAGAGTAGCAAATCACCTGGGCCGGATGGTATACATCCAAGGGTGTTGAAAGAACTGAAATATGAGATTGCAGACCTGCTATTAGTAATCTGTGAATTTTCATTAAAATCATCTGTAATACCTGAAGATTGGAAGATCGCCAATGTAACGCCAATTTTTAAAAAGGGTTCCAGGGGTGATCCGGGAAACTACAGACCGGTGAGCCTGACGTCAGTACCAGGAAAAATGGTAGAAACCATCATAAAGAACAAAATTACACAGCATGTAGATAGTCATGGCCTAATGGGAGACAGCCAATATGGCTTTAGACAAGGAAGATCTTGTCTTACTAATCTGTTATGTTTTTTTGAAGGTGTGAATAAACAGGTGGAAAAAGGTGAGTCGGTTTATATAGTGTATCTGGACTTTCATCAGAGACTTTTGGCAAAACTAAAGAGTCATGGGATAGGTGGCAGTGTACTATTGTGGACCAGGAACTGGTTACAAGATAGAAAGCAGAGGGTAGGACTAAATGGCCAATTTTCCCAATGGAGAAAGGTGAATAGTGGTGTACCCCAGGGATCTGTGCTGGGTCCGCTGCTTTTTGACATATTCATAAATGACCTGGAAAAGGGAATAACGAGCAAGGTTATCCAATTTGTAGATGACACAAAACTATTTAAAGTTGTTAAAACCCAAGAGGATTGTGGAAAATTTCAAGAGGATCTTGATAAATTGGAAGACTGGGCATCAAAATGGCAGATGAAATTTAATGTGGACAAGTGCAAAGTTATGCACCTAGGGAAGAACAACCCAAACTATGGTTACACGATGCAAGGATCCACATTAGGAACCACCACCCAGGAAAAGAGATTTAGGCGTCATTGTTGATAACATATTAAAATCATCGGCCCAGTGTGCAGCGGCGGCCAAGAAAGCAAATAGAATGCTAGGTATCATAAGGAAAGGAATGGAAAATAAAACAAAAGATATTATAATGTCTCTATATCGTATCATGGTGTGACCACACCTTGAATATTGTGTGCAATTCTGGTCGCCATATCTTAAAAAGGATATAGCGTTATTAGAAAAGGTTCAGAGAAGAGCCACCAAAATGGTAAAGGGGATGGAAGGATACTCCTATGAAGAAAGGCTAAAAAGGTTAGGGCTCTTTAACCTGGAGAAGAGATGGCTGAGGGGAGATATGATAGAAGTCTATAAATTAATGAATGGAGTGGAACGAGTAATCGTAGATCGAATTGTTTACGTTATCAGAATATAGAAAGACTAGGGGACATGCAATGAAGCTACAGGGTAAACTATTTAAGACTAATAAAAGAAAATATTTTTTCACTCAACGTGTAATCAAACTCTGGAATTTGTTACCGGAGGATGTAATAAAGGCTGTTAGTGTAGCTGGGTTTAAAAAAGGTTTGGACAAGTTCCTGGAGGAAAGGTCCATAAACCATTATTAAGAAGGGACTCAGGATATCAATGCTTGACCCAATACAAGCATTGTGGAACCTGTGTTTTTTGGGGAAACTGCTAGGTACGTATGAACTAGATTGGCAACTGTTGGAAACAGGATACTGGGCTTAATGGACCTTGGTCTGACCCAGTATAGTATTTCTTATGTTCTTAACCTTCCATAAATATGTGAGGATTTTCATGCCCTTTACTGGTGAGCAAATCCCATCCATGTTTAATGTGTTCCACTGCAAATCAGCCATTGTCCCATGCTCTTATGCGGGTTTACCTCATACAAGAATCACTACCATTGCACTGCCTTTCTCCCCACCCCTCCCAGCAAGAGATACTCAACTGTCTCACTGTAATGCAGTGGTCACACAAATATCTTTGCACAGTTCCCTGACTTATGTGTTGTTCCAACCTACCCAAGACCCTCGTCAAACCTCCTCCCTCCTTCCCTACCTCCCCTACTGACACCGCCAGTTATCCACACATTCATCCATATTCATACCCTCACCCTTCCTTCTACCCACTGTCAAATCCCACAGGACCTTCCAGCCCCTCTGCTTACCACTGAACTCCAATAACAGCAGTAATATATTTATTTATTTAACAGGTTTTATATACCGCTTTATCATTTCAATCAAAGCGGTTTACAATGAAACTTGGTAATGTACATTAAACAGGGACATTGAAAACTTGGATTTTTCTGAGGCAATGGAAGGTTAGGTGACTTGCCCAAGGGCACAAGTAGTGCTAGTGGGAATCAAACCCTGGTCTCTGGTTCCCAAGCCAGAGTTCTTGACCATTAGGCTACTCCTCCACTTCACCAATAACTGTCCACTAAAATTAGAGAAAGTAATGGGATACATCTAAGAGTACTGAAGGAAATTGGGGAAGTTCTAGCGGTTCCACAGTCTGACCTTTGCAATACTTCTTTAGAGATGGAAGTGGTCCCAGAACACTGGATTATGTTGCATGTGTTCCCTTTAAGGATGAGGTTGAGAACCACAGACTTAGGGGCTTGTTTACAAAGCCGCGGTAGCGGTTTGCGATCGTAATCGGAGCCGTGGCCCCATTGATTTCAATGGGGCCGCGGCTGCGATCGCGAACCACTACCGCAGCTTTGTAAACAAGCCCCTTAGTCTGACCTCTGAGGTGAGTAAATTAATGGAAACACTACTAAAACAGAGGGTAGTGAGGTTTCCGGAGTCCAGTGGATTGCAGGATCTGAAGCAGCATGGGTTTATTAGAGACAGGTCTTGTCAGACAAATCTGATTGATTTCTTTGACTGGGTAACCACAGAGTTGGACCGAGGGAGAGCCCTAGATGTGGTGTACTTAGATTTCAATAAAGCCTTTGACACTCTGACACAGGTGACTTATAAATAAATTGAGCACCCTAGGGATGGACCCTAAAGTTACTGCTTGGGTTAGAAATTGGTTGAGTGGGAGGTGATAAAGAGTACAGGTAAATGGAGCTCAATCTGAGGAGAAGGAGGTTACCTGTGGTGTGCCCCAGGGATCTGTCCTTGGTCCGATTCTTTTTAACATCTTTGTTAGTGATATAGCGGAAGGGCTTTTGGGTAAGATTTACCACTTTGCGGATGATATCAAAATCTGCAATAGAGTAGACACCCAGGAAGATGTAGATAACATAAGGAGAGATCTAGCTAAACTTGAAGAATGGTTGAGAATTTGGCAGCTGAGATTTAATGCTAAAAAATGCAGGATCATGCATTTGGGCTGCAACAATTCAAGGGAGCAGTATAGTACAAGGGGTGACGTACTTGTGTCCATGAAAGAAGAGTGGGACCTAGGTGTGATTGTGTCTGATGATCTCAAAGTAGCTAAACAGGTAGAAAAGGTGATGGCGAAAGTCAGAAGGATGCTTGGGTGCATAGGGAGAGAAATGGCCAGCAGAAGAAAGGAGGTGATGGTGTCTCTGTATGTCTTTGATGCGATCTCATTTGGAGTATAAGAACATAAGAACATAAGATATGCCATACTGGGTCAGACCAAGGTCCATCAAGCCCAGTATTCTGTTTCCAACAGTGGCCAATCTAGGTCATATGTACCTAGCAGTTTCCCCAAGAGACACAAGTTCCACAATGCTTGTACTGGGTCAAGCATTGATATCTTCGGTCACTTCTTAATAATGGTTTATGGACCTTTCCTCCAGGAACTTGTCCAAACCTTTTTTAAACCCAGCTACACTAACAGCCTTTACTACATCCTCCGGTAACAAATTCCAGAGTTTGATTACACGTTGAGTGAAAAAATATTTTCTTTTATTAGTCTTAAATAGTTTATCCTGTAGCTTCATTGCATGTCCCCTAGTCTTTCTATATTCTGATAAGGTAAACAATCGATCTACGTTTACCCGTTCCACTCCGTTCATTAATTTATAGACTTCTATCATATCTCCCCTCAGCCGTCTCTTTTCCAGGTTAAAGAGCCCTAACCTTTTTAGCCTTTATTCATAGGAGTATCCTTCCATCCCCTTTACCATTTTGGTGGCTCTTCTCTGTACCTTTTCTAAAATCGCTATATCCTTTTTAAGATACGGCGACCAGAATTGCACACAATATTCAAGGTGCGGTCTCACCATGGAACGATATAGAGGCATTATAATATCTTTTGTTTTATTTTCCATTCCTTTCCTTATCATACCTAGCACCATCTTCCTCCCCTGTTCGGGGAATCAAGCACCGCCCGGCCAGCCGGCTCTCCCGAGCAGCACCTCCGGCCCATTCGGGGCTGTGGGAGAGGGAGGAGCAGCAGGCCGGCATAAAAGCGATCCGCCGCCGGCGGAAAACCCCAGAGAGCACCATCTTCCTCCCCTGTTCGGGGAATCAAGCACCGCCCGGCCAGCCGGCTCTCCCGAGCAGCACCTCCGGCCCATTCGGGGCTGTGGGAGGGGGAGGAGCAGCAGGCCGGCATAAAAGCGATCCGCCGCCGGCGGGAAACCCCAGAGAGCACCATCTTCCTCCCCTGTTCGGGGAATCAAGCACCGCCCGGCCAGCCGGCTCTCCCGAGCAGCACCTCCGGCCCATTCGGGGCTGTGGGAGGGGGAGGAGCAGCAGGCCGGCATAAAAGCGATCCGCCGCCAGGCGGGCCCGCACCTGGTCGGGCCCGCGCCTGAGGGCCTCGCCAGAGGGCCCTTTGGCGTGGCCCTTAGGCAGTGGCCCACCCCGAGGCACCCACACGGATCATCAACGCACTAAAGAAACCTTCTATCCTCCAAGCCATCGCCTCAACCAACACGGAGCAGCCCTCACGCTGCAACCAGGTTTGCCAAACCATATCAACCCATCTAATATATAAGACTATAAGTGACTCATTCCAACTAGAATTAACTAATTTGTTAGTACTTCCCACATGTTATTACTCTCTGCATTACTTAACAAATGGTTGCTTGTGCCTAGAGTCACCTAGACAAAATTTGTTACATAGTGTTCAATCCTAACATAAAGATTGAAACATTGTTGCTACCACTTGTTCAACGCTCCAACTAAAAAGTGTTAAAGTGTTACTGCTGATTACTTACCTGCTGCCTACCATACTAATAACATTCCACTATAAAAAGCCACTTCTTTCCCACATTTTAGCAACCATGACCTCTCCAGCCATAACGTTAGTTTGCCTACCCCTCAGTGTATTATATGAAGCCAATTCACTCTCCCAAGATCACCACCATATCACTACAATACATAGCACGAACAAAAAACACTTCCACAACTTTCACCAATATACACAAAACCCCTGCCATAAGAGACACTCTCACCTTCTACACATTGCATTAGACCAAACACCCATCACAAAACGCAACCGACCTGTTCCTCAACAAGAAGAACTCAGATGCGCCCTCATAAACGCCAGATCTGCACGTAAAAAATGGCCAGCCATTTCGGACCTAATAATCAAACAAAAACTAGACATTCTAATGGTCACAGAAACATGGTTTTCTGACTCTGACTCTGACTCAGTTATAATAAACCAACTCACACCACCTAATTACTCCACCTACACATGTAACAGAGCGAATAAAAGAGGAGGAGGTGTTGCCATAATAGCAAAGACCGACCTTCAATATCGTACAATCACAACCAAGAGCACAAAACAATTAGACGTTATCTCAATATACAACAACCACAATACCATCAACCTTATATATTACACCGAACTCATCATCAGAAGAACTTTCCAGCGTAATTGACCTAGCCTGCAACCCAGTACACCCAGATAAACCTAACTGGCTAATGGGCGACTTCAACCTCCCTTCCATACAAACTGCCCTTTCTACCTCATTCTTAGATGCAATGAAAAACCTCAACTACAATCAACTCATAAATCAACCCACTCATCAACGTGGCAATATGCTCGACCTTGTCTTCGCTCCACCCACCTACACGTCCGCAAATGATGATTTCGACCTATCCATCACTCCGGTCCCATGGTCAGACCATAGCCTAATAACACTCACAATACCAGCACACAAGGACCCTTCAACGGACACAACTAAACGTTCACCAACAAACTCCACACGCTTCAGACCTCTCAACGAAGAGGAAATCAAGAAACATATACTTCCAATACTCAATCAACCCTCTACCAACATCAATGACATGGTCACCACATGGAATGAAACCATCAACCAATACGCCATACTACCACCAACCCATAAAAACCCAACAACAAAGAATAATATAGTGAAGAAACCATCTGCACCATGGTTCTCCCAAGATCTAAGGAAGTCCCTTACTATCTTGAGGAAGCTCAAAAGAAAATGGCGTAAATCTCATAATTTAACAGTTCAACAAACATACTTATCCCACCTGCGAGCCCATCGTGAAGCAACATGGAACTCAAGAAAAACCTACCACGCTGAACTCCTCAACCGCTCCCTAAATAAACCTCGTGAACTCTTCAATCTAGTAAAGTCACTAACTACAGAACCATCACCACCTCAACAGGAACCCATACACCTGCAGAAATATGCCAACTTTATACAATCCAAAGCGATCAGAACAACAACTTCTTCATCTCCAAGTCCCCCCCAGCAACACGTACGAGTTCTCCCACTACTGAAGCTCTCATCACCCTCAGCTAAATACGTGGAAGACATTATAGTCAAAATGAATACCACCACAGCTCCTAACGACCCATGCCCAGTGCACTGGATAAGAACTATGCGATCTGACTTTAGCCCAGTCATAGCAGAAATAATAAAGATGTCCTTCTCAACTGGCATCTTCCCATCGGCACTAAAACAGACTTCTATAAGACCGTTGCTAAAGAACAACCAACTAGACCCAACAAAGGAAGAATCATACCGCCCGATATCTAGTATACCGCTGCTATCCAAAATAATCAAGAAAGTAACCAACAATCAGATACAACAACACATAGACACCTCCTCCCCCCTCGACCCCAGTCAGCACGGATTCAGGGAAGCCCACGGTGTAGAGACACTGTTAACCACATTAACCAACACACTCATCAGTGGATTAGACGACATTAAGAAAGGCTTTGCCCTAATATTTCTCGACATATCTGCAGCATTCGACTCGGTGGACCATGAAATACTACTAACCAGTCTATATGACAAAGGAATCCACGGGCTAGCATGGCAATGGTGCAAATCATATCTCGAAGATCGCTTACAACACGTCAGGACTGTTACAGGTACCTCACAATCTTTCCAGTTAAAACAAGGAGTACCTCAGGGATCATCCCTATCCGCGCTGCTATTTAATATTTACATGCAGCCTATATGCGACATCACTCGGTCCTTTGGCATATCCTCGTTGATCTACGCTGACGATGTGCTAATATTCACACCAATCAATGTCAAGCTCCCAGACTACACAACACTAGTAGATTGCTTTAACGCAATAGCAGACTGGCTCCTAACCCAGAATATGTGAATAAACTATAAAAAAACCGAGGTACTGATAGTCACTAAAAACAGAGAATTCTCACCCCCTGAGACCCTAAAAGTACGAGATGCAGACCTCTCAATCAAGCCCGCCATAAAATACCTTGGAGTAATACTGGACCATCGCCTGGACTTTAAAGAACATATCAACTGCACGGTGAAAACCATTTATTTCAAGATAAGGACCCTACGCCATCTGAAAAACATGCTTGAACCAGACAGCTTCAGAACCATATTCCAAACCATAATCACACCCCACTTCGACTATGCGAACATAATACTCCATGGTCTTCCTAAAAACACCCTAAATACTTTACAACTTGCAATGAATGCCGCAGCCCGGGTACTATATGGCGCTTCAAAGAGCGAACATATAACACCCATCCTAATGGAGCTTCACTGGCTCCCCATATACTGCAGAATAGCATATAAAGCTCTTCTCATGACATTTAAAGTGATAAATACTTTAGCTCCTTCTTCAATGTCTAAACTCCTCCATCCCACCCCTGACATCAGAGCCAGGAGGTCAGCAGCGACAAACACCCTAGTTACACCACCTGAGGCCACAAAATGCAAACGTTCAACTACAGATAGGGCCTTTGCATACTACGCTCCTAGATGTTGGAACAACCTACCCCCCAACATAAGAGCTATTACTGACCTCAAGCATTTCAGAAAAGCCATAAAGCATCACCTCTTCATTCTGCATTTCCAAGGCTCATTATCATCCTTCTAAAATGCACAGTAAAATTGTAAATACCTCATACTAAGAAATTCTATCCTTTGTATATAGATTCTTATTTACAAATATGTACAAAGTTTCTCAAAGTATAAAGGTTCTCTACAAATATGTACTAAGTTTTACAAAGTTTTTACAAATATGTACAAAGTTTCCCATGGTTAAATTCCTAGTTGTATTTGCCTGTTATATGTAAACTCATTACAGTCTGTTGCGTGCAATGAGTATTCTGTTTAATGTAAACCGCGCTGACGAAAAAGAGTGCGGTATAAAAGAACTATAAATAAATAAATAAAAATATTTGCTCTCTTGGCCGCCGCTGCACACTGGGCCGAGGGTTTTAACATGGTATCCACAATAACGCCTAAATCTTTTTCCTGGGTGGTGGTTCCTAATGTGGAACCTTGCATCGTGTAACCATAGTTTGGGTTGTTCTTCCCTAGGTGCATAACCTTGCACTTGTCCACATTAAATTTCATCTGCCATTTTGATGCCCAGTCTTCCAATTTATCAAGATCCTCTTGCAATTTTTCACAATCTTCTTGGGTTTTAACAACTTTAAATAGTTTTGTGTCATCTGCAAATTTGATAACCTCACTCGTTATTCCACTTTCCAGGTCATTTATGAATATGTTAAAAAGCAGCGGACCCAGCACAGATCCCTGGGGTACACCACTATTCACCTTTCTCCATTGGGAAAATTGGCCATTTAGCCCTACCCTCTGCTTTCTATCTTTTAACCAGTTCCTGATCCACAATAGTACACTGCCTCCTATCCCATGACTCTTTAGTTTCGCCAAAAGTCTCTGATGAGGGACCTTGTCAAAGGCTTTCTGAAAGTCCAGATACACAATATCAACCAACTCACCTTTGTCAACCTGTTTATTCACTCCTTCAAAAAAACATAACAGATTAGTAAGACAAGATCTTCCTTGTCTAAAGCCATGTTGGCTGTCTCCCATTAGGTTGTGACTATCTACATGCTGAGTAATTTTATTCTTTATGATGGTTTCTACCATTTTTCCAGGTACTGACGTTAGGCTCACCGGTCTGTAGTTTCCCGGATCACCCCTGGAACCCTTTTTAAAAATTGGTGTTACATTGGCGATCCTCCAATCTTCAGGTATTAGAGATGATTTTAATGATAGTTCACAGATTACTGATAGCAGTTCTGCAATCTCATATTTCAGTTCTTTCAACACCCTTGGATGTATACCATCCAGCCCAGGTGATTTGCTACTCTTCAGTTTATCTAACAGTTGTAAGACATCTTCCCGATGTATCGATATTTCCTTCAATTCTTCCGCACCTTTAAATACCACTTCAGTCATGGGTAACATCCCTACATCTTCCTCAGTAAAGACCAAAGCAAAGAATTCATTCAGTCTCTCCGCTATCGCCTTGTCGCCTCTTAGTGCTCCTTTAACCCCTTTATCATCTAATGGACCAACTGACTCTCTCACAGGTTTTTTGCTATGAATGTACTTGAAAAGGTCTTTATTTTGCGTTTTTGCTTCCGCAGCAAGCTTCTTCTCAAATTCTCTCTTTGCCTGCCTTATCAATGCCTTGCATTTGACTTGCCAGTGCTTGTGCTGTTTCCAGGTTTCGTCGTTTGGCTCTTTTTTCCATTTCCTGAAAGATGCGTTTTTGGCAACAATAGCCTCTCTGACCTCACCTTTAAACCATGCTGGCAGTTTTTTGGACTTCCTTCCACTTTTCTTAAAGCGTGGAATACAGCTGGTCTGGGCTTCCAAGATAGTATTTTTCAACAACACCCAAGCTTGATGTACATCTTTAACCTTCGCAACTGCTCCTTTTAGTTTTTTCTTAACTGTTTTCCTCATTTTATCATAGTCTCCCTTTCGAAAGTTAAAAGGTAGTACTGTGGATTTCCTTACTATCCCTCCTCCACTAATTAAATCAAAGGCGATCATGCTATGTGTGCAATTCTGGAGACCGCACCTTCAAAAGGATATAAACAGATTGGAGTCGGTGCAGAGGGTGGCTATTGAAAGTAAGCTTGTCTGTACAGGGCGGTGTACACAACCAGACTGTCTAATACAACCTGAGAAAGAGTTACAATTGTTCAGAACTTTGCTTAGAAATAAACTTCATATATTTGCTTATTAAGTAGGTGAAGAGGTACAAGTCTTGTAAGCTATGTGAAATAAGAAAAAGGGCAGCTTGTCCTCCAGCCTTTCAGTCTCAGGATTACCAGATATCAAGCAGTCAGCAGTAAACTTAATATCTACAGTTATGTTTTGGAATACATGTGTGTCTCCTCATACTGACCTATGTTGATTAGAAATTGACCTATGATGTTATGAATACGTAATACCTGACGTAGAACAATAAAGTGAAATTATGCTGTATCATCCAAAAGAGCCTTATAAATAAAGTAAACCATAGCTAATAGTTAGAGTAAACAAAGAGAACTTGTTTCTATTTGTTTCTCTCCGCAAAGCTTTGGTGTATCTATATATATATAGAAGTGTGTGGTATTTTATTGCTGTCTCTTAGATTTCCTTCTCATTGCTTTGAGTGTGGTTTTCCGTTACTCCAAGAGCCCTGCAGTGTTGCTGGTGAGGGGGGTGCAGAGTATCTTTCAGCTATTAAAACACTTTGGTTCAAACACATAACCCCCATCTTTTCGCTCCCCCCCCCCCCACTTTTGACCCTAACCAGTAGCCAGCACCAAATATCATCCCCTATAACGAGAATCCTCTATTATATATAACTTGTTCAGTTATAATAACAATCATTTGTAAATAGAAATTATCTATATACATAAGTTCTACTGTTATATGTGAAACCCAGTTGTTGTAATGTACACCACTTTGTCCCAGTGAAAAGTGGTATAACCCCTCCCCCCCCCCCCCATCAAATACATAAATAAATACAATGGTCAGTGGTCTTTGTTATAAAGCATATGAGGACAGACTTAATGATCTTAATATGTATACTTTAGAGGAAAGGTAGGATAGAAGTGATATGATTGAGATGTTTAAATGTATAGGAGGAGAGCCTCTTTTGTTTGAAAGCAAGCTCTGCTACGAGGGAGCATAAGATGAGGGTGAAAGGGGATAGATTCAGGAGTGAAATGCAGAAATATTTCTTTACAGAAAGAGTGGTAGATGCGTGGAATAGTCTCCCAATGGAGGTGGTAGAGATGAGGAAGGAACACAACGGGCGAAGGCTAGTAGAGGTCACAGGTACTGAATTTATTGATAAAAATCCCCTATATGTTTCGGCATGTAGCCTTCAGCGGGGGGTACACATCTAAAAGCAATTATGACAATAAATAAAATTGATAATATTACATATTAAAACATATAAAGTATCAGAACATGAATAAAACCATATGTATAGATAACTTATATCAAATTCATATTGTGGAGATTAATAAAACCAGAGCAATAATTATAAAATGATAAATAATATATAATACATAAACACATCAAGACCAAAAGTAGTCAAATAAATAATTAAAAAATTAAAAGACTGAAAGGATTAAAAAATGGACAGCTAATATTGCGTAACAAGGAGTACTACAGAGAGGATACTTACGTAACGCACCATGTGAAAAGTATGAATAGAAGTCATGAAAAAGACCTTTTTTCAATTAGTAACTCAATGCTAGAAATGGAAAAAAACATGTAAGTGCATATATTCCTAGCAAAATAAAACACAGAGCCAGAGAGGAGAGGAGCAAACAGAAAATTTAAAAACCAACAATGGATATTTAATTAAACATGAAATAGAGAGGCTGGAGGGGAGAGCCAACTATAATGATAATAATGTAATCCTAGTCATTGAATTTTTATATCCCAGAGGAAGATTTGATGCCCATAGGAGGTTGATACTTATCACGTAGTATGGGACTGTGTAAAATAGGCAAAAACAAGAATAGGTGCGGAAGAATTGAAGGAAATATCGATACATCGGGAAGATGTTTTACAACTATTAGATAAACTGAAGAGTAGCAAATCACCTGGGCCGGATGGTATACATCCAAGGGTGTTGAAAGAACTGAAATATGAGATTGCAGACCTGCTATTAGTAATGAATTATGAAGATTGCAGACCAACTATAAGAATGAAGACACTTGTATCAATCTGAGAAAATCTCTTCTTGAAGAGAATGAAACATTGAAATTGATATTGAACTGATCCTGAATAAAAAAGATACAATAAGAATACCATTGTAAAAAGCATTAAATAAAATCGGACGGCAAGGTTGAATCATCAGATGTGCAGTGCAACCGTCAAAGGGAAGGGGGCTAACCAACATATTAATAAAACCTAAAAACTGTTACAATAAATCAGAGAATCATGTGAAACAGTGAACTCATGACTGGAACTATTGTTAAAACATAAAACGGGTATAAAATAAACGTGAATAAATAAATAAATAAAAGACCTTTCTTAAAAGGAACCATAGTTGAGAAGGGGGAGACACCTATATTGAGTATTGCAAATGTAAGATGATTAAAACAAAATTATGAAATTCTTGCCATGGGCATGGCAGAATAAAAGGCTATCAAAGAGGATCACACAAAACAGGAGAGCATTCTACCTCAAAGAGCGTCGATATATTACAGTGAAATGTTCAGTTGAATTGTTCAAGCCAAGCCAAATACCAAGTACTGTAGTGATGAAAGCTCCCAGGAAGACATGGAAGTGGAAGAAAGTCCTAGTTTCCCCTTTGAAATGAATGACAGTTCACTTGTGCATAAGACTTGCAAGCCAGATCAGAAAAAAACCCAGCTCCCTGCTAAGGTCAGGCCACGCCCTAGCTCAGGGGTGGAGACAAGCTCGCCCGATGATTGGTCACACAGGTGCAGAGAACAGGGAGTGCCTAGCAGCCAACGGTTCTTAAAACCACGAGCAGAGCAGAAAGAGGAGGGAAGGAGGAAGGCAAAGGACAACAGAGAGAGCAAGGCTGAGCATAGCTGGAGGAGAAAGAAAGAAGAAAACTCCCAGGAAAGCAGCTACCTAAGAGGGCCTGGAGAAGGACATAAGGAGGCTGAATATCAGAGCCTGGAGGATCCCAGGAAGAAAGAAATCAGTGCTTGTCTGAGGAACCATTCCCAAGGTAAAGCCAGCAGTTTCAAAGCTGAGAAATCAACAGAGAAACAGTTTGCTATTGCTAAGGTCCAGGAAGCAGAGCCCTCACCGTCTACTGCTAAGAGGTAGGTGGAATGTTTTATGTATGGGAAAAGTCATAACCCTGATAAAAGCAGAACAGCTGAGTCTTCAAAGCTAGAAGCACTGAGACAGTTGTTTGCTGAGGGAAAAGTTCACTCCCCTAATACAACTGTGCCTTTACAAGCTGAATTGCTGTGGAATCACTTCCAGGAGTTTCTAAAGGAGAGAAAGTCTGGGAGAGTTTGTAACTTTGATAGAGATACCTTATATCCTGATGCCACAGAAGGAATGCAAATAGATTCCTGTTTGCCAAGCTCTGAGTGTCGCATGTATGATTTTCTCCCAGTTGGTGAGAGGTCTTACGTATGCACTAAGTGCAAAGAACTCTTTGCTCTCAGGGAGCGAGTCCATTCTCTAGAGGCTAGAGTAGCAGACCTGGAAGACATAAGAAAGACAGAGATGTACATGGACGTGACCTACAGGGATATAGTCCTGAAGTCCCACCTCCAGTCTGGCAGCATCCCTGCTGCCATGGAGGAGAGAGGTCACATGACAGGAGAGCATCACCCTGGTGTGGCAGGAAGTGATCCTGTAACTAGGACCTGTCCTCCAGGTGATGTAAAACCCTCTTGCACCGAGGACGTTTCTCCAGGGCCACGTGCCCATGAGGGGAGGGTCAGGACAGCTGTTATAGTTGGTGATTCAATCATTAGGAATGTAGATAGCTGGGTGGCTGGTGGACGTGAGGATCGCCTGGTAACATGCCTGCCTGGTGCGAAGGTAGCGGACCTCACGCACCGCCTAGATAGGATCGTAGATAGTGCTGGGGAGGAGTCTGCTGTCTTGGTACATGTTGGTACCAATGACATAGGAAAATGTGGTAGGGAAGTTCTGGAGGCTAAATTTAAGCTTTTAGGTAGGAAGTTGAAATCCAGAACTTCCAGGATAGCATTCTCCGAAATGCTTCCTGTTCCACGTGCAGGACCCAAAAGACAGGCAGAGCTCCGGAGTCTCAATGCGTGGATGAGACAATGGTGCAAGGATGAGGGTTTTGGATTTGTTAGGAACTGGGGAACATTCTGGGGAAAGGGGGGGCTCTTCCCAAGGGATGGGCTTCACCTTAATCAGGATGGGACCAGACTGCTGGCATTAACCTTTAAAAAGGAGATAGAGAAGCTTTTAAACTAGAAATTAGGGGAAAGCCGACAGTCACCCAGGAGCGCATGGTTCGGACGAAGGTATCCTTGAAGGATACTACCAAAAGCAATGAGGTTCCAAAAGGGAGTATAGTAGCCGAAATGCCCTTGAGTAAGGAGCAGACAGAGAATAAAGATTCCAAATTACCCATGCCTACCAATAGCCAGATTATTATGAATAAAATACAGTCTCTAAAATGCTTGTATGCCAATGCTAGAAGTCTAAACAATAAGATGGGAGAGTTAGAATATATGGCACTAAATGAGAGGTTAGATATGATTGCACTCTCAGAGACATGGTGGAAGGAGGATAACCAGTGGGACACTGTGATACCTGGATACAAACTATATCGTAATGATAGAGCTGATCAAATTGGTGGAGGGGTTGCGCTCTATGTTAGAGAGGGCATTGAGTCAGAAAGGATTAAAGTTTTGCAGGGAACAAAATTTGCTGTAGAATCTCTATGGATTGAAATTCCACTTATGAAGGGGAAGGTGATGGCAGTGGGGGTGTACTATCGACCGCCTGGCCAGAATGAACAAATGGATGATGAAATGCTCAAAGAAATCACAGAAGCTAACAAAAGTCACAACAGAGTAGTAATAATGGGTGATTTCAATTACCCCGGTATCGACTGGGTCAGTGTCACGGCAGGACAAACTAAAGAGATAAAGTTTCTAGATGGAATAAATGACTGCTTCTTGGAGCAGCTGGTTCATGAACCGACCAGAGGGGAAGCCATACTGGACCTAGTCCTTAGTGGAACGCCAGATCTGGTGCAAGAAATAAGGGTGTTGGGACCACTTGGCAATAGTGACCATAATATGATCATGTTTGATTTAATTATTGGAGAACAAATAGTAAAGAAATCCACAGTACTACCTTTTAACTTTCAAAAGGGAGACTATGATAGAATGAGGAATATAGTTCGGAAAAAACTAAAAGGAGCGGTTCCAAAGGTTAAAGACTTACAGCAAGCTTGGGCGTTATTTAAAACTACTATCCTCGAAGCCCAGACCAGCTGTATTCCACGCATTAAGAAGAGTGGGAGAAAGTCCAAAAAACTGCCAGCATGGTTTAAAGGTGAGGTCAGAGAGGCTGTTGCTGCCAAAAAAGCAACCTTCAGGAAATGGAAAAAAGAGCCAAATGATGCAAACTGGAAACAGCACAAGCACTGGCAAGTTAAATGCAAAGCATTGATAAGGCAGGCAAAGCGGGAATTTGAAAAGAAACTTGCTGCGGAAGCAAAAACACGAAATAAAGACTTTTTCAAGTACATTCGTAGCAAAAGGCCTGTGAGAGAGTCAATTGGACCGTTAGATGATAGAGGGGTAAAAGGGGCAGTAAGAGGAGACAAGGCTATAGCGGAGAGACTGAATGAATTCTTTGCTTCGGTCTTTACTGAGGAAGATGTAGGGATGTTACCCAAGACTGAAGTGGTATTTAAAGGTGATACTGCAGAGGAATTGAGAGAAATATCGCTACACCGGGAAGATATATTACAACTATTTGATAAACTGAATAGTAGCAAATCACCTGGACCGGATGGTATACATCCCAGAGTGTTGAAAGAACTGAAATATGAGATTGCAGACCTGCTATTGGTAATCTGTGAACTTTCATTAAAATCATCTGTAATACCTGAAGATTGGAGGGTCGCCAACGTAACACCAATTTTTAAAAAGGGTTCCAGGGGTGACCCGGGAAATTACAGACCGGTGAGCCTGACGTCAGTACCAGGGAAAATGGTAGAAACCATCATAAAGAACAAAATTACGCAGCATGTAGATAGTCATGGCCTAATGGGAGACAGCCAACATGGCTTTAGACAAGGAAGATCTTGTCTTACTAATCTGATATGTTTTTTTGAAGGTGTGCATAAACAGGTAGACAAAGGTGAGTCGGTTGATATAGTGTATCTGGATTTTCAGAAAGCTTTTGACAAGGTCCCCCATCAGAGACTTTTGGCAAAGCTAAAAAGTCATGGGATAGGAGGCAGTGTACTATTGTGGATCGGGAACTGGTTAAAAGATAGAAAGCAGAGAGTAGGGCTAAATGGCCAATATTCCCAATGGAAAAAGGTGAATAGTGGAGTACCCCAGGGATCTGTACTGGGTCCGCTGCTTTTTGACATATTCATAAATGACCTGGAAAAGGGAATAACGAGTGAGGTTATCAAATTTGCAGATGACACAAAACTGTTTAAAGCTGTTAAAACCCAAGAGGAAAGTGGAAAACTGCAGGAGGACCTGGATAAATTGGAAGACTGGGCATCCAAATGGCAAATGAAATTTAATGTGGACAAGTGCAAAGTCATGCACCTAGGAAAGAACAACCCACACTATAGTTACTCGATGCAAGGCTCCACATTAGAAGCCACCACCCAGGAAAAAGATTTAGGAGTCATCGTGGATAACATGTTAAAACCCTCCACCCAGTGTGCAGCGGCGGCCAAGAAAGCAAACAGAATGCTAGGTATCATAAGGAAAGGGATGGAGAATAAAACAAAGGATATTATAATGCCTCTGTATCGCTCCATGGTACGACCGCACCTTGAATATTGTGTGCAATTCTGGTCACCGTATCTTAAAAAGGACATAGCGTTATTAGAAAAAGTACAGAGAAGAGCCACCAAATTGGTGAAGGGGATGGAAGGCTACTCCTATGAAGAGAGGCTAAAAAGGTTAGGGCTCTTTAGCCTGGAAAAGAGACGGCTGAGGGGAGATATGATAGAGGTCTATAAATTAATGAATGGAGTGGAACAGATAAACGTGGATCAATTGTTTACGCTATCAGAATATAGAAAGACTAGGGGACATGTAATGAAGCTACAGGGTAAACTATTTAAGACAAATAAGAGAAAATATTTTTTCACTCAACGTGTAATCAAACTCTGGAATCTGTTACCGGAGGATGTGGTAAGGGCTGTTAGTATAGCTGGGTTTAAAAAAGGTTTGGACAAGTTCCTGGAGGAAAGGTCCATAAACCACTATTAAAAAGGGACCCAGGATATCAATGCTTGACCCAGTACAAGCATTGTGGAACTTGTGTCTTTTGGGGAAACTGCTAGGTACGTATGACCTAGATTGGCCACTGTTGGAAACAGGATACTGGGCTTGATGGACCTCGGTCTGACCCAGTATGGCATGTCTTATGTTCTTATGTTCTTAACCTGTACCAATGGATTGCTCATTGTGTTTAAAAGAAGAGTCTGCATTATTGAACTGAGCTGAGAGACTGTGAAACAAGATAGAGAATAAGTACAATACCTGCTTAGAATTAAGGAAAGCTAATACTGCGTTTTACTAAGCTTAATTGCCTTCTGAAGCTAAGATGAAGTGCTTAGAAGAAGTTTGCTTTGAGAAAAGAAAATCACAGCTGTTGCAAGTTTATCTGTATTTCTGTTGAATGACCACTCGAGGCAGTCCTCGGTGTAAGCTTGTGGGAATAAGAACAGCTGAACAGTGAAAAGGGTTTTTTGGTTATGTCATACTCTGTTACCTGATTTATCCTTTATGTTGGAGAAGAATTAGTTAGACTTACCTGCTAATTGTTGTTCCTTAAGGAACTCTAGTCCAGTCCCGGAACCATAGAGTTTAGAATCTCCTCCAGCAGCCTTGGAGACTGAATGACAACACAGCTCTTCTCTCTCTGGTATAAATAGGCAAGGACCGCCCCCTTCCACCAGTACCTATTGACAAAGCAACTCAGCAGAGCAACAAATAAGTAGATAAAGAACAACAAGATAAACTAAATAAACTTTGGCTAGAATCTAAAAACCTGTGCATATTCTAACCTTCTCTTCGACGAAGGACCTTGTAGAAATGCCAAAAACATAGACTCAAAACCGCGCTTCTGCGGGGTTCCCATTGTGGCTCCACTCCGCGTCCTCCGGAACTCCACTCCTCTTCCGGAGACATCCTCTCCAATTTGACCCCTTTTACTAAGATGCAATGGACAACAGCTTCAGGCTGCATACCCTGGGAGGGGTCCGGGACTGGACTAGAGTTCCTTAAGGAACAACAATTAGCAGGTAAGTCTAATTAATTCTTCCTTTTCGTCCCTCTAGTCCAGTCCCGGAACCATAGAGGATGTAACAGAGCAGTGCACATCAACGGGAGGGACCAGAAAACCCAGCCTGAAGCACCGCTGAGCCAAAACGAACGTCCTCCGCCGCCTGCACATCTAACCAATAGTGCTTTGAGAATGAATGCAACGATGATGAAGTCACCGCTCTACAAATGTCCGCGACCGAAACCGAACTGTACTCCGCCCACGACGCCGCTTGTGCCCTGGTCGAGTGTGCTCTGAGACCTTCTGGAACTATGCTACCTTTCAAAAGGTAAGCTGACGCAATAGCCGCCTTTAACCATCTAGAAATGGATGCTTTCGCTGCCGCTTCACCCTTCCGCGGCCCCCTGAAAGCCACAAACAATCTGTCAGTCTTCCGAAACGGCTGCGTCCGCCGAAGATACTTCCGAAGAACCCGACGAACATCTAGGGGATGTAACCTGCCTTCCGATTTCTCCTTTTGCTGCTTAGAGAATACTGGAAGCGACACCACATGATTGACATGAAAAGCCGAGACCACCTTCGGCTGAAAGTCTGGCACTGAGCGTAGCACGACCTTATCTTGGAAGAAAGACAAATAAGGTGCCCTACAGGAAAAAGCCTGTAACTCCGAAATCCTCCTTGCGGAACAAATAGCTACCAGAAATACCTTCTTTAACATGCAATCCTTCAGGGTGGCGATGCTTAGTGGCTCAAACGGTAGCTCAAGCAAAGCCTCCAATACCAGATTCAGCTTCCATGTCGGCACCGAACAGCGTACCAACGGACGAAGAAGCAAGACAGCTCTCAGAAAAAGCCTAATGTCACTGTGAGATCCTACCGGCTGACCGAGCACTTTCCCCCTATAACAGGAAATAGCCGCCCACTGCACTCGCAAGGAACTGACTGCCAATCCCTTCCGCACTCCATCCTGCAAAAAGGAAAGGACCTGCGAAATCGAAGCCCACAATGGCTGAATTTTACGCTCCACACACCAAGCTGCAAAGATCCTCCAGACCTGGACATATGCCAGCGAGGTGGAACGCCTGCGTGCCTTGAGCAAGGTAGAAATGACATATGCCGAATAACCCTTAGCTGTCATCCTAGCCCGTTCAAGAGCCAAGCCGTAAGCGAGAACCGACTCACCTAGGGCATGCGCAATGGACCCTGCCGTAGGAGCTCCTCCCGCTGCGGTAACTACCACGGATCGTCCACTAACAGCCGTACCAAATCTGGGTACCACGGCCTTCAGGGCCAATCGGGCGCGATCAGAATCAACCGACCGCGATGTCTCCCAACGCACTGCACCACCCTGCCCATGAGGGCCCAAGGTGGAAAAAACCTAAAGGAGAACTCCCTCTGGCCACCTTTTCGCTAATGCATCCATCCCCTCTGACATCCGTTCCCAGCGCCTGCTGAAAAACCTTGCTACCTGCGCTGACTCGAAGCTCGCCATGAGAGCCACTACCGGAACTCCCCAGAGCCTCACCAGAAGAGCAAACACCCCCGGATGTAGCACCCACTCCTCGGGGTTTACTCTGCGACGACTGAGGAAATCTGCTTCGAGATTGTCTACGCTGGCCACATGTTGAGCCGCGAGAGCCGCGAGAGCCTGGAGATTGTGTGCGGCCCACACCCACAGCTGACCCGCTTCGGCTTTCAGTGTAGCACTTCCTGTGCCCCCCTGCCGATTGATGTAGGCCACTGTTGTCGCATTTTCTGACAAGACTCGGACTGCCTCCCGACCGAGAATGTCCTGAAACTCCGGTAGCGCCAGAAACATCGCTCTCATCTCCAACCTGTTGATGGACCGAGACGTCTCCTCCTAAACGACCCTGGGCAAACCTGCCTTCGCAATGAGCCCCCCCCCCAACCCAGGAGGCTCGCGTCTGTCGTGAGCAGTCCCCAGGACGGCGGTCCAGTGGCATACCGTCTGTGATAAGGAAGCTTATCATAGTTCAGGAGGGAGCTATAAAAGAGGTGAATTGGCTCTGAACAAGCAACCTGTCTTTTCTGGTAGAAATACTAAAACAGAATTTTTTCATAAAAGACTACCAGTCCCAGAATGCACCAGGTTTCAAACAGCCTCTAGAAGAGCTGAAGTGGGGAAACGTGTGTTCAATCAGGAGAGCTATGAGGTAATCCCCAATCACTCATCTCCAGGGGCAGGGCTTGATTCAGCACACCTGGGCTGTGCTAGGGTGGAGTGTCCCTCTAAGCACGTTAAAAGTAAAGGATATTCTACACAGAGACAGAACAGACAGAACCAGGAGAGCAGACGGAACAGGGAGAAAGAAGAGAGAGGACTACAACAGCAGAAGCAACGTGGAAGGAAGAACAGAAAGACATCTTGGAGGTCTAAAGAAGGAGGCCACAGCAGTACGTGTGTTGGGTGTGATTCCAGAGGCAAGCATACTCCTTTGGACTGGAGGAAGCCAGAGGATTGGGGTTATAGAGCCAGGAATTCCCAGACGGCACCTTTGAAGGAGACGGCTGCATTTGGAAGGGGCCCTAAGACCGGTGCAAGAAGGTATGTGAAGAGAGACCCAGTGTCCAGGGATCTTGATTGGAAGGCTGGAAATAAAAGCTGGACTACTTACTGGCCAGGATACCAGGAGAGGAAACCTAACAGCAAAGGAAGCTCAGGTATGAACTTTGATCTATGCCCTAGCTCTTCTCCAGGAAGACAGCAGGGAAATAAATATTATCCTGAGAGTGATCAATTAAGGAATTCCTCTGAGCCAGACCATGATATTGATTCCATGATATTTGAAGAAGGAGATATTTCAAATGATCAGTTAGAATACATGGATTGCTCTCTGTCTAGGCTGCTGTATTAAAGTACTTTCTCACTAATACAACAACCACCAAAAGGAACTGTAACTTGTTCTTTTATCTACCCAGAAAAGTCTTTGCAAGAAAGCTTTAGGGTAGGATTGAGCCACGTAGAGAGAGTAAACCAGCAAAGGGGTTTGCAGCTGGCTAATTATTGGTAATTGAGCCAGGCACAAGTGCACGTGAGCTCTGGAAGGAAACTTGTCTTTTTTTTGTGTGTGTAAATAGAAGAAAGTTATCCTTGACAAAGAACAGTTTTTTTGTTACTTTTGGGTTTTGTTTTTGCCTTTTTGGAGCACTGCTAAGAAAGTCATTAGCAGGAGCCATCAAAAAGACCTTTTCTGTTTCCCATCAAGGTCTTTATTGATTTTTTGCTTAAGAAGTTCAGTTACCTTATATCATGTTTTGTTTTTCCTGAGTACAATACTTGAAGCAAGTGTCCTTTTGTGTTACCAAGTAAATCTGTGTGGGAGAATTAACCCCATGAATAAAATCTATTTTTCTTTGCTTACACTCGAGCATCACAACTCATTAATTTGTGAACGGCTGATTCTGGTATAAGTGAACTACATCCCCCACAATGCCTTTGCTAAGACTGTGGACATTCACGACCAGCGCCCCCGTTTACACGTCTTCCATATTCTCCGTTCTCAACCACCATTGCAGCTCGTGACGCACATTCTGAGGGCAAACTAACCTCTGCGATAGGACATCTGACTGATGCGACCAATGACAGAGAAGCGCCACCTGTAACGGCTGCACGTGTGCTCGGGCCCACGGAACCACTTCTATCATGGCTGCCGTTGTTCCCAACAACTGCAGGTGCTGCCATGCTATTGGAGCCGGACTCGAAAAGAAACGCCTGATGAGTTGTCACAGATCTAGAGCCTGGGCCCTGGGCAGGAACACCTTCCCCTGCTTTGTTTCGAAGCGCGCCGCAAGGTACTGCAGGGATTGCGATGGTACCAACCTGCTCTTTGCAAAGTTGACTACCCAGCCCAGGCCTTCGAACATCTGGACCACCCGGGCCGTCACTGCCGAGCTGTCCTGTCTCGACTTCGCTCGGATCAACCAATCGTCCAAATATGGGTGCACCAGTACTCCCTCTTTGTGGAGCGCCGCTGCCACCACCACCATGACCTTGGGAAACGTCTGTGGCGCCGTTGCCAGCCCAAAGGGCAGCGCTTGAAATTGGAAATGTCCCATGGGTACCGCAAATCTCAGCCACTTCTGATGCTCTTGCCGAATCGGGATGTGCAGGTAAGCATCCGTGAGATCTAACGACATCAGGAACTCCCCGGTCCGGACTGCTGCCAGCACGGAACGCAAGGTCTCCATCCGAAAATGGGTAATCCGGAGACAACGGGTCACCCTTGTCAGAGCCAGGATCGGGTGAAATGTGCCCTCCTTCTTTGGCACTACGAAATAGATGGAGTAGCGACCCGAACCGCACTGCTCCGCGGGCACCGGCAGCACCGCCTGAAGCTGCAGCAGCCGCTGTAGCGTGTCCTGGACCGCCTGCCTGTGCCCAGGGCTGAGCAGGGAGAATGGACAAAAGAACCTACGATGGGTCGATGGAGTTCTAATACGTACCCCTCTCGCATGACCTCCAGGACCTACTAATCTGACTTAATTCGGACCCAGGCAGGGTAAAACTCCCACAACCGACCTCCCCTGGGAACTACCCTCTCCTGAGCCCGCCTTATCTCATTGTGTCTGTTTTGTGGCCGAGGACTGGAAAGGAGCAAACCCCCGGCCTGCTCCCCTGAATCCTCGAAACCCCTGACCCTTAAGCGGGAACTTTCCCCACTGGGACTGTCCATAATGGGGAGAACGAAAACTACGAAAGTCTCTCGGGACCTCCCTGAATCCCACAGAACTGCGGCCCTGCTTCGGCTTGTCCTCTAGGAGACATCCTCCCTGGGACTCCCCAAGGTCCTGGACCAACTTATCTAAATCCTCCCCAAATAAAAGCGTACCCCCAAAGGGTAACTTGCTAAGCCGAGCCTTAGACGAACTGTCCGCCGACCAGGTTCTCAACCAGAGATACCTCTGAGCTGCTACTACGGAGACCATCCCCTTAGCCAAGCCGCGGAGGAGATCAGAATGAAAATCCACCAAGAACGCAGTTCCCGACTCCAGTCGCGTGGCATCTTCAAGCTGCCCTTCCAGATGGTCTCCTGAAACCTCTGGGACCACCTCAAACAGCCACGTGCCACCGAAGCCGGTCTGCATGGACAGCGCGCAAACATCGAACACCTGCTTCAACAGAGTGTCTAACCTCCTTCCTGAACATCCTTCAGCGCTGCAGTCCCCCTCCACGGGAATTGTGGTTTTCTGAGTGACCGCCGATACCGCCGCAACTACCTTTGGAGAACGAAACAGCTCCCTACAATGATACGCGAGCGAATAAAGGCGAGCCAACGCTCTAGCCCCTTTCAGGGCCGCCTCTGGCAAATCCCATTCTTCCTGTATCATATTCCGAAATACCCTATGGAGGGGAAACACTCTCTGGGATGTCCGCACCGCCTGCAACAGTGGATCTTCTAATGTCTCTTCCGCTGCTGCTTCCTCGCTGGAAGGCAGGTTTAGTGTCTATAGCGTCTCCGAAACCAGGGCTGGAAGCCCTTCACACCGAAAGACTCTGACTACCCAGCACTGCTGCTTCGAGTCAGGCAACTCTCCGTCTTCCAGCTCATCTTCCGAGAACTCTTCCCTCTTTGGCGTTCCCCTCGCTCAGGTCATCAGCAAGGTAAGGTGCGGGACCCTCCGAAGTGGCCCTACACCTTTTAGCCACCGGAACACCGTTCCCCGAACCGACCAGAGAGGCTGAGCGCTTCTGACTCTGGGGTCCGTGAGGAAGAGCCGACCTCGTGGGCTGAAGGAAGGCAAAAGCCTGCTGCCTCAAGGCAACGAAGTTCGACAGAATCCCGGTCGCCTCCTCCGCCTGTCCCTGCTCCTGTGACCCGGTGGAGCCGTCGCCCGAGGAGGGCACCGGCACTGGCTCCTCAGGATCTAGAGACGGAGATAACAGTGCCTCAGCGCCTGTACGAATAGCCTTCCGGCCTGCTAGGGGCTGTCCCGGCTCTCCGTCCATATGCTGCGCCTCTAGGGAGCAAGGGACACAGACTCCTGATTCCAGCACACTAGACAGCGTGGAATTGCAGGCATAGCAGCCGCCTCAAAGAACTGCTCTAAACCACCCCGGGAACTCCCCCTGCCCCCCGCTGGCCCTGACCGCCAGCCCCGGAAGGAAGGGCTCTCTCCGGGTTGGAGCCCTGCAAAAAACAGCCTAGATACACCTGCTCAATATTTCAATAAGGGAAAAGTATAGCATAGCTCGTTTCCCTTTGAACTTCTCTTTTTTTTTTTTCCAACAGGCCAATGCTCTGTAAGCGCCTGATGAGCCTATAGAAGGTCTGCAGCAAATGAGGCTTAAAACGCTTCCAAAAAGCCACTATAAAAAAACCCGCAGTTTTCAAAATGGCTGCTGGGACTTTTCCCGCGCAGCAAAAAAGTGTCCGGAGGGCAAAGAACTCCTTTATGAGATCCCCCGCTGAGGCAGGGACTTCCCTCTCAACTCCCCACCAAGAAACAAGTAAAAGAAAATTCAAAAAGAAAGAAAAAATGCCGTTAACGTCGGCGAGACCTACTTACAGTTCCCTGCTTCAACCTGAGGTGCTGCAATGAGGCAGACATGCACCGGAGCTCAGCCTGCTCGTGGCTTCGGCTCCGACGGTGCTCCCACCACCAATCTCACTGTCCCTTAGAGATGGCTGGGGCTAAGCCTTTCACCTGCTCCTCACCCTTGCTTGTGGGTTCGGGAACAGGGAGGCTACTTCTGCTCTGTAAAGCTGCTCCTTCTCACCAAGGGGCACCCCCCCCCCCCCACGAGAGGGAAAATTGAGGGAGAAAGGAGGAAGCAGGACTGGAGCCAGAGGGAAGAAAAAAGTGGCTATTTATTTTAGAAAGGCAACCAAACAAAAAACATCAAGAATTAGAAAAGGAAAACAAAGAAAGAATTCCTAGCTCTGCCTATTTGTGCTAGGCCTATCCCTAGGCCCAGAATCTCCTCAGCTGCTTGGAGGCTGAAGTACTGGTGGAAGGGGGCGGTCCTTGCCTATTTATACCAGAGAGAGAAGAGCTGTGATGTCATTCAGTCTCCAAGGCTGCTGGAGGAGATTCTAAACTCTATGGTTCCAGGACTGGACTAGAGGGACGAAAAGGAAGCATCCTTTTTGCCTTGTTTGTGTATTGAGCTTAAATGCCCTGGAAATCCCCACAAAAGAAATTTTCTTGCTGCCTTGAACCACCGACTCACAACTACAATTTGTCCTTAAAGAATAAACTAACTACAAGTCCCAGAATACCTCTGGCGACAACAAGGGAAGCTTTATTCAAAAGTGGACAACATAAGGCTGTTTCCTGCTTGTAAGCTCTTGGGCCCAAGCGGAAGCATCGCAGTACATTACTCGGTAGACCGCCAAAGTTTTGCTTGCAGCAAGTAGATACAAAGATTCTTATGTGGGATTGCATATGAACGTCTCAAGATAGAAAGCCCGGTTTTTCATGCCAAAGTAGTGGCAGGAGTGGAGGAGTGGCCTAGTGCTTGGGGCAAGGTACTTCGGGCCGGAAGGTTGGGGGTTCAAATTCCACTAGAGGACAGCAACCTTGGGCCGGAAGGACTGGGGTTTCTAGTCCCACAGATGCTCCTTGTGGTCTTGGGCAAGCCACTTAACCCTCCATAGCCCATGTTCCCTGTAAAATAGTTCTCTGTGTGCTGTGCTTTCCTGTCTAATCAATGTGTTTATACCTCAAAAAAAATTTCCTGTCATGATTTGACAATTTCCAATCTGTAATCAAAACTGCTGCTGATCGCTGGAAGTAGCGGTATACGAGTGTATACTAAATAAATAAATAAATAAAATAAATCCTTTGCAACATATGGTCTCCAAACTGAACAAAGTAGATTGACAGATGGGTGCGATTGCAAAAGTGAATTAAAGGCAAACTGAGGAGATGAGAACATCTTGAAACAGGAAAAGCAAATTACCGAAGCGATTGTGCGGTATAACTAAGGATATGCAAGGGAGTTATAAACATAAACAAAAAGAAGACTCCTATGATTAAACAAGCATTGTATTTGAAGTATAAAATTGTGCCGTGGTACTCATGCGATTATGTGAAATGATAAAAAATATAAAAACACTAAGAATAAATACGGAATAGTAAGAGCCCTAAGAGAACCTCAATCAATAAATTAAAAAGGGGACTAACAAAACTGAAAACCGTGATTAAAAAAGAAAGAATCAGATGTATAAATTAATGTGCCCTGAATATGGTGGTAGAGATGAGGGCAGTATCTAAATTCAAAAAAGCATAGGACAAACATAGAGGCTATCTGAAAGAAAAAAAGGGGACCCTTGTAATGGTTGATATGGAAGGGCAGACTAGATAGGCCATGTGGTCTTTTTCTGCCATCATGTTTCTCTGTTTTTTATTCCATGATTTAAAGAAGGTGTAAATTGTCATATTCAGAAAATCCACCCTGCATGTTATCGCCCTATGTGAAATATATGAAGGGAAATTTCACAAACCAAAGAGTAGCAAATCACCAGAACTGGGTGGTATATATCCCAGAATACTAAAAGAACTCAAAAAAGAAATTGCAGATGTATTATTAGTAATATGTAAACTATCACTAAATCATCTATAGTAGCTGAACATTGGAAGGTGGCCAACATAATGCCAAGTTTTAAAAAGAAAACTACAGACCAGCGAGTCTGATGTCATTTCCAGTCAAAATGGTAGAAACTAGGCATATGCATGCCAAAGATTTTCGGGCTCATTTTTGTTTAACAGAATACACCCATTCATGTATCCGTCCCCATTAAAGTCTATGGAGGGAAGCTATTTTGCAGTGCAACAGTCGGGTTTGCAAACCCCTCTTCTCAAGTCGCTTCACTGGCTCTCTATCCATTTCCTCATACAAGTCAAACTTCTCCTACTGACTTACAAATGTATTCATTCTGTGTCTCCTCACTACCTCTCCTCTCTTCTCTCTCCCTACACCCCTCCTCAGGAACTTTGCTTATCAAGCAAATCACTATTATCTATGCTCGTCTTCTATTGCCAACTCCAGACTTGGTTCTTTCCCCTTGCTGCTTCATATACCTGGAATACACTTCCTAAGTCGGTACGTCAGGCTCCAACTCTGGCCCTGCTGAAATCCAGGCTAAATACTCACCTCTTCAAGGCTGCTTTTGGATCCTGAGCCCCTTATTCTCCTGTCTACACCCAGGGGTATTTTAATCATTTTCCTTCAGAGCTCCATAGTCCCCTGTTGTTCTCTTAGTCTGTTTTAGCAGATTGTAAACTCTGTGGAGCATGGAACGTCTTTAGTCCTCCCACATAGGACAACCTCCCAGTGGAGGTGATAGAGGCAAAAAGGGTTATGTGGGGGAAAGGTAAGTTAGGATTAGTTCACACCTTTTTCAGAAGATCAAGACACATTATCTTCAGCTACAATAGAGGTAGAGGGCCATAGCTGAGGCAATGGAGGGCTAAGTGATTTGCCCAAGATCACACAGAGCAGCAGGGGGCTTCACACTTCCCTGGGTCTTAGCCCACTGCTCAAACCATTAGGCTACTTGTCCACATTGAAATATAGGAAAGCCTGGAATGAGTACAAAGGACCCCTTAGCATAGACATATAAGAGTAATACTGAAGTCCATCTTCTGTTTCTCTTCTCAGGCTTCTTTCTGACTGTAGCTATCTCCTACATAACTAAGGAGCTATTTTATAACAGGGCTTATGGCAGTGGTTTACCAACCTTCGAGCAGATGCCCTTTACTGGGCCTGCAGCAGAGACAATGCTCAGAAACCGTGGGGCTGCGCTTCCCTCAACTCGCCCACGGTTTCTGACCACAAGTCTGCGTCAGAGGAGGTAGAAGAAACATAGTAGAGGGCAGAAAGCGCGGGCGGGTTGAGAGAAGCGCTGACCCATTGCTGTTGCTGTAGACCCCAGAGAGGGGTGGTGGCGTCGGCAATGGTGGGGGGTGGGGGGGATGCAGGGGGGTCTTGTCTAGGGCATCTCCAATCCTTGCACTAGCCCTGCTTAGTCTATGGAAGCTTTGATGGGGGATGTGTTGGGGGCATAGTCTGGGTGGAACAAAAATCTCTTCATATGTTCCCCATTTCATATTTGTATAAACCCCAAATTCTGCATGTCCAGATTTACACCTACTCCGTGGCACATGCATTTTGACTAGCTCTTTATAGGAGGGATTAAGGTGATTATCTTCCTTAATCCCTTCCTACTTTATTTCCCCCTTCAAACTGAAATGAGCTCCAGAGAGCATCCTCTGTAGTTAACTCTCAGCAGCTACATGTCTACGTTTACACAATGGCTCCCATGCACATGCTAAATGCCGATCTTCATGCACTGAATCTGTGAAATGCTGACACTTTTGCATGTAACTTCCCGGGTTCCCGTTCTTGATTTTTCTCACCTGCAAATGTTTAAATTGCTCCTCCTACTGTGTGTGGATGTCGGGCCATGTGTGTCCCTGCGCTTCCTTCTCCAGTATGGTTTTTAGAAGCAGCCTCACATACACAACTGGAACTGACTTTGACGTCTCAATTCCAGCCTCCATCTGCTATCTGAAAAGTGCCTTCACAGGCAGACGTGCTCATTCCATCCCCACTCCTCCCACTGTCCGCCCTGGGATCAGACAGTAAGCAGCAGGTGCTGGGTTTTCCTAGCGCTGACATTTCTGCATATATCTGCTGGCACAATTTTAGAAGCAAAGAAAAGTGCAGTGGGAAAAAGGAATTGAACAGTCACATGTTGGTTTATTAATACAGAAGCAATTGCACATGGAAGAGAACTTAGTTATACCCCGAGAACCCAAAAACGTTGCTCCCAGAATGCATGAACAATTTACATAACTCAATAAAAAGCAATGGGGCTGCAGCTCCAATATCTCACGGAGTCCGCTACCACGGTTTAGTAAACACCCCTGAGTGTTAGCAGTAAATTTGAGAAATGAGGTTCATTATTGTCATGGTATATGCAAAACACACCCATTTAGAGAACCTTTTTCCCTCAAAAAACTACTCCCAAATTGGATGCACAATTGCAGGGCTGGGGCAACCATCAGGCAAGCTAGGCAACAGCCTAGGGTGGCAGCTTTTGGGGGGCAGAAAAGGGCAGGGCATTCAAAGCTAAACAATAGATTCTGACAGCCAGGGGGGACGACAGGCTTAAGGTTTGTTTACGGTGTCAATACCTTTCATGTGAGACTAAGGAGTATGTTTACTAAACCGTGGTCGCGGATTCCCTGCCAAGAGAGGAAAAGCCATCAACATATGCACAGATTTCAAACTGCTAATAAACATTCAGTGGAAGTTTTCTTTAGAAAAAGCATCCAGTCCAGCCACAATAAGGAGCAAATTCAGAAAGGTTCTGGGCAGAAAGTCACCACTGCAGTCCTGACTCTGAGAATACAGGTTAAAGTGAACTCATTGACCAGTCTACACAGGCCACCTCCTCTTACCTCTTGCCCCATTCTTTAAAAATGTATATATTTTATGTACCCCATAAATCCTTGAAATAAAAGGCATAATGGGTTTAATAAATAAAGAAATGTATTTGTATCTGCAAAGTGATCCTCTGGATCAGGGATTCTCAGCTCTGATCAAGGCCACCATAGAGGTCTGACCGTCAGGGTGCTTAATAATCTGGTTAGTATACAGAGCTGTATCACATCAAGAAGCTCTATAGCCCACCGTAGCTGACTTGGAGTCATTTATGCTGAAATGTATATTTAAAGCAGAACAGAATTTGTGATTTTCCAGGTTACTTCTTGGATGGCTTTACACGTCTTAGTGATCAAGTAGTGTGGTTTCCATGTTAGTCCACTTTCAAGGTTTTTGGACTATTTTTGGCTAGCTTTCAGAGATTACAACCTTCTTCCTCAGGCCAAGACTGTATGAGTGGTAAGTCCTACTCAGTCTCAAAACTTAAGCTCACGGTATAAGGCCGGAACACTTTCCATAAAAAAAGAGATATTAACAATTCAATGTCATATGCAGACAGAGGGCCAATTAGTGTATGGACTGAACTTTGTCTTCGGGCAGAGACAGCTTGATAAATAGCTCAGTTTGATGAAATATTAACAGCCCATCGTTGAGATTACGCTATAGAGGCATGAAGCCAATGAGCCAAGATTCCTTTACACCTCCCCGTATTAATTGCTCTTTAAGATCATGTCAGTTACAGAAAACAAACTTTAGGATCCAGGAATCTTCAGACCTTCCTCTGCGATGAGACCCACTGCAGTGCTCCAGATGTTTGTTTGTGTCCTGCTGCTGGAACATGCAGACGGTAGGTGCAAAGATCATTAATCATCTCATACACTATGCCGGAGGCTTTAGCCAGTGGGAGGTTCCATCTTGCATGCAAGATCCTCTTATTTCTACAGGATCTCATGCAAAAAAAAAATTCCAAGAGCCTTTAGAAACTGCAAAACTATGGAGCCCTTTTACTAAAAGATTTAACACAGTTCTTTTATTTCTATGAGGCACAATGGAACCTAGCACACATTAACATCATTAACTCTTGTTAAGCTTTACTAAAAGCACCTCTATCTTGCCAACTTATAAGGGTTATGTATTAATTAGTATTTAGCTTGTGCCTTTCCAGTAGTAGTTCAAAGTGAGTTATAATCAGCTCCTGTAGGTATTTGTCTGACGTACAACTACCTAAGTTTGATTCCAGGTTAAATGAATGCATTTGGAATAAGACTATCTCATGGCATTTTATTAAAATATCTTTCCTTAAATTAAAATTACATAAGAAGAGAGAAATTACTTTGAATGCATTAGTCTTTTATTGGATGTTCTGTACAGTAGTATCTTTAATTCAGAAGGTAGGAAAAGCAGGGACAGTCGGAGTGGAACTGAATCGGTGTCAACAGACAGCAAGGAGCCGATGCTTTGTATGGAGAAGACGTGGCCCGATAGGCTGATAACCAGGGAAGTCACAGTTCCAGTCCTTGTAACCCTGGGCAAGTCCCGTTGTGTCCCATTGCTTCAAGTACCCACTTACACTGTAAACTCTTTGGAGAAGGGACATATTGTACCTAAATACTTATCCTCAAGGTATGGTGCTAGAAAGCTAAGTATTACGAGTAATAAGTAGAGAGAATTGCCCACGGGATTTATTTATTTATTTTACATTTATTATATACCGTCTTTCAAATTCTCAAAGCGGTTTACAGTGAACATAACTTTTGTTTACATAAAACTCTTCTTCAGAACTATTTACAAAAGCAATTAACAGTGTTTACAATTAACAATTTAACTATTTACATGGTTTATTTGAGTTCTGCGGATGCTTGGAGATTGTTAATGGTCCAACTATTGTGATAGTCAATACAATTACTTGACTTGTATGGTATTGAAGTGTTCCGTAAACAGATGAGTTTTCAAGAGGTTTTCTGAAGGGATGACGAGGAGCTATGCTGGAGGAACATTCATCAATGTTTGTCTTGGGGCTGGGGGCTCTGTTTGCTTCCTGTTGATTGAGCAGAAATGGAATTCTTCTAATAACTCTGGCTGTCCGAGGATCTGAGATCTTGCTGATCATTCCACTTGGAGCTTTCCTTCATCCTCTCCAGTGCATTGTTAGTAGATGTGCGGAGAAGCTACAAAGCAGGGATCGCCATTGGCCCACGATAAGAAGCTGAAACAGACCAACTGAAAAAACTGTTGAACAAATAATTTTTTTTAAATTGCATTTTTATAGCAACCATAACATACCACCTATTACATATCTGCTAAGCACACAGTTTAGAACATTACAATCAGTCTGCTCGATTATACCATCACCTCCAGAAAACACAATGACAAATCCCAAGTATCCCTCCCGGTGTCCCACCACTGTGGTCCTTGAGTATGCAGCCCATCTTTAAGGAGTACCCTTACCCTCCTCTCCTTGTTATAGGCGGGTCTCCCAGAGTCCCTAAGGGGCCTCTGTGTCCTGGCAGTATCGTCCTATGGCTGGGGCTGTATAGTCTTTCTCAGATTTCTGTGGGCATGTTTGGTTACTTTTTTCCCTCATGTACCTCACCCGTCCCCACCTCCCTCCCTCCTGACCACTCTGACATCTCCTTGCATCTAACTGGGCAGTCCTTCCTCAAACTGCGCCCACATCTGGGCATATTGTCTTTTTGTTGCCAACCCTCTCTCTTTGGTGGCTCAAGACACCCATGCAGCCATAATTTTCACCCTCCACATCTCACAGCCAGGCGCCGCCGCCTCCATCCACTTGATCAGAATCACCTTGCCTGCGTGGATGGACAAACTAGATAGGGCGTGTAATCTTGATCTACCATCATTTCTATGTTTCTGTGTTGCTGTTTTAAGATTCCTTCACAGGCAGTAGTCATTTAAATCCCTGATTGTCTGATTGAGAAGGACCTTCTCCTCTCAATACTCCCAACAAAACCAACTCCTTTCAGGACACAAATATCCTGTCTTGCGGCTTTGATGTCTAAACCATGAATAGGAATTAGTTTTGACTATTAGGATACCTTGTACCCCTCTTTGTAGGTGGTTCAGAGATTGTTAACTGCTTGAAATCAAGACAAAGAAAGAACCATTTTTCAGATAAAACAAACTGAGTAGTGTTCAACATTCATAATCAAGTAGGTGCTTTATTTTTCTCTAGGGTCAGACTGGTGGAAAGCTTATATGAGCGGAATCCAGGCGCAAATGTCCCTGCACGGGCTTCAGGTATAATCTTTTTTGTACTTAGTACTTTCAGGATTACCATTTTGTCTCAGCTAGGCCAGGAATTTTGATGCCCATTTCCCAGGTGTATAGATGTTCACTGATGTGCCATCTTCTCATTGCGTCCTTTGCGTGAATGACATACATTTCCATAAACGTGGGCAGACAGAGCTGTTGCTATTACATTTGAAAACTGCTCCATTAAGAACTGCTTAATGTGAGGAGGGATCTAGAGAAGCTTGATGAATGGTTGAGAATTCAGCACATAACATTTAATGCTAAAAAAACGCAAGCTCGTGCATTTGGCCTGAAGGAAACGCAAAGGGGGGGGGGGGGTTCTGCAGTTTAGAGGGTGAAGTGCTTCAATGCACAGAAGAAGAGTGGGACCTGGGGATGATCTTAAAATGATCAAACAGTTAGAAAAAAGGACAGCAAAAGCTAGAAAGATGCTTGGGTACACCGCAAGAGGAATGGCCAGCACAAAATGAACCCGTTAGCCCGCCTCATATGCTGCCTTTGCAAGAATGTATTTCATCTTTAGAAGTCTTTGGTGAGACCTCATTTGGAGTACTGTGTACAGTTCTACATGTAGCGCCCCCTTTGGTGCATGTCTAGGTCTGGGACCAGCCTGGCTAAAGTCCCCTTGAGGGCGGGCACCGTCAGTCCTTGTCAGTCTGGCTCCTGGTGCCTCCTCCTAGGGAAGAAAGGTGTTAGCGGGCAGGATTTCCCTCCTTTCACCCCAGGAAACCTCTCCAAAAACACTGTTGTGAACAAGGCTGGCTTAAATAGTATTTACAATTTATTTACATGATATAGACATCAAGTACTGTGATAAAATAATGCAGTGTGTACAAACTGTAGTACGATAAGTGGTTCAAGCAGGTAAGGTGAATAGCAATACAGGATAAGAGATAAGACAGTTCAAACAACCGACTATAACCTTATATGTAATGACTTAAGTTAACCTTTAAAGATTATGGATTTAACCTTAAAAACTGTCTCCTAACTCCCCTCCCCTCCCTTTCCCTTTGCCCAAGTCTCCCCCACTGCTGGAGCTGTGGACCGGTGGCTGCTTGTGAAAAGAGAGGTTTTGTAGATCTGTCCAATCGCTGAGCCTCTAGCCTTTGCTCCGCCTCCTCCAAGCTCTCCTCGAATCTGGAAAGGGTTTTGCACTCCTGCCCAATCAAGAACAACTGTTGCAGCTCTCTCTTGAGCTGATCTGCCGTTGGAACTCCCTGCGTCTTGTGGATCTTGGTCTGGTCTGGACTCTCTGCCACTACTGCTCTCTCTGGAACTGATGCTGCCACTGCACCTCTCCCTCTGAAGCTGATTTTGCCACTGTAGCTCCCCCAGGAGCTGATTCTACACTGTAGCTCCCTCAGGAGCTGATTCTTTGCTGCAGCTTCCCCTGGAGTTGATTCACAGCTGCAGCTCCCAATAGGCTGATCTGCCGCTGGGCCCTTAATGAGCCTTGTAGCTCCTGTACTTTCTGCTGCTGCAGCTCTTCCTAGAGCTGATCTCCCGCTGTAGTTCCTCCTGGAGCTGATACACCACTGCAACTCCCCAGTGAGAACTCTCCACTGCCATCTTTATTCCTCGGGTTAGAATGAGACCATCCACCCCATCTTCACTCCTACCCCTGACTGGGTCTGTAGAAAGGTATCTGCTGGCATCTTCACTTCAAGTCTGTCTAGGCTCCCAGAAGACTTTCTAGTGCCATCTTCAGAAAGAGGGTCTGCAGAGCAGGAAGTGCTCCCTCCTCCCATCTGAGATGAGAGTTAAGCTCTTTTACATAAAGGGGCTTGTTTACAAAGCCGCGGTAGCAGTTTCCGATTGTTATCGGAGCCGCGGCCCCATTGAAATTAACGGGGCCGTGGTTCCGATAACGATCGGAAACCGTTACTGAAGCTTTGTAAACAAGCCCCAAAGAAGCATGATGCCTTTAAATCCCAGGTAAGTGTTCTCCAAGCCCTTTTCTGAACAGCGCTACTGGTGCCAGTGCCAAGTGATACCATGTCTCATACGGCGAGCAATTTCCACTGGCCTCAGTATTTACTTTTCCACCCTCTGGTCTAGTTTGTGCACTTTATTCTCCTATTCCCTATATATTAAAAGTTAAATTGTAATAATAGATATAAATGTGAGCAAATATTACCCTTTCTCTTTCAGCCCAGGCAGTGATTTAATATGAATAAAATACAGTCTCTAAAATGCTTGTATGCAAATGCTAGAAGTCTAAAAAATAAGATGGGAGAGTTAGAATATATAGCACTAAATGAGAGGTTAGATATGATTGGTATTTCAGAGACATGGTGGAAGGAGGACAACCAGTGGGACACTGTGATACCTGGGTACAAACTATATCGTAATGATAGAGCTGATCAAATTGGTGGAGGGGTTGTGCTCTATGTTAGAGAGGGCATTGAGTCAGAAAGGATTAAAGTTTTGCAGGAAACAAAATTTGCTCTAGAATCTCTATGGATTGAAATTCCATGTAAAAAGAAGAAGGCAATGGAGGTGTACTATCGACCGCCTGGCCAGAATGAACAAATGGATGATGAAAAGCTCAAAGAAATCAAGGAAGCTAACAAAAGCTACAGCGCAGTAATAATAATGAGTGATTTCAATTACCCTGGTATCGACTGGGTCAGTGTCACGGCAGGACATGCTAGGGAGATAAAGTTCCTAGATGAAATAAATGACTGCTTCTTGGAGCAGCTGGTTCATGGTCCGACCAGAGGGGAAGCCATATTAAACCTAGTCCTTAGTGGAACACCAGATCTAGTGCAAGAGATAAGGGTTTTGGGGCCACTTGGCAATAGTGATCATAGCATGATTGCATTTGATTTAATTAGTGGAAGAGGGATAGTAAGGAACTCCACAGTACTACCTTTTAACTTTCAAAAGGGAGACTATGATAAAATGAGGAAAATAGTTAAGAAAAAGCTAAAAGGAGCAGTTGTAAAGGTTAAAGACTTACATCAAGCTTGGGTGATGTTTAAAAATACTATCTTGGAAGCCCAGACCAGCTGTATTCCACGCTTTAAGAAAAGTGGAAGGAAGTCCAAAAAACTGCCAGCATGGTTTAAAGGTGAGGTCAGAGAGGCTGTTGTTGCCAAAAAGCATCTTTCAGGAAATGGAAAAAAGAGCCAAACGATGAAGCCCGGAAACAGCACAAGCACTGGCAAATCAAATGCAAGGCATTGATAAGGCAGGCAAAGGGAGAATTTGAGAAGAAGCTTGCTGCGGAAGCAAAAACGCAAAATAAAGACTTTTTCAAGTACATTCGTAGCAAAAAACTTGTGAGAGAGTCAGTTGGTCCATTAGATGATAGAGGGGTTAAAGGGGCACTAAGAGGCAACAAGGCAATAGTGGAGAGACTGAATGAATTCTTTGCTTCGGTCTTTACTGAGGAAGATGTAGCGATGTTATCCATGACTGAAGTGGTAGTTAAAGGTGCGGAAGAATTGAAGGAAATATTGATACATTGGGAAGATGTATTACAACTATCAGATAAACTGAAGAGTAGCAAATCACCTGGGCCGGATGGTATACATCCAAGGGTGTTGAAAGAACGGAAATATGAGATTGCAGACCTGCTATTAGTAATCTGTGAATTTTCATTAAAATCATCTGTAATGACTGAAGATTGGAGGATCACCAATGTAACGCCAATTTTTAAAAACGGTTCCAGGGGTGATCTGGGAAACTACAGACCGGTGAGCCTGACGTCAGTACCGGGAAAAATGGTAGAAACCATCAAAAGGAATAAAATTACTCAGCATATAGATAGTCATGGCCTAATGGGAGGCAGCCAACATGGCTTTAGACAAGGAAGATATTGTCTTACTAATCTGTTATGTTTTTTGAAGGTGGGAATAAACAGGTAGACAAAGATGAGTCTGTTGATATAGTGTATCTGGACTTTCAGAAAGCCTTTGACAAGGTCCATCAGCAGAGACTTTTGGCAAAACTAAAGAGCCATGGGATAGGAGGCAGTGTACTATTGTGGATCAGGAACTGGTTAAAAGATAGAAAGCAGAGGGTAGGACTAAATGGCCAATTTTCCCAATGGAAAAGGTGAATAGTGGTGTACCCCAGGGATCTGTGCTGGGTCCTCTGCTTTTTGACATATTCATAAATGACCTGGAAAGTGGAATAACGAGTGAGGTTATCAAATTTGCAGATGACACAAAACTATTTAAAGTTGTTAAAACCCAAGAGGATTGTGGAAAATTGCAAGAGGATCTTGATAAATTGGAAGACTGGGCATCAAAATGGCAGATGAAATTTAATGTGGACAAGTGCAAAGTTATGCACCTAGGGAAGAACAACCCAAACTATGGTTACATGATGCAAGGTTCCACATTAGGAACCACCACCCAGGAAAAAGATTTAGGCGGCATTGTGGTTTACATGTTAAAACCCTCGGCCCAGTGTGCAGCGGTGGCCAAGAAAGCAAATAGAATGCTCAGTATCATAAGGAAAGGAATGGAAAATAAAACAAAAGATATTATAATGCCTCTGTATCGTTCCATGGTGAGTTTGTATCCCCCTTGTTATCCAAGTTGTTACCCCTGTTCTCTGTAAAGCCAAACATGTTATCCAAGTTGTTACTCCTGTTCTATGTAAAGCCAAACAGTCTGTTATGGTCATTTTGTTGTATGTATACCGCGCTGATATATAGTGCGGTATATAAGAAATTGTAATAAATAAATAAATAAATAAAATATTGTGTGCAATTCTGATTGCCGTATCTTAAAAAAGATATAGCGTTATTAGAAAAGGTTCAGAGAAGAGCCACCAAAATGGTAAAGGGGATGGAAGGATACTCCTATGAAGAAAGGCTAAAAAGGTTAGGGCTCTTTAACCTGGAAAAGAGACGGCTGAGGGGAGATATGATAGAAGTCTATAAATTAATTAATGGAGTGGAACAGGTAAACATAGATCGATTGTTTACGTTATCAGAATATAGAAAGACTAGGGGACATGCAATGAAACTACAGGGTAAACTATTTAAGACTAATAAAAAAATATATTTTTTTCAGTCAGTGTGTAATCAAACTCTGGAATTTGTTACCGGAGGCTGTTAGTGTAGCTGGGTTTAAAAAAGGTTTGGACAAGTTCCTGGAGGAAAGGTCCATAAACCATTATTAAGAAGGGACCCAGGATATCAATGCTTGACCCAGTACAAGCATTGTGGAACCTGTGTCTTTGGGGGAAACTGCTAGGTACGTATGACCTGGATTGGCCACTGTTGGAAACAGGATACTGGGCTTGATGGACCTTGGTCTGACCCAGTATGGCATATCTTATGTTCTTATGATTTACATATCCACCCTCAATGTTTACTTTCTAACTCTGCAAGCACAGTAGGCTATTGCCTTAATGTTGTCCCTCATCTGACCTCCCCAGCAGCCACCTCCTCTTCAGCAGCATACAGTGATCATTTATCTTTGATTCTACATTATTCAACACACTCTCAAATACCCCCCTTTGAGGGGGGCATTCATTCTCCCTTCCCTAAATCTCTTGTTTCCCATAACAAGATAAAGGGGGATGTTTACTAAAAACCGCAAAGGTGCGCGCCGCACAATAGCGCACGGAAACGCAGCACCTAAACGCTCTTAAACGCTCTTAAATGCCCCGGACATGTGCGATGAAGCCCCGTGCATGTGCGCGACACACTAACAGGCCCCGCACAAGTACGGGCCCGCAAATGTCCGATAGAGGCGTGGAAAGGCTAACTGAGGGCGGAGGAAGGCCCCCGAGGGGCGGAGAGACGGGGTTAATGGGCGGGGAAGGGGAGGGGAGAGGCCCCTCGCACAGTTGCGGGGCCGAATTTACAAGTAAAAAATAGCGCGAGTGAAACACTCGCGGTAGAGGGCATTTAAAGGGAAGAGAAACCATTTCCGTCAGCAATGTAGAGCAAAACCGGGGAAACCTGTAAAACGTGAGCAGTGTGATACATGTGCACAGCACAAAAGTGCTATTAAAACTAGAAAATGACCAGCACAAAAATATTAAAAACAGTAAGTCAGCTGGGGAACAGTGATAGCCATGGGCAAATATAACAAATACACCCAGGAAGGTCCCAGAAACAGGAAATGAATGTCAGAAGGGTCAACGGAGCGGAGACCTTTCCAAAAAACATGTCCGTTGTTTGGAGTTGTCCTGGGAGTGTTTTATATGGTTGGCCATCAATATCACTGTTGCCCAGCATGGTTATATGTCATCCCCCTCTCTTGTGGTCAATTGCGGGGTTTATTTGCACGTGTGTCACCAGACAGGGTGAATGAGCCCACAGTCAAAATGTGCAGAGCAGGGGTTGAGACTCCATCCTGCAAGGTTAACTATCTCCAGGGACTGCACAGTCTCCGTGGCCACAGTGTGGTGCAGCAGACAGAGCCAGTACCTCTAGGACCAGAGGGCAGAGGTTCAAATCCCAGCTGGGGCACCTGCCAGCTCAGTCCCTATATTTTACCCACCACCAAGCAGAGATAGCACAGACACTCCTGTATTGCAGGGAACATAAGCATAGTGCAAACACCCACATTTTGCCCTACACTGCACCCCCCCCATAACAATGAGCCGTACCTACAGCCCAGTCCCACAAATGCAGTCCCGGAATGCCACAACGCAAGCAGGTCATATGCTGTCCCTGAGAGAAGGACATGCCAGCATGTTGGCGGACGAGGACAGGTGGTGGAGGGGGTAGTGGGTGCTAGCCACAGAAGACAGTGGCCTAGCCATGTGCAGGCTGACACTGTCCACTGTAACAAACAGGCCCTGTGGGATGTACAGTCATGGTCTGCCCAGGGAATACAGCCTATCCATGGCAACACGGTGGTGCAGTGCACACAGACAGTGTATGCAAGAACAGAACGTCACCGGTTCAATGCCCAGCTGGAGTAACCGACAATCCTCTCCACATATTTATCACACACCCACACCGTGGTAGTGAGGACATATGCTACGCATTGGTAATACCCCTCTATTTTACCCCCCTGAGCACAGACACCATGAACTGGTGCATTACCCAGAGCAGAGTCTCCCAAATGCAGTCCTGGAGGGCCACACACCATTCTGGTTCCATGCTGCCCCTAATACAAATGCCAGTGCTGCATATCTATGAAACACCCCCATGGCATGTAGATGTAGCTCATACATATTCATGAGGGACAGCACTAAAATACGAATAGTGTGTGGCATACCAGGACTGGGGTTGGGAACCCCTGCTGTAAAGCAGCAGCCAAGAGGGGCAGACACACCCACACCCACATGCCCCACTGGCCAATGCCCACTGGAGAGGCAGGACATTGGGCCCTGCATGCACCTCCCATTACCAGCACCTGCATACCTTAGCAATGCCACCCTATACCTGGGTACACGGTACACAGCCCTCAAATGTTTGCTAGGAGTAATGGTAGATAGACATTCCTACATGAAGCACTGTTTGCTCTCTGAGCAACATCAGAACAAAATACTAATACAGCTGGGGAACACTGATACTATTGATGGGCAAAAACTAAAAACACACCCAGGAAAGCCCCAGTAGAAGGACAGGAGCTGTGGAAGGGGCTATGGAGCGGAGACCTGACCAAAATTCACTTCCGTGTGTCTCAGCTGTCCTGGGAGTGTCTGTTATGGTTGTCCATAAACATCACTGTTGCTCTGCTTGGTTACATTCATTCCCCCTTTGTCGAGGTCAGTTGGGGGAGTTATTTGCACCCTTGTCACCAGACAAGGTGAAAGACCCCACATCACAAATGTGCATAGCAGGCATGTTGACTCTGTTGGTCAGGTCTGCCATCCACAGGGACTGCATTGTCTCTGTGGCCACAGTGTGGTGCAGTGGACAAAGCCAGTACCTCTAGTTTCTGAGGGTCACAGTTTCAAATCCCATCTGGGGCTCCTGCCAACCCAGTCCCCATATTTTACCCACCGCTAAACAGAGAGAGTAAAGACATACATTTATTGCAGAGAATATAAGAATGGTGCACACACATTTTGTACCCAACACTGCACACACACCATAACAATGGCCATTACCTAGAGCAGAGTCTCCAAAATGCATTCCTGGAGTGCTACAACGCACACATGTCATCAGCTTTTCCAAGATAAGCACATGGCAGCATGTTGCCGGAAGGGTACAGGTGGTGAAGGGGGCAGTGTCTGATAGCCACAGAAGACAGTGGCCTAGCCATGTGCAGGCTGGCACCGTCCACTGCAACAGATAGGCCCTGTCGGATGTACAGTCATGGACATCCCAGAAAATCCAGCCAATCTGTGGCAGCACAGGGGTGCACTGCACACAGACAGTGTGTGCAAGAACAGAAGGTCACAGGTTCAAAGCCCTGCCAATCCTGCCCACATATTGTTTCCACAACGAAAATGTGATAGTAAGGATAATCCTTTATTGCTGGGGACATATGCATTGGTCATACACCTATCGTTCACCCCACTGATCACGGACACCATGACCAGGGGCACGACCTACAGCAGAGTCTCACAAATGCAGTCCTGGCGGACCACACACCATTCCTGTTCCATGCTGCCACGCATAGAAATGTTTGTGTGTCATATCCCTGCACCACCGCCATGGCATTTAGATGTAGCACATGCATATTCATGAGGGACAGCAGGAAAACCAGAACAGTGTGTTGTAATCCTGGCCTACATCTGGGAACCTCTGCTGTAAAGCAGCAACCAACAGGGGCAGACACACCCACACCCACACCCACAGGCCACATTTCCAATGCCTCCTGGAGAGGCACGACATTGGGCCCTGCGTGCATCTCACAATACTAGCATGTGCATTCCTTAGCAATGTCACCCTACACCAGGGTATACGGTACACAGCTGTCAAATGCTTGCTATGAGTACTGGCAGATAGATAACCCTACGTTACGCAAATTATGCTCTGTGAGCTCCATCATGACAATCATTCTGTTGTCTGCAGTGGGTGCATCAGGTCTGGTCTCAGACAGTGTTTACCACCCTGGGGAGTGACACCCAACGGTATTGCGTACCATATCCATGCCTGTACTGTGCCCAGGACTGGTGTGGTGGCCAATGTTGACAAACGCCTCTATAGTAGCACAATGCTGGCATACGTGTGTGAGTGTGTGTCTGTCTATACAGTGTGTGTTGGCTGCAAACACCTTCCACAGCCCACACTGCCAGCACTGTTGCCAGTATTGGCCTGCCAATGTGCATAATGAGCAGCAAGGTACCATGGGTATAGATCAGACAGGGTGGGATGGCCAGGATGCATCTGCACAGGGCAGAGGGCACTGGCTGGGACACTGTAGTGGCTGGCCACCACCCACACAGACAGGGTGGCCTCTGTATGTGCTGCTGGGGTTGTACAACACCCTGACTGTGCAGTGACGACAGCATGGCTAGGCACCCCCATAGTGATAGATAGTATCTCTGTCATGTGATATATATGGGTTGTGGTTTGGGCCCCAGTCACTGACCTATCTGCTGGTGTGCACGGCCATCCTAGTTCTGGGTGCATGCATTTCCAACAGCACCAACTAGCAGACTGTCCTCAGTTGGTTTGTGTCCTGATGGAGTGCTGTGCAGTGGGTGATGGCTTGCTGCGGGAGAATATCAGATAGTGGTGGGGCCCAACGTAGCATATCACGGCATACTGTCTGTCAGATATTATGTCAGGGATGTGCATGTCTAACAGGACTAACTAGCAGATTGTCCGCAGCTGGTCTGTGTCCTGATGGAGCGCCTTGCAGGGTGCAGTGGCTGATGGCTTGCTGCAGGACAATATCAGATAGTGGTGGGGTGCAACCGAGCACATACAGGCCTAATGTCTGTCAGATATTGTGTTATGGATGTGTATACAGCTGCCATGACTGGCCTGTAGGGTGTCTCTTTCACAGTAGGACTGGGGTTGATGGTCTACTCTGCTGCCACCATTGCAGGGAGGTAGCATTTAGAGAGGAGACCCTGCGTTGCAAGCGGGGGGGGGGGGGGGGAGGGGGACAAATGGTGGTACCTAACCCACCTAGGTATCCATAAGGGGTTCCCCAGACTCAGACCGACAGAGATATCCAAGTTGTTTCTGCAGAAAGAACCTATCTCACAGAGTAATAGTGCATTGGAGCTCTGCCATGGCCTAAATTTGCCATGGAGGGTGTTGTGGACCTGGTCCTGGGTGCCTCATCACACCCTTAGGGTGAGCACAGTACCCGCACAATGTGACGGTGTGTAGCTACTCTGTGCCAGTACAACACCCACTCAGTACACCCTACCAGGCCGAGTTGATGTGTGGGTGCACACGGGCACATCCCCATACCAGGCCTGGAGCTGTCAGGTTGCAGTCCCCATCCTGTGTGCATCTGTGGACTGGTGATTTGCATGTGCAGTGCATCATGGGCACGGGTGGCCAAACCCTATACACCTCACAACAGTAGACTGTCTGTGAGGTGACGTGCAGGCTTTCTGCAGCCAGCCATGGCTTTTGCTAACAGCTATAGTGCTGTAGTCCAAAGGTTATGTCACTGCCTGTGTAGCCAGAGGATATGGGTTCAAAACCACAGTGTGGTAATGTGATAGGCTTGTCCACAGCATTATCCATCTCAAATCCACCTATTTTTATGCATGATAAAACACCCGCGGCATACTGTACCCATAAGGTGTGTCTGAGGGTGCTTTATAGGGCGCCCTATAGGCCACCTCATGGTTGCCATCCATACAGTGTGCACTATACATTATCCTGTGTGGCAACATATATGGTGCCCTATAGGGGACATTCTAGGGTGCGTTGGCGGACAGTGCACTGTAACATGTGCCCTATGGGCCGCCTTATGTTAACATGCTGTGAGAGTGCGTTTGCTAGTAGTGATACAAAAAGAAAAAAAGCCACCTACACCACAACACAACATAATACATACTGTTTTAGCCAGCCGTGTTCACTGGGCACTGTGAGGTATTGAACCGCTGATCCCTGCACCAGTGGTCACTGTTTCAAACATTGTGCTGTGGCTCTGTTCCTGTGCGTGGATATCAGCGAGACCCCTTATGCCGCACAAAACGCACATAATTAACAGTACACCGCCCAATGACACCCATAATAACAGTGCGCCGTCCAAAACGCACAAAATGTACAGTGCGCTGCCCTATGTCGTCCAAATGCTAATATGTCTCGTAAAACATATACCCATCAAAGGTGTTGCTACAGCTGGGCATTTCCGTTGCACACAATGGGGGATCGAACCCATGGCCCCTGGACCATTGCTCAGTGTCATCACCGTTGTACCACGGCTCTGTTGTTTTGCACGGCCAGCAGCGTGCCACCTAGCCTTTCCACGCGATAATGTAGGCAGCGCACATCGCCGCGCACAAGTCCGGCCGCTTATTCTCGGTGTTTTGTGTGTTACCTACCTGAACTGACCACACCTCATATGCCACATGCCCAGTAATGGAGACCCGCACATATTAGGTGTTTATCAACACACCCCTAAAAGTGTTCATTTCAACATGAGAAATACATCGGTGCTATCTGTGGCTGCAGAGGTCAATAGACATACAGTTGTTCACACACTACCCACTGTGTATGAAAGCAGCGTGCATGTTCAATGTGCATATTCCCCGCACGCAGCCATGCGGAACGTTGCTATGCGCCTATCTCGGTCGCGTAGCCATGCGCCACGCATGTTCGGCAAACGATGTGCGCAAATGCGGAAGATGAGTTGTGTGCGGCACGGCTGCTACACGTGCAAAAATGAAAATGGCGCCCCGCACAAGGAAGCCTGCCTTCTCTAGAAGAGAGGTCCGTGAGCTGGCAATACTAATAGGGCCAAAACAGGATAAGCTCTTCCCAGGAGCCTCCAGGGGAAGCGACACTGCAAAGGTGCTGAGGGCCTGGGAACGCATCACACGGCGTTTCAACCGTGTGGCTGAAAACAAACGTGAGGTAAGGGTATGGCAGCATATCACAATAGCCATATACAAACACTGGGGTGATTGTAGGTGACCATGCAGCTGTGTGTAGGTGGTTTACAACAGAAATGTACAGCAGCTACAACCGCATGTAGATATCTCTATGTATCACATCTGAGTAGTATTCCATGTATGCAGGTGTTGCTGGATATGGTCACATAGGGCATGATGCAATCCTGCAGTCATGCAATCTGCCTCTGTTGAACAGATAATACATATTGTAACACAGCTAGGCCAGAGATCTTGCTAAATAGTCTCCTGAAACATCATGTGCTGATGCTGGGGCTGCATCTGCAGGCTAACACATATGGCCAATCCTTAGTGCTAGCGAAATCTGCATCACATGGTCTGTCTTACACCATGCAGCCCAGGGGTTCTGCGCCAATGTTGTCAAACGCAACTAGCCTATTCACAGGAGCCATGAGAGGCCATCAGAGTTGGCCCTCAATCACCCTGGAGCTATGGGGATCCCCACTAATGTTGCCTAAGCCATCGCCCCTATCCCCTGGAGTACAGAGAACCCTTCAAAGTACACTCACACTCACCCTGCAGATATGGGAATGTTTACTAATGCTGTTTAACCCCACATCCCCATCCCCAGGAGTACAGAGAGGCCCTCAAACTGAGCCCTGTGTCATCCTGTAGATATGGGAATGTCAAATACTGTTGTTTAACCCATCCTCCCAATCCCCAGGAGTACAGAGAAGCCTTCAAACTGGGCCCTGTGTCATCCTGTAGATATGGGAATGTCAAATACTGTTGTTTAACCCATCCCCCTTATCCCCAGGAGTACAGAGAAGCCCTGAAAGGGGGCCCCCTGTCATCCTGTAGATATGGGAATGTTTACTAATGCTGTTTAACCCCACATCCCCATCCCCAGGAGTACAGAGAGGCCCTCAAACTGAGCCCTGTGTCATCCTGTAGATATGGGAATGTCAAATACTGTTGTCTAACCCATCCCCCTTATCCCCAGGAGTACAGAGAGGCCTTCAAACTGGGCCCTGTGTCATCCTGTAGATATGGGAATGTCAAATACTGTTGTCTAACCCATCCCCCTTATCCCCAGGAGTACAGAGAGGCCTTCAAACTGGGCCCTGTGTCATCCTGTAGATATGGGAATGTCAAATACTGTTGTTTAACCCATCCTCCCAATCCCCAGGAGTACAGAGAAGCCTTCAAACTGGGCCCTGTGTCATCCTGTAGATATGGGAATGTCAAATACTGTTGTCTAACCCATCCCCCTTATCCCCAGGAGTACAGAGAAGCCTTCAAACTGGGCCCTGTGTCATCCTGTAGATATGGGAATGTCAAATACTGTTGTTTAACCCATCCCCCTTATCCCCAGGAGTACAGAGAAGCCCTCAAAGGGGGCCCCCTGTCATCCTGTAGATATGGGAATGTTTACTAATGCTGTTTAACCCCACATCCCCATCCCCAGGAGTACAGAGAGGCCCTCAAACTGAGCCCTGTGTCATCCTGTAGATATGGGAATGTCAAATACTGTTAGATATGGGAATGTCAAATACTGTTGTCTAACCCATCCCCCTTATCCCCAGGAGTACAGAGAGGCCTTCAAACTGGGCCCTGTGTCATCCTGTAGATATGGGAATGTCAAATACTGTTGTTTAACCCATCCTCCCAATCCCCAGGAGTACAGAGAAGCCTTCAAACTGGGCCCTGTGTCATCCTGTAGATATGGGAATGTCAAATACTGTTGTTTAACCCATCCTCCCAATCCCCAGGAGTACAGAGAGGCCTTCAAACTGGGCCCTGTGTCATCCTGTAGATATGGGAATGTCAAATACTGTTGTCTAACCCATCCCCCTTATCCCCAGGAGTACAGAGAGGCCTTCAAACTGGGCCCTGTGTCATCCTGTAGATATGGGAATGTCAAATACTGTTGTTTAACCCATCCTCCCAATCCCCAGGAGTACAGAGAAGCCTTCAAACTGGCCCCTGTGTCATCCTGTAGATATGGGAATGTCAAATACTGTTGTGTAACCCATCCTCCCAATCCCCAGGAGTACAGAGAAGCCTTCAAACTGGGCCCTGTGTCATCCTGTAGATATGGGAATGTCGAATACTGTTGTTTTAGCCCTCCCTCTTATCCCCAGGAGTACAGAGAAGCCTTCAAACTGGGCCCTGTGTCATCCTGTAGATATGGGAATGTCAAATACTGTTGTTTAACCCATCCCCCTTATCCCCAGGAGTACAGAGAAGCCCTCAAAGGGGGCCCCCTGTCATCCTGTAGATATGGGAATGTTTACTAATGCTGTTTAACCCCACATCCCCATCCCCAGGAGTACAGAGAGGCCCTCAAACTGAGCCCTGTGTCATCCTGTAGATATGGGAATGTCAAATACTGTTGTCTAACCCATCCCCCTTATCCCCAGGAGTACAGAGAGGCCTTCAAACTGGGCCCTGTGTCATCCTGTAGATATGGGAATGTCAAATACTGTTGTTTAACCCATCCTCCCAATCCCCAGGAGTACAGAGAAGCCTTCAAACTGGGCCCTGTGTCATCCTGTAGATATGGGAATGTCAAATACTGTTGTTTAACCCATCCTCCCAATCCCCAGGAGTACAGAGAAGCCTTCAAACTGGGCCCTGTGTCATCCTGTAGATATGGGAATGTCAAATACTGTTGTCTAACCCATCCCCCTTATCCCCAGGAGTACAGAGAAGCCTTCAAACTGGGCCCTGTGTCATCCTGTAGATATGGGAATGTCAAATACTGTTGTTTAAACCCATCCCCCTTATCCCCAGGAGTACAGAGAAGCCCTCAAAGGGGGCCCCCTGTCATCCTGTAGATATGGGAATGTTTACTAATGCTGTTTAACCCCACATCCCCATCCCCAGGAGTACAGAGAGGCCCTCAAACTGAGCCCTGTGTCATCCTGTAGATATGGGAATGTCAAATACTGTTGTCTAACCAATCCCCCTTATCCCCAGGAGTACAGAGAAGCGAGTACAGAGAGGCCCTCAAACTGAGCCCTGTGTCATCCTGTAGATATGGGAATGTCAAATACTGTTGTTTAACCCATCCTCCCAATCCCCAGGAGTACAGAGAGGCCTTCAAACTGGGCCCTGTGTCATCCTGTAGATATGGGAATGTCAAATACTGTTGTTTAACCCATCCTTCCAATCCCCAGGAGTACAGAGAAGCCTTCAAACTGGGCCCTGTGTCATCCTGTAGATATGGGAATGTCAAATACTGTTGTCTAACCCATCCCCCAAATCCCCAGGAGTACAGAGAGGCCTTCAAACTGGGCCCTGTGTCATCCTGTAGATATGGGAATGTCAAATACAGTTGTTTAAACCCATCCTCCCAATCCCCAGGAGTACAGAGAAGCCTTCAAACTGGGCCCTGTGTCATCCTGTAGATATGGGAATGTCAAATACTGTTGTTTAACCCATCCTCCCAATCCCCAGGAGTACAGAGAGGCCTTCAAACTGGGCCCTGTGTCATCCTGTAGATATGGGAATGTCAAATACTGTTGTCTAACCCATCCCCCTTATCCCCAGGAGTACAGAGAGGCCTTCAAACTGGGCCCTGTGTCATCCTGTAGATATGGGAATGTCAAATACTGTTGTTTAACCCATCCTCCCAATCCCCAGGAGTACAGAGAAGCCTTCAAACTGGCCCCTGTGTCATCCTGTAGATATGGGAATGTCAAATACTGTTGTTTAACCCATCCTCCCAATCCCCAGGAGTACAGAGAAGCCTTCAAACTGGGCCCTGTGTCATCCTGTAGATATGGGAATGTCAAATACTGTTGTCTAACCCATCCCCCTTATCCCCAGGAGTACAGAGAAGCCTTCAAACTGGGCCCTGTGTCATCCTGTAGATATGGGAATGTCAAATACTGTTGTTTAACCCATCCCCCTTATCCCCAGGAGTACAGAGAAGCCCTGAAAGGGGGCCCCCTGTCATCCTGTAGATATGGGAATGTTTACTAATGCTGTTTAACCCCACATCCCCATCCCCAGGAGTACAGAGAGGCCCTCAAACTGAGCCCTGTGTCATCCTGCTGATATGGGAATGTCAAATACTGTTGTCTAACCCATCCCCCTTATCCCCAGGAGTACAGAGAGGCCTTCAAACTGGGCCCTGTGTCATCCTGTAGATATGGGAATGTCAAATACTGTTGTCTAACCCATCCCCCTTATCCCCAGGAGTACAGAGAGGCCTTCAAACTGGGCCCTGTGTCATCCTGTAGATATGGGAATGTCAAATACTGTTGTTTAACCCATCCTCCCAATCCCCAGGAGTACAGAGAAGCCTTCAAACTGGGCCCTGTGTCATCCTGTAGATATGGGAATGTCAAATACTGTTGTCTAACCCATCCCCCTTATCCCCAGGAGTACAGAGAAGCCTTCAAACTGGGCCCTGTGTCATCCTGTAGATATGGGAATGTCAAATACTGTTGTTTAACCCATCCCCCTTATCCCCAGGAGTACAGAGAAGCCCTCAAAGGGGGCCCCCTGTCATCCTGTAGATATGGGAATGTTTACTAATGCTGTTTAACCCCACATCCCCATCCCCAGGAGTACAGAGAGGCCCTCAAACTGAGCCCTGTGTCATCCTGTAGATATGGGAATGTCAAATACTGTTGTCTAACCCATCCCCCTTATCCCCAGGAGTACAGAGAGGCCTTCAAACTGGGCCCTGTGTCATCCTGTAGATATGGGAATGTCAAATACTGTTGTTTAACCCATCCTCCCAATCCCCAGGAGTACAGAGAGGCCTTCAAACTGGGCCCTGTGTCATCCTGTAGATATGGGAATGTCAAATACTGTTGTCTAACCCATCCCCCTTATCCCCAGGAGTACAGAGAGGCCTTCAAACTGGGCCCTGTGTCATCCTGTAGATATGGGAATGTCAAATACTGTTGTTTAACCCATCCTCCCAATCCCCAGGAGTACAGAGAAGCCTTCAAACTGGGCCCTGTGTCATCCTGTAGATATGGGAATGTCAAATACTGTTGTTTAACCCATCCTCCCAATCCCCAGGAGTACAGAGAAGCCTTCAAACTGGGCCCTGTGTCATCCTGTAGATATGGGAATGTCAAATACTGTTGTCTAACCAATCCCCCTTATCCCCAGGAGTACAGAGAAGCCTTCAAACTGGGCCCTGTGTCATCCTGTAGATATGGGAATGTCAAATACTGTTGTCTAACCCATCCCCCTTATCCCCAGGAGTACAGAGAGGCCTTCAAACTGGGCCCTGTGTCATCCTGTAGATATGGGAATGTCAAATACTGTTGTTTAACCCATCCTCCCAATCCCCAGGAGTACAGAGAGGCCTTCAAACTGGGCCCTGTGTCATCCTGTAGATATGGGAATGTCAAATACTGTTGTCTAACCCATCCCCCTTATCCCCAGGAGTATAGAGAGGCCTTCAAACTGGGCCCTGTGTCATCCTGTAGATATGGGAATGTCAAATATTGTTGTTTAACCCATCCTCCCAATCCCCAGGAGTACAGAGACGCCTTCAAACTGGGCCCTGTGTCATCCTGTAGATATGGGAATGTCAAATACTGTTGTCTAACCCATCCCCCTTATCCCCAGGAGTACAGAGAAGCCTTCAAACTGGGCCCTGTGTCATCCTGTAGATATGGGAATGTCAAATACTGTTGTTTAACCCATCCCCCTTATCCCCAGGAGTACAGAGAAGCCCTCAAAGGGGGCCCCCTGTCATCCTGTAGATATGGGAATGTTTACTAATGCTGCTTAACCCCACATCCCCATCCCCAGGAGTACAGAGAGGCCCTCAAACTGAGCCCTGTGTCATCCTGTAGATATGGGAATGTCAAATACTGTTGTCTAACCCATCCCCCTTATCCCCAGGAGTACAGAGAAGCCTTCAAACTGGGCCCTGTGTCATCCTGTAGATATGGGAATGTCAAATACTGTTGTTTAACCCATCCCCCTTATCCCCAGGAGTACAGAGAAGCCCTCAAAGGGGGCCCCCTGTCATCCTGTAGATATGGGAATGTTTACTAATGCTGTTTAACCCCACATCCCCATCCCCAGGAGTACAGAGAGGCCCTCAAACTGAGCCCTGTGTCATCCTGTAGATATGGGAATGTCAAATACTGTTGTCTAACCCATCCCCCTTATCCCCAGGAGTACAGAGAAGCCTTCAAACTGGGCCCTGTGTCATCCTGTAGATATGGGAATGTCAAATACTGTTGTCTAACCCATCCCCCTTATCCCCAGGAGTACAGAGAGGCCTTCAAACTGGGCCCTGTGTCATCCTGTAGATATGGGAATGTCAAATACTGTTGTTTAACCCATCCTCCCAATCCCCAGGAGTACAGAGAGGCCTTCAAACTGGGCCCTGTGTCATCCTGTAGATATGGGAATGTAAAATACTGTTGTTTTAACCATCCCCCTTATCCCCAGGAGTACAGAGAAGCCCTCAAAGGGGGCCCCCTGTCATCCTTTAGATATGGGAATGTTTACTAATGCTGTTTAACCCCACATCCCCATCCCCAGGAGTACAGAGAGGCCCTCACACTGAGCCCTGTGTCATCCTGTAGATATGGGAATGTCAAATACTGTTGTCTAACCCATCCCCCTTATCCCCAGGAGTACAGAGAAGCCCTCAAAGGGGGCCATCTGTCACCCTGGAGATATGGGAATGTGTGCTAATGTTGTTTAACCCATCCTCCCTATCCCCAGGATTACAGAGAAGCCTTCAAAGGGGGCCCTCACCCACCCTGGTGATATGGTGGAGTGTGCCTATGCTGTTTAATCCATTCTCCCCATCTACAGGAGTCCTGACACCTGTGTATGGTTGTCATTTAAACGACCTACGTAGATGATGCATTTCCCTGCTAAGGTGCTGTAGGACACACAACACCCATGGGGCTGGAAAGCGGACTGTAACGGAGGGTATGTCTGTCACACATATATATCAGCTATGTTGGATAGTCTACACATCTCATACAGTCTATGGGTCTGTGAGCTTCACAACACACAGCAGGGGATAGGCAGCAGACAGATGGTGGTCACAATATTCTATGTCCATGTCGTGCAATCACGTGTTTAGGCCGGAATGTTGTTTCCCCAACCTATGTTTGCATATCCACAGGTGGAGGACCTGAGGAAGAAGGCCCGTGAACTGAGGCTGTACCACCCGGAGTATCTTGAGCGTTTCAGCAGGGGGCCGGGACAACACCAAGATGGTGAGTTATCCCAGGAATAACTTTCATCAACAAATGTCACATTGACCTACCAGCCGGTGTGTTACCTGCATATGTACAGGTGTTATGTGACACACATGGACGGCCTGTAATGTATGTAATCTTTCCCATATATAGACCACAGCAGTGATGGACCCGGAGACTCCCCACCCACCCTCAGACGGCCCACCACACGCCGTGGACGGGAGAGAGAGGTGGCGGAGGTGCAGGAGGAGGAGGAAGAGGTGGAGGCGCAGGTGTCGGATCTGCAGACAGAGGATGTGGAGGGGTCAGAGGATGCAGATGAGGAGGAGGGGCCCAATGAGGACGATGTGGTGCTGGTGCAGGACTCTGACGTGGAGGGGGAAGATGGGGAGGAGGGGAATGTGGGCCACCATTCACCAGCGGATGGGCATGTTGTGCAAGGTGTGGGGGATGCGGGGGATGCGGGGGTGGGGGGGGCATGGTGGGGATGTCCCTGCGGGGGTGTTAGCATGGGTGGAGGGGGTATTGGGGGGGAGTTTGGGGGGGGAACAGGCAGGGCGGGGGGTTTGGGGGAACACAGCACAGCACAGGTCTCTGTGGACCCCGCCAGACACCACAGGCAGGAACATGGGACAGACATCGTAGTGTCACCGCGCCATCCACTGCCACCAACATATCACATGCACATGCCAGCACACAGACCACCGAGACTGTTTGTCTGTGTGCTGGCAGGTGTATGCACGATGTGTTGGTGGCAGTGGATGACGTGAGACGCGACATCCGTTTGGTGTTTCATGCACTGCAGTGTCTGACGGGGGCTGTCCAGCAGGTGAACGCTGATGTTGCACAGCTGCAACATCAACGTTCATCTGCTGGAGACCGTCACAGGCAGCATTGATGGCACCTGTGATGGCCACATGTGGCCTGTGCTGTGCTGTGTTACACAAACATACAGGCTGTGGGTGTTTGTTGTATGGCATGTTGCCATTTTGTTTTTACGTTACTCCAATTAAAGTTGGACGTTGTTTTCTGGACACAATGGTCATGTGTTTCCCTTACACACTCACCATGGATGTAAGCATGGGATATGTATGTGGAACAGGATATGCATTGACAGTTGACATGGATGTCATATGTGGACTTGCTCTAAATGCATTCATGGGGTCCTATCCATGTGTGCGGGTGTGTGACACCTTGGTAGGCGTATGCGTTGTTGCGTCGGAAGGGATTCCCGGGAACATCCATGTCACATGGGTGGGCGTGACATCCACAGATCTGTCAGTGGTCATATGGCAAACACATATGCATGCCACCCATGTCTGTCAATGCCACATGCATGCCATGGTGTTGTTTGCGCAGCCATGTTATCAGTGTTCCAGCCAGGGGCAATGGTCACACATATGCGATCAATGTATGGTGTATAAGGGTATGCAAATACTGATGGGTGTGAGTAGTCATCATGCAAACCCTGAGCAGTTCCCCAGCCACCACATCGGGGGGTGTGTAACGGGGCATGCTACAGCCAAGGGCCAATGAACACACTCTGTGCAGGTGACACACGACAAGTGGTGCCATCTGTGTAGATGTACCTGCCACTGCAAAACAGGACAACAGGAAACTGCTTGGGTGCTGGTCAGATGTTCAGCAGCAAAACATGCATGCACACACTACATAGGGGAGCACAGGGACAATGATTGTATGCACACGTTGCAGCTATGTAATCATATACATTTATTCACACAGATTTACTTTTTCCGCCGTGGCCTCCCACGTCTGGGCCGTCCCAGTTCCCCCTCCCCTGTTGGGGCACGCCCCTGCTGTGCATGTGGTGGTGGTGGAGGTGGTTCCGAGCGTTGCAGCAAACCAACGATGCTCTCCAGGGCCACAGCAATTCGTTCTGACGGCATGGCTCTCACATCATCACGCAATCCCCTAAGTTCCTGCCGTAACAGGTCCACAGAATTGCAAATAGCTGCAGCTGCCTGACGATTGCCTGTGGGTGGAACAAAGGGTGGCCATGAGACACATCCCGAGTAAACAACCATCACATACAACAATGTTACGTATGTAGCACCACATTCTCCTTGTGAGTGGACATTCCATATTGAATACATGGACATATTAGCAGAAAAACCTTGTCAGCAATTATACTGTCCCAGCCACACACAGCACATTGCTCAGTTGTGTGATGTGGGGGTGAACACAGGTATACACTGGATGCGCAAAAACGCCCACATAATGCGTACATTACAATAGGCCCAGGAACAGATAGCAGACACATGTCCACTTTGTACGGGGGTGCAGCAAGTGCGCTGGACAACATCCACACCTGGGGAGTTGCATTGGTGATGCTGTTTGTTTGAGGACAACTAGGCCAGGTGGCGCCACACTTGTATTAATATGTGCAGCATGGACAGGTCACAAATCGAGCAGATGTGACTCTGCAAGATGCGCTGGCAGCACCAGCATTAGCAGCCTTACATGGCCAGGTCCACTGATGACACATGTGTCTCTGAACACAGAGGTTTACTTGCACCTAGGGCCAACAGAGAAAAAGGTCTCATAACAATGCACGTACACCTCCATACACATGTGGAGGTTGTGGACAGAGCATGGGTAGCACCAGATGATGCAGCACAGGGGGACAGACGGCACGATTGAACACACATGGTTATGATGTGCAAACACCTGCACATGATAGCCACTAGGGATGTGTGCTGAGGGACAGAGCTGGGGGGGGGATGTGTGACCCAGGTTGGCAGCAGGGGTATCACCTGTGTGGTGTATATTCATTCCAAGAACAAAAGGGGCCAGGAGCTGAGCTGTGTGGTCAGGTGTGTGGGTCCCAACCCATGGTATTGTGAGAGACATTGTTAGATCTAGAGAGGAATGGCACATGCGGATAGCCCTGTCTGGATGTCTAGCAGCATACCTTTGTATTGTACATACAGTGAGTCTGCAAGGACCTGTAGGCCACCCAAACCATACCGACATGACCAGTCGCCCTGTCAGTTCTGTACACTGTGCAATAAGTGTGTCAACACACATTTGAACTGCTAATGCCACATCGTATGATTGTTTTGCACCAGAAACACAGACTGTAGGGTGTGGGGTCGTTGTGACATAGCAGTACATCACACTGTTCAGGTTTGCATATGGTAGGTCGGATTCGCAATGGACCAGGGGACATTGGGCATTGTTTCACCTGTCACACGCCTGTGCTGCTGTGATGAGGCTGGCTGTTGCTGTTCCAATTGGCGTATTGAGGTTATGACCCATAACATGCTGCAACATAAACAACATCTCACTTATGTGTGCATCTGTAGGTTTGAATGTACCATAGGCTGTTATGTTGTGCGGCACAGTGCGATGAGCTAACATACACTGTGCCGTTCTGTTGTTCAATATGTCTACAGTCTACGGTAATTATAAAAATATTGCTCCAAAAACTGCAAAAATGCTGATATATATTATTCTTATGCACTTAAATAGGATCAAAAAGAGTGACCCAATAAACTGCTCATATATATAAGATATACCCCCTACAAATATATATAATATATATATAAATATATATAAACCCCCTACAAATATGGATTTGTACAGTCTACGGTAGGCAGACATGTCACAGCTGTGTATGGTATTCTCTGACATCCACCACACCCCCCCAAACAGGGTCTAATGGTTTGTGTGTGGTGGTTGTGCCAGACCTTGGTCACCACTGTTGCCTCTCATCTGTGCGCATGTGTGTGGGGACACATCTTTGCATGCCTTAATAACCACGTCATGACTGAGTGCACAGAATGTGTGTCTCTGATTAAGATCAACATCAACACATATTTGTTAAACTGTACATGTTATGCTGTATGTCAGCATTGCAGAGGTGCTAGGTTATGTCCCAGTGAAGTTACTGTGTTGCACATGCGGAATCCTGACATGTGGTATAGTGTTATGTCATGTAGGTAGGCCGGCCATTGTGTGGAGTGGATCACATATAAGATACTCCCATACGATGCACAGCTGATATTGTATGAACACTCAGCATACAAAACATTGGGGGTAACAAAGTTTTGCACCCACCTTCTGCATCTTGACGTGCAGATCTGCCATGTGCTCTCAGCTGTGCCAGCAGCACATCCTCCCCACACACCTCCTGGCTTGTTGGATGTCTTGCGGCTGGTGAATGAGAACCCATCGTCGTATCGCGCATCATGTCTGCCTCCACGGGCCCCTCGGCAGAGGTTATGCTGTCACCAGACACACCAACCTCTGGATCCTCCATGATGTGTTTCGCACGCATC